>SKCR01030652.1:0-600000 GCA_019454045.1 Zanthoxylum bungeanum | reverse complement strand
TTTTTATGGCTTGTTAGAGCATGAATAGCATGTGCATGTGATCCTGGTATGTAGGATATATGATTATGCATGTATGATATGCTGTTATTTTTCTTGATGCTCTATATACATGAGTGTGTGTGATAAAAACCTTTGGTATATCATGTGCTTGCACCTACACATACACGTTTTTTTTTATCAAGGCTTGGTCGCATGTATGAGTTTTTGGAATGGCAATCTAATCTCTTCCATGCTTTGTTTGCTTAATAGTGTGACCTTTGACTAGATGACCTTGCTATCCCCTTGTAAAAGTAAAAAGAAATATATTTAAAGAGAAAAATGAGACTCTAGTGCAAAAGAGCCAAAATGGCCAAATTTCAAAAGATAAGGGCAAAAACCCTTCACTCGAAAGAGTTGTTAAATATGAGCTCATGATATTTCTGGGGTAAATACTATAGCATGCAACCATGTTGCTTATTTTCAGGTCCTAGTGGTGCTGGGTTTGAACACTTATTTTGTGGACTTGGTTTGTTTAGAGATGGATTTCTTTGGCTGTGTCCAGCTCATAAAATAAGGTCTTAAGCCTTGATTCGTTATGCACTTTATTTTTCCACGCAAGTGCTTTATATGCTTTGGTGTTTATGTCATATGCATAAGTGTTGTATTTAGCCACTTTTAAAATGATGCATATTGTTTCATGTCATAAACACTTGAATACTGACTGGGTATCATTGTTTCAGCTTGAAATGCTGTTTCAGTCAGTTTTTGACAGGATTTGTATTTATCTCAGTATGTGTCTGTGTGTGCTTCATGTTATTGCATACCTATTTTTTTTCTTTCCTGTGCACCTTTCTGAGTTTGGTTTGCTTCCCGTGTCTTATTTTGCTAACTTTATGTGCCTGTTAGTGAGGGGGAGTAATTCCTGTTTGTTTATGCTCTTACATGTGTTTTCTCCTGTTCTCCTGTTATTTTTCCTGTTTCTTTTACCCTTTGTCATTTCGTGACAAAAAGGGGGAGAGTAATATATTAAGGGGGAGAGCCTTAATATATAGGAGAGAGTCGTAGAATATCCTTTAGATATCTCCGTTTTAAGGGGAGTTAAGATTAAGGGGGAGAGGGATTTCTATGTGTACATGCATGAGATTTTTACCTGCTTTATGTTTTACTTGATTATCCCAATGCTTTTCACGGTATATTGTTGTTTGTGGATGTTTCAGGTAGCAGGTATGTTGCTGCGGTGGCATTTCTTTCAAGACTACTTTGTTAGGTGTTAGATCGAGTCCTTTTGTAATTTGTCACTGTTTGATGGTTGACAGTTGACTATTTGCTTTTTGAGTCTATTACCGTAGTCTTTGTATTAGGTAGTATTTTGTCACGGAATGCCAAAGGGGGAGATTGTGAGTTCCATTTTTATTGGCATGTGTCCGTGACAAAATAAGTTCAATTGAGTTGTAATCTTTCATGAAGATCTTTGTGCAATTGGACTGGGTTTTGGCTGCTGTGCATCAGACATACGTTCGTGGTGCGTTCGTTGCAGTGTTCGAACGATTAGCGTTAGTGCTGCGTTCGTTTATGGGTTCGAACGTGTGGCGTTTGTGGCACGTTCTCTATTGGGTTCGAACGGGAGCATTCCAGAGAGCAAACGTTCGAAGCACGTTCTTGTGGGGTTCGAACGAGATCATTCCAGAGAGCATCCGTTCGTTGTGCGTTCGAGTGGCGTTCGAACGAGTCTTCACAGAAAGGGCGCGTTCGTGTTTCGTTCTAGTAACCGTTCGAACGCGAATGCGATCTGGACGCGTTTTTGGCCTGCAAAACCCTAGGTTTTCACCCTACCTATAAATATAACCCTTAGCCGCCATTCTCAAGGGTTGAAGCAATTATTTCTTGAGCCTAAATCTCTCAAAGCTTTCAACCTTATTTGAATCCACCATTGAAGACTTCTTCATCTTCTTGTCTTCTTCATTAATGGTGTGATTCCATCTTTGTTAAACCTTCAACACAACTTAACCCAAATTCCCTAATCCTTTAGAGTTCTTTAGGAGGAAGTTTGGTAGTCGGAGTTCCGGCGTCATTGGTGATATAATCTACTCAGAGACTTCAGAGGTTCTGAAGAAAACCGTGGGTCGCGGGCTTGAGGAGTTGCCTTGAGTTCTTGCAGTATAGAGGTACTTGAGTCGGTGGAGTTGCCACCATAGGTCTTGACCATCGCTGTAAGTTTTTCTCGATATAGTGGATTCGGGTGGTAGCCTATACCCGGAGTGGTTTTTTACTCTGAAGAGTTTTCCACTTCGTCACCAAAATCATTGTGTTGAATTTTGTGTGGTTTGATTATTTTTGCTGCTTTAATTATTGTTATTGTTTTTACATTTGCAGCTTATTATTTTAGTTGGTTGATTTGTTAAATTGCCTGTTGCAATTCCATAGTAGCAGTAACAGGACTTGTCCTGCTTATTGTCTGTAATTCCGCATAGGGTCAGAACCTTTGTTTAAAATCGAATTCTCAATTACAATAACAAAGCCTAGTGTTGATCATAAGGATTCTGGTGATGGGCATGTAGATTACTTGAAGATTGCGGAAGTTTTATTAATTAAGAGGCATTGAGTCTTTGATATTGTCATAATTGAAAAATAAGTCAAAGATAATACATTCACTTTATTAAAATTAATAATGGAATCAATTACATTTTACATGTAATGGAAATTATATTGATGAAATATTTACATGTTTAGAATCCTGTTGAAATATTTACATGTTCAGCAGCAGAAACATGTGGTGGCAGGAACTTTCCCTGTTCTTCTGATTATATTAGCTTTTTCTTTTGCCTTAAATTCTTCATTCCTTCGCTTCTCCAGTGCCTGTGCTCTTGCTCCTCCTGTAATCTGATCAATAAGTTCCATGTCGCGGTGAAACTTGTGCAAAGCTTTTACTCTTCTTTTTTCCAATTCACTCTGCTGCTCCAAGAGGTTATGAGTTACCACTTATCAGTTCCAAAGAATCAGTTTTAATTAGACTCATGCAAGGGAAACAAAGAACTTAATTACCTCTGCTTTATCCAATTTTCTTTTGGCTTTCTTCTTCTTCCTCTCTTCCCAGGAAAGTATTGTCTCATTTAACTTCTCATACCTGACCAGTCTATATTTTAGTTAAAAATAAAAATTCTAATGACTTGTGCAAATTGCAAAAAGATGTTAAAGCAAATGTTTCAATTACTTTTCTTTGATCTTGGCCATCTCAGCTTTCTCCCAGGCGTCCTCTTGTGTTTCACTTGTTCCAGGTCTTGTTGAACTATGTCTTTTGGTTTCAGTTGGTGGGGTGGCAGGCTTAATGGGTGGAGGAATATCAGTTTTTGATTGTGTCCTTCCAGGTCTTGTGGGAGGCAGATCAATTTTCGGCGCAGCTCCTTCAGGTTTTTTGCTGCTGGTTCTGTTCAATCCCTCATCAGCAATAGTTGGAGTCTTTTTCATTGATGATGGACCAGGATCAGTGACTTTGCTTGGTGTTCTTTTAGGTTTTGTAGTGTCAGGGCTCTTCTTCAATACCTCATCCGCAAAAGTTGGAGTCTTTTTAATTGGTGGTGGATCAATGGCTTTTTCCTGAGACTTTTCATCTTTAGTAGCAGTTACTGGAACTTCCCTATCAGGACTTACCAAACTTGTCTTTGCATTTTCTCCTGTTCCATACAATTCCATTATGTTTTTTCACATTCATTACTAGTTTGAAATTATTTCACAAGCTCACTATAGTTACCTGAGAACCGATTTGATACTCTACCAGGTTCTGAAATTGGTATTGGCGTATCTTCCGTTTTGCTCTTTTGCCTGCTCATAGATGGCTCTAGGCCATCACTGGTCTTTTTCGGTTCTGATATATTTGAGATTCTTATATCTTCCTTCTTGCTTTTTACCCTGGTAAAAGAGGGCTGAGGAGTAACTCCAGTACTGGTCTTTCTCTGAACTGGGATGCGCGATTCTTCTATCGACTTGTTAATGGCAAAGGCGGCAGCTGCCACCGCAGTAGCACGCTCCATTTGGGTGCTGGGATCAAATTCCCCACTCATTTGCCTAGAAAACTGTCTCCTTAACCAGTTCTGAGCTCTCCTCTTCTCTGCAAAGTACCCAAAACTTCAGGAAATAATTGTTTCTCATTTGGGCCTTTCTCGTGTAAAATTTTGGATTATTTCCTGTGGTTGTATCAAGAAATAAAATGCTACATGAAGAGAAATCTAATGATATACCTCCTTTGAAAGATTGAGTTTTCTGGAGCGGTATTCGTCTGCTAGATTCTTCAGGATTCGCTTGTCCTAAATTAGAAAATCTTACCCTAACACGAAGTGGTCAGTCAAGCATCAACATTAAAAAGAACAAATTTCATTACACCTACAAGGACTTGTGTCCGAATATTTTCCGAGTTAAGAACATTAGTTACCTTACCTCATTTGCTTGATCAAACTATCCATTGTTGCAGATTATGATATTTCTGAAGAATTATCTGTATATTATGTTTGTTACACATGGCTTCGGCGTTTATATGAAGGAGAAGCTGAAGATAATATATGCTTTGCATGCAAGCCCTGGTTTGGATTTTAAAAGGGCTACTGCATCAAGAAAAGAATTATTTCTTTGCACATTATTCTTTGTCTTGACAATTAGCTTCAAATAAAGTATATAAAATCTCTTATAACTTATGCAATGAAGTTGCTTTCAAGAAGGGTTGAGAATAATCTTCATAAAGAAAAAAGTTTAAATATGAATAAAAAATAACACCTTTAAAGCACACAACCTAACACTAGCATGACTAAAAGTTGAAATTGGACTCTGAAAATGGTTCTAAGCACAAGCAGGGGCTTTGAAATCTCTGAGAGTTACAAAAACTATAGAATCAGGAGCAACTGTGAGAGGAGAATGACAATTCGCAAGCTTCGGTTTCATTGAAGGGATGTCTAATGAATCTGTAAGCTTCAATGGAGTGCCATTAAGTAGTACCACATCACTTTGAATATTTCCACCCTGTGGTGTCAAATGATACTCTTCTCTTGAATTTTCACCTTGAGAATCCTGTGTTTGTGCTTGTGAAGGATACAGATTCATGTCATTGATGACCGAAACGTTAAAGGACGTCGAGTTTGACATGTTGATCAGAAGTACAGTAATCCCAGGCTGCAAAATAATGAGAGCTCATTAGCATCTTTAATCATATTATTATAAAAATTATGAATGTGATGCTACATGATGAGAATATTTTACTTGCCTTTTCTTTTGAACAATGAGAATATGCTTTCAGATATGGAGAGCTATTGTGAGTTGTGGCAAGAACATTCTTGCCCATCAGGCGTTGCCACAAAAGAGCACTGGCACAAAGGCAACACAGAATGTTGAACAAAATATTCATAACTTAAAACTTGGTTAACAAGTTAAATAGCTTGCTTATAAATAATTAATTACCCATAATAATCTGGATTAGGGATGAATGTTGTAGTATTAAGAAGAGCATAGTTTCCACCAATCAAAGCTTGCCTACAGAAAACCTTGTGATTGAAAGTTGATGTCATGCCCAGTTGGTCCAAGAACCTGTTTTCAATCAAATAAAATCACTGTAAATATATATATTGTTGCGGCCTGTTTTTGACGCCTAGTCCATCATAAGCGAAACACGCGGAGGTCTGGACCCGGAAATCACCCCACAACATATATGTATATGCATAATTTTGTGTATTTGACATAAAACACACAAAAGGGTTTATAGTATTTACCAGAAGCCATTAGCAAAAGTATGTGATACAGATTTTCCACCACTGTTGAAAGCTCCACCAGCTTCACCAACCCAAGCACCTGACCACGGACCGAATTCCTTGACAGTCTCAGAAACATCTTTGAATGTCTGAGAAATCTGAGCCAAGTAGTATGGATCTTGAATCCTGTCAATAAGTTTAGGATCATTGCCTGCAAGTAACAAAGAATTTTCTTAAGCCAAAACTCATACAGATTCCAAATTTTTACATGAAAAATAATGTAAATATTACAAACCTGGTCCAAGATTGTAGATGTGATGTGTTAGTCCATCAACAACATCTTGGCCTGATTTCTCTAGAAAAGTTTCAAACCATTGTTTATCAAAAAAGCCAGCAGGTCCCAATACTTTAGGCTGTCTTGTGTCATTAGGGTACAATTCTTTCACAAGATTTTTCAGTGCCACAATGTCTTTAGCATACTGCTCAGCAGATACTTTTGCTGCAACCCCAGATCCACATAGCTCATTCCCTGATAATTATTAACAAGATTAACAGAAATTACATAAACAAGTTTGTATTATCAACATTATTACAAGCTTTATACCAAATTCATAAGATTCAATCTTGTATCCTTTAGAGATTGTGTACTTCATCAAATCGCGAGCATTCTGTGTGTTCCAGTCACCCTCCCAATGAGTGTCACCAGTTTTAGATTTTTTCCTTCCAATGAGAGCATTCAATCCGAATGTCACCACAGCCCTGCAAAAAGGAAAAATAAAAAAAAATAAAAATAATTGCTGCTTCTTATATATCTTCTCAAAAGAAAGAATGTGAGTAAGTAATAGTACCCAGTTTGGTTAAATAAATCATTGATCTCATCCCATCTATTCATTAAGAGGCAACCTTTGCTGAAGCCAAACAAGCCATCTTTTCTAAGTTTAAAATGAGGGCACTTCTTTACATTACCAACTTTGTACAAGACCTGGTCTTGCAATGAACCTCCAACTCTGATTCTCATAGACTTAAATTCTGAAAAGTGATAACATTCAGTACAGTTTTTTTTTTTTTTTTTTTTTTAAAAAAAATAAAAAATAAAAACTTACCCTTGATTGCATTTGAAAGAATCTTGTTTTTCAAATCCTGCAAAATATTTAAAAAAACAAACAAACCCAGAAAACTTAAGTTTCTAGTTAATGTGTATAGGCACAAAGATGAAGATATAAATAACATACCAGATTGAGAATGCCAGCCTTTCCCCAGGGGCATTGATCATAATCACATTTGTTAGTAGGCCACCAGTCAAGAGTTGCACAAACAAAGTTATCATCAGTGTTGGCTATGGAGGTCACTCCTTGGACTTCCACCTTTACATCTTCTGCTGAAGAAGAAGAAGAAGAAGAAGAAACTGAAAGCAATATTACAAGAAGAGACAGTACTGTCACTTCAGCTCTCATTGTCACCACCATCATTATGAACCAACTCAACAAAGAATCAAAGTTTTGTAACTAACATACATGTAAATACTCTCTATATATATATATACACATTACTGCCATATATCGTTTACTAATGAGTAGTCCTGCTAGAAGTTGATAACCAGTGATCCAATTTTACTATACTTTGAACCCCAAAAAAATATATTATATTTTTGGCATTATCTAATTAATGGGATTATTTTTTTTTCCATTTTAATCTCTTGATGTTATCATGTTAAGTTGTTCATTTTAGTTGATAATCTTATCCCATTCGATTTAAGTGGATGATGAAGTGTTGAGTTGTTTTGTTTTGTTTCTGTTGTATATTTTTTTTTACCATTTCATCTTCTGGGATTTTTATTTTATTTTAATTATAATTTAAGATAAATTCAATTTTATTCTCAGTTTCTTTTATCTAATTTCATATCAACCAGGATTAAATGATTTGCTTCTCGCTTAAGAAAGATGAAGTGTTGTTATGTTTTTTTACCATTTCATCTTCTGGGCCCGCATTTTGTGCGGGTTGAACATATCTTTGAGCATAATTTTATATCATAATAAAAATCTTAATAAGATTTTAAATATTGATTTTTGTAAATTATCTGGATTTAGTTGGTTTTATAATCGAAACAATTGGTTTACTTACTCTTAATACTTGTGTCTTTTTTATTTGTCTGTCAATTCTGAAACGCTATTTTTTATTCACAATAAAATTTTTCTCTCGACTTACTCTCTCATTTGAAAATATATTCTTAATTATAAATAACCTTTAAAATATTTAATTTTCTTTCGAATGAATTCCAATGAAATTTAATGTAATTTATTCAATTTAAGCTTAAATGTTCTCGAACTTGAAATATTGACCGAACTGTGCAATAGCTAATAATGAGTGTTTGCATCATGAATCACAACAAATAAAAAAAAATCATGAAAAAAAATTATAGAAATAATTTAAAGTAAAATAACAAATAATAAGATACACAAAAACTAAGAAATTGACTAGTTTTTGTGGACGATTGCTATTCATGACTCTTATTTTAGTAGGAGATTATGTTTTAATATTGTAATCGTTTTTTTTTAATTTTATAAGTTACTAATAAAAAATTAATTGTAAAGATTAATTGTGGACGATGCTATAAGAGTTGTACATATTCCCAAATGGGTTAAAACCATCAGAGGCAAGACCTAACCTGACATTACGGGGGTCCTCAGCGAAACGGGGGTACATGTCATCAAATTCCTTCCATTCGGTTCCGTCCGCAGGATGTCTAAGTATGCCCTCCGCACCGATCCTCTTTTCATGATGCCACATCATATCAGTCGCTGTGTGTCGTGATATGAACAATCTCTGCAGCCTGGGCGTTAAAGGGAAATATCGCAATATCTTTTGAGGCACTTTCTTCCCCATACCACGGACTTTGTACCGACTTTCACCACATATCGGACAATGTTCAAGTGATTCATACTCGGCATGAAATAATACACAATCAAACTTACAAGCATGAATGGATTCATACCTCATTCCCAGATCACGCAACATTTTCTTTGCCTCGTAGTACGACTTAGGTAATTCGCTTCCAACCGATAACATTTGGGCTAGTAACTTTAACATCATATCGATACTTTTGTTGGTCATTCTGTTGATCACTTTAATGTGTAATAATTTCACAACGAAATTCAAGATCGACATTCCAGCACCTTCGAATGGAATTTTTTTGCCTCATAAAGTAGTTCACTAAATAAATTTTGATCATTTCCACTTAACATTGGCATGTCACCACTAACACTATGACCAAGTTTTGGACCTTGTAAGTCATGCAAAATATCGGTGATCTCATCGTTTGCAGGTTGATTGTAACTACTGCTCCCTTCGCCGACATCAAAAAACCGTGACTGAGAATGATACTGCTCACCGTGATAAATCCACGTACGGTAAGTTGGTGATATTCCTGGCATGTATAAATGATTATGAACTTCATCTAACCGCTTCCTTTTCTATTCAAACAATTTGCACATGGACAACGAACACGACCTTCTGCATCAATGTGTTGCTTTGCGACTTCCATAAACTCAGACACTCCATTACGATATTCAACACTCAATCTATCCAGAAAGCTCATCCAATTTCTATCCATTTCAGCAGAATACCTAAATATAATAATATAATTATTAGATATCATTTTACAGTAATCAACATTACTAATTCAGTAATACTTTATTTAAGCATATATATATATATATGGTTGATAAATTAAATAGTTTACAAAAAAATTATATTTTATTAATTAATATACTTACTCTACATATATGAATCATAAATCACTAACAAACAACATATAAACAACATATATAATCATAAAAATTGAAAATAATAAGAAATATGAAAGAAGAATTACCTTATCGGAAATTGATTACAATTTTATTGAAAATTTTTAGGAGAGATGTGAGGCTGTGTGTAGAGGAGAAATTCTCAGATTTCAGAGGATGAAAATGAAGAGAATGAGAGAAAAAACAGATGGGGAGAAGGGTTGTTGGGAACAATCTGCATTTTAATCTATCTTTAGCGTCGAATGTGAATATTCGACGCTAATTGTTGCAGTTTTTAGCGTCGAAACTGTTTTTTCGACGCTAAATATCAAAAAATTAGCGTCGAATTTAATTTAGATGCGAAAGAATCAAGGATTTGTCGGTGGAAACTTCATAAACATTTAGCGACGATATATGTTCGACGCTAATTTTGCAGTTTTTAGCGTCGAAACTGTTTTTTCGACGCTAAATATCAAAAAATTAGCGTCGAATTTAATTTAGACGCGAAAGAATCAAGGATTTGTCGGTGGAAACTTCATAAACCTTTAGCGACGATATATGTTCGACGCTAAAAGTATATTTCTGGCGTCGACTCCTTTTTTTTTACGCTAAAGTGTAATATTTGGCGCAAAAATTATTGCCAATAATATAATTATTCAGCGTCGAACAGTATTCGAAGCTAAAGTTCTGATTTTAGCGTCGAAAATAGATTTCGACGCTAAAACATTAATATTCTGCGTCGAAGTTTTATTCCGTCGCTAAAAATATGACATATAGCGTCGAAAATTATTTTCGAAGCTAAAACTCACTTTTAGCGTCGAATACTGTTTCGACGCTAAATATTTGAACGCTAAAGCCATAATTCTTGTAGTGCACATATGTTTTTTTTTAATAGGAGATTATAATATATATTTTCATTATAATAGGTTATAAAAAAATTTATTATAAAAATTACGTACCACGTATGTTTTTTAATTTTAATGAGACTTATTTTTATAATTTAATAATAAGAAATTATATTATTAATTAATTAAATTAATATTTTTTTATTTCAATAGAATATTATGTTTTTATATTGTAATCGGTTTCATATTTTAATTTTATAATTTAATAATAAAAAATTATAGAGATATTTTCATTTTATAATTTAATAATAAATATGAGATTTTATTTTTATATTGTAATAGGTTTCTTATTTTAATTATTATTATTTTAAATTTAAAATAAAAATTAATTTTAGAGATATTTTAATTTTATAATTTAATAATAAAAAAATAATTGTAGAGATAGGTTTCTTATTCTAATAAGAGATGATGTTTTTATTTTATAATAGGTTTCTTATTTATTATTAATTAATTAATTAAATTAATTGGTTTCTTATTTTAATCAGATATTATATTTTTATATTGTAATATGTTTCTTATTTTAATTATATAATATAATAATAAAAAATTATAATATTATTTTGATATTATAATATTATAATTTAAAAATCAATAGGAGATTCTATTTTTATATTGCAATAAGTTTCTTAATTTATTATTTTAATTTTAAAATAAAAAATTAATTTTAGAGATATTTTAATTTTATAATTTAATAATAAAAAATTATTGTAGAGAGGTGTCATGTATTAAATAAATATGTTCCTTATTTTAATAGGATATTATGTTTTTATTTTTTTATAGGTTTCTATTACAATATAAAAACATAATCTACTATTAAAGTAAGAAACTTGTTAATTAATTAATTAATTAATTAATATTTTAATTTATTATTATTAAATTATAAAATTAAAATAAAGAAACATATTATAATAAGAAAACATATTATAATATCTCATTAAAATAAAAAAAAATGTGGCACTTAATCTCTAAAACTAACCTCTACAATTAATTTTTTATTATTAAATTATAAATTAAAACATCTTTACAATTAATTTTGAATTAAATAAAAAATCTATTATAATAAAAATACATATTATAATTTTATAAGAAATGTATTATAATAAGAAACATATTATACTATCATATTATAATTAAAAAATCACTATTAAATTATAAAATTAAATTAACCGATCTATTAAATAAAAACCATATTATACTATTCGATTAATTTTTAAATAATATCATAATCCTCAATCCGCACAAAATACGGACCCTATACTGGTTATATATGTGTGTGTTCCTTTAATTTGAGACCCTAAAATCATTCACAAAACATTATCCGAAACATCGAAGAAGAGAAATAGAAGAATTTATAGCCAAGGGAACCAACTTCATTGAGAGGATACAACGTCCCGATGGCTCGTTGTACGTTTTTCTGAAACTTATATCCAAATTGTGTTATAATAGAACTGATTGGCTCTATAATTTTTAGATCTCTGACGTAAAAGTGGTTTTGAGGACAGTCAAGACAAACAATTATCCGGGACACCAAAATTTAACAATATTTCATATATATTTTTATCATTTATCAGGAGAGGCTTCAAATATGATTGGACTTTTTAAAATCTAATTCATTTGCCAATGATCTACCAAGCCAACAAAGTTATTCATTTTACACAATTTTCATGTTTCATCTGAATCCGAGTTATTAAAGGCCTTTAATATTTCTGGTCTTATTTGGCTTCCATGTCTTTGAGAGCATGCCCCCAATATTATTTAAGCTGCTTCTGATCACCTTGGCATTGACAATGGTACAATTATGAGAAAAAGACCTACAGTGATTAACGGTAGTGAAAATTCTAATTTTTTTTTTTATCTTAAAGATTATGACCCTATACGAAATTAAATAATTACTTTAATTTAAGACAGATCAAAGTTAGAACAATTATGGTGTAAATTAACAAGCACCTTTAAATATAAAGTATATATAAATAAAGTCATAAATCAAAGCAACAAAATAATCAACACAAAGATTTTGTTGATGAAGTGAAAAACTCTTGACAAATAAAAAACACTCCAGGTATATAGGCTACCAGTCAAATCTACTATATTGAAAAAAACTTACAGCAATGGTATAGGACCTATGGTGACAATTTCACTGACTCAAATACTTATAGACTGTAATAACTTGAAGAACTCCCCGAGCCGACACTAAGCATCCTTCTTTAGAACCTTTGAAGTATCTGAGTGGATCAATCATGCAAACTCGCAACGCCAGAACTCTGACTACCAATCTTCCTCCTTTAGAACTCTAAAGGCTTAGGAAATTAGGTTAAGGTTGTGTTTTTATACTGATGGTTACCAAAGAATAATCTTATCAAAGTAAATAAGACAAAGGAATCAATGAAGTCTTCTAGGTTGATTGTCAAGAAAAAAGAAATAAAGTATATGATGGCTCTCTAAATTGTGTTCCTTCGACTGATTAAACCGGCTAAATGTTTGTTTAAATAGGTATAGCAAAATTAGGTTTTTTCTTGTGCAAAATTCGCTCAAAACGCATCCAAAATAACTCACTTACGCATGGGCATTCAAACGCCCCTCAAACGTGCCTCAAACGCAAAGTTTCTGCCTCCAGACGTTAGAACGTTCCACAAAAGCACATCGCAGATTGGTTTTGAGATACAATTTAAAACGCTTGTAACTTTCTCATCTCTTAGCCAAATTATGCGTTCTTTATATGTACGCAATCGTCTTCGAGTTTACTTTTCAATGAAACTGACCTCATATCAATTGGAGTTTTAAATATTCTGAAATTTCTAAAAGAGAGAACATCGTTCTGATATCTCCACATGATTTGTCCATCTTCAAGACTCATTACAACTCAATTGAACTTGTTTTACTACAGAAGTTGCCAACACACATGAAACTAACAAGTAATTACTCCAAAAAAGAGCATCAAATAAATTTTTTATACGTTTAAGAAAAGTTTAATTTAAGTCTCTTCTTATACATATTATTTTATTTTATTTTATTTTATTATAAATAAAAAGAGAATACGAATGCTCTTATCGCCTCTATAGAGATTAGTTTTGCTTGACAGATTATTATTGACTATACCCAAAAAAGAATGAAAACAATGTCTATAGGTTGATAGAATCATATCTCAAGATTGTGAGAACAAGGTCAAAAGTTTATGAGAATAAGACCCGAAAGATATATAATAGAATAAGGCCCGAAAGATATATAATAGAATCATGCCCGAAAACTAATGTTTATATGAAATCTTTATTCAATCACCCCACCATAAAAAATCAAGACCTATTATATAAAATATGGGTGTCTCGAACAAATAGTACTTATTGACCCAGAGCTAACACCAAATAATGAGTGAGCTTACATTACTAAAATCTTTCTCAATATGGGCAACCATAAGTACAGTGCAGCAAGAAAAGAATTTGAATATAGAAAACGAGAATATGATGCAAAACAAGAAATGGGTACCTGAAATTATTTTCAAAGAATCAGAGGAAATAATAATTGGAATTGTATAATAATATTTCAAAGAGAGATTTGCAGAAACAAGAAAAAGAGAGACAATTCAAAACTTACACAGTGATCAATTTTGTTTACTTTATATGCAATCCATCTCAATCTATCTCTTTGAAGAAATCAAATATCTGATAGGCACTGCGTAAAAGAAGTGAGAGCATTTTTTTTCCTAATGGATTTGGTGTTGTGTTGAGTATTGTATTGAATTTTGTTTTTGTTGATGGTGATTTCTTGATCTAAGAAGAACTGAAATATAAAGAAGGGTACATAAGAGATTTTCACTGCCTAGACAAGCGGTCCAGGCCCAAAAGGTATAGGCATCATGCCCGACAAGAAGATCAGAGTCAGTTTGCACTTGAGGTCTGACCCGAGGTGGAAAGACGTTCAGAGAGGATGAGGGAATTGAAGGTCTCAGCACCGACCCGACCTTGGAGTAGGACGGTCATTTCAGTTTACAGTCGATCATCTCAACTTGCTGACCCGATAAGATAGGTCGGGGTAATGACATTAAGTTCAAGTATAAATGATGTAAGCCCTGAATGGAAGTTTGGGTTTCCCAAGGATTGATGAGATAGAAGTAGGCAAGCGGCTTATGAGACGGAGTAGGACTACAAGCTTGTTGACTGACACATGCTGTCGTGTGGGTGTGGTTAGAATACAGGCTGGCACTGTGGCACAGCGTGTATCAGTTACCAAAAGTAACATGGTTTAATGAGATTTGAGTGGTAGAAAGTAGTTGTGTCAGATGGAAGATCGTAGAGGTGTCAGACAGCTGAGCTATAATTCGTAGAGTAATTGGGGAAGAGTGCCTAAACAATAATGGCTGGGCAACATGGGCGATGTCACAAAGATAGAGTAACAGTGTAATTTGACTTAGTATATAAAGGGGTTGGGAGTTCATTGTAGAGGGTTGATCATTTTTATTCATAAACACTTGTAACTTGTAATAGAGAGAAAAGAATCCCAAGCTAGAGAAAGAAGAGAGGTTGGTCGGACCCGAGCCAGTAATAAAAGCTTCATTTTCCCTTGTGTCTGTGGACGTAGATTGGAGTCATTCTGCCGAACCACGTTAAATTCTTTGTTTATCTGTGTGTTTTTTTTTCTACCTACTAAGTTTGTATTTGGTTCCCAACGAACCAAACAAATTTACATCTTGGGGGAGGTTTATTCGAGGAATGATTTTTCCTGAATTACCCATGGAACGAAAAACAGTCGTCAATAATTTTAAAATTATGATTAGTTGTTATCATATAATTATATTTAAATATAATTGAATCTTAACTATGTATTACTATTAATGTTATCTAGAAAATAGTTTTAACATGAGTATTTGTATCTCCTATTTTTCTTCTTTCTTTGCTCATGAATAAGCTCATGAATAATGTAGGATGAGTTTTGATGTAACAGTATGGTTACTCGAGATCATAGATTAAGGAATCCTCCCTATAGAATAAAGAAGATTAAAGAAGTGCTGGATTATAATTTGGTCATGCATAATCCCACTTTGGTTTTACAACAAGATTAAAGAAGTCCTTTACGGACTTTGGGCTTTTGGGTTATGAAATTTAGAAATAGAAAATAATTCTAAATTAAAGGGGGAAAAAATCTCTAAAAATGGCTCTATAAGCTTCTACAAACTTTGATGAAAGTTTTGACAAAGCACTTTTGAAGTTATAAAACTTTTAATAAATATGAATATTTAGTTCCCATTATCCAAAAAAAAAAAGGCAGTGATAGATCAATTAATCGAATTTTTCTTCTTTAATACTGGTTGCAACATTACTGGACAATAACATTATTTATATACCTGGAAGCCTCAAAAGAAAAGGAGAAGCCTCTTTTCTAATTAATTTTATATAATTTTTTTTTTAAAAAAAATTGAAGCTTTTATTTGTTCCTCAAGTGCTTTAGAATTCTTTATAGAATCATTTTTCAAAAAAAAAAAAAAAATCCCATTTAAAAGTTGATGGAAACCAGCCTAATTAATATTCCAATAAGATGTAGATACACGTCTTTATCTAATATGAACATCTATAATAACGGCGAAAGTTTTTTTTTATGTAAAAAGTTGTCAAAAGATGAAAAAAAAACTCATATTCTCTATATAAAATATCAAGAACTATTTATTTTTTTTATCAAGTTTTAAAATGTTACTTCTTTTTTTAAAAAATAAAAATAAATTATTAAAATACTAATATATGCACCTGATAAAACTATATAAAATGCACCTGATAAAACTATGTAAACTCATCATTTTCATGGAGTTGTTGTAAATCTCGCCCATCTTCTCTATGCAAAATTGATGTTACTAATAACTCATCTAGACACCCGGGTCCGGGTCCGGGTCCGGATCCGGAAGAGATTTCTTCACCCCGGGTCCGGATCCGGGTCTATCCGGTTCGGATATCCGGATACCCGGTTTACTTTTTATTTTAATTTTTAATTGTATTATTTTATATTTATATTTGGATTTTGTCAATTTAATTAGTTATATTTCAATTCTTTTATATTTTTTAATTATATTTTTTAATTATATTTGTTTTTATATATATACATATTATTTTGTATTTTTCATTATTTTTTTAATTTTTATTTTAATTTTTATTTTTTTTCCGGACCCGGATCTATCCGAGCCGGACCCGTGCAAACCCGGGTCCGAATTTTAAAGACCCGGGTCCGATTTTTTTAATCCCGGACCCGGGCCGGGTCTGGGTATAGTTGTCATCTCTAATCTAGACCTATATATGAAACCCTATATGCAAAAAAGTCTAAGTAGTCACTAGCAACAAACTAAAAGCGTCACCAATACGTGGTTTGGTAGTGTAGAAGTTTAAATTCAGAGAGTGTGTTTCTTATAAGAATATGGGACAACCGGGAGTTTTATTTATTCCGCTTCAGCTCATAATGAGTGGTTTGGCGGCGAAATTTCCAACGATTCCAAAAAAACGAAAAAAACAAACAAACTAACAAACTAACTAAAAGCACTTTTTATCACATCAAAAAGTAAGAGCTTTACTTCAATTGTTTCCCTTCTTTCATGTTAAAATTTTACATAATTTTTGCTCTCTCTTTCTCTTTTTTCTCACATCAAATTAGGTATAGGTTCCCTTTTTTAATCTTTTTCCCCTCCAAGAAGCAAGCAAGCAAAAAAAAAAAAAAAAAACAAATTCAAAGAAAAATCAATAGCCTTAATGAGGGAACTCACCCTCTTGCTAGCTTTATACATTATCAGTCTAGAGAGATTGCTTAGCCCATACCCTTGATGCATATATTGCATGTGACTGCTGGAGCTCAATAAAGTGAATCAAGAACCCTAGAATTTAAAAGTCATACATGAAATTTGGTGGGCAGCCATACATGTTATTAATTTGTTACTTAATTCTTACAAACTATACTCGGGTGTGTAACGGTTTCGATTAGAATCGGAACTATTTTATTTAGAATCGATTCCGGCTATGAAAATAGAAAGCCGGTTTTTATGTATGAATATATTCACTATATAAGTATTAATTTACTTAGGATCGGTTTAACCAGTTCTAAAAATTAATTAACTATTAAATTATTGAATACAAGAATATATTGTGCATTTATTTTATTTTATATAAACAATACTACAAAGTTCTTTTACGATGAGAATTACGATTCATTTTTTTAATTTTGATGATAAATTTTACAATAGATAATTGATTGTATAACAAAAATTAATTGTATTTTTGTATCATAGGAAATAAATTAATCGTATAAGGGTAATTTTATTAGTAAAGCTTAAATATTAAGCATTAAGTTAAAAATACCTAACCATATATATATAGAATATAGATATAGTTATACTTTCCTAAAGCTTTTAGTGCTGGCCAATACACAGCTTAACTTTGGTCTCATACATTTTAAAAACTAAAACAAACAGAAACTTTTGTCCCCATAGGCTCAACCAAATGATTTTTAAGTAATTTTATTTAATTAATTACTCAAATTCGAATCTTAATAAGAAAAAAATTAACATGGACATTACCCACCTCTTACTTTAAAAAAAAAAATGAAAAGCTTAGAGGCTGATGCATATATATAGTTATGTTTCTTCTTGTTCTCACTTCTCATCAACTCAATCAGCAATAAATCAGATTATATTATATATAGAAGAAAAATATTTTATATTTTATTACCAAAATCGATATGGGTGTCATTGGCGGAGCCACATATAAGTCAGCGGAGTCTTGGACATAATCAGTGGTAGAGCCACATACAAGCTACAAGCATTATATTGTTCTCGCTCAATCTAAAATTTTATTAAAATATATCTTATAAATTAATGAAAATTCTAATTTATTAATAAGATAATTTTGATTTACCCTCACTAAAATAAAGATTATCTATCACTTTTAATGAAAATCATATTTTATCTCACTAAATCAAAGTTATGGTTTTGCCACCGTTTCCACTCAATTTAAAAAATTATTAAAATATATAATATAAATTAATAAAAAAATCTATTTTTAAATGAAATAATTTTATTTTATCCGTATTAAAATAATTTTCTGATTTCACCGCAACGTGACTTTCATTAAGGGGTTTTTAAAAGGGAACACAAAATGGTTTGGTTCTAAGAAATATGGCTCTGCCTCCACTAACTCCAATAATTACACAATTTAATTACTACTAATTAACAGCAAAATTATGATGCCTAATTGATACTGATAACGATATAATCGAGGTTCAATGCTTCTGTGTAATGGCCCATTACAAGCACTATTTACTCGGTGTCGGCCATAAGTTTTCAGCCGTTCGATCTTTGATCAAATACAATTAAAATTTAATTAATTATACATTATAATATATTATAATCTTATATATATATAATAAGAACTGAGGCCGTGACAAGTGAATTGTGACGCCTATCATTTTCATGAAAGCGAATGTAGACCAAAAATGGGAAGCTGGATCCAATTGGTTCTTTTTGGATTACTTGAATAAGAATCCCACTAGTTGGATGATGAGATTAAATTAAAAATAATTAAAATAAAGTGGTCCTTAATGAAATCGACAATATGAACACACATGTACACATAACATACACTGACAAAATCAAAATCAAAATCAAAATCATGAAACATTGAAAGTAATCAAAACCCTTACAAATTGTAAGAGACCAACTTTGAGTTTTATAATGCTCATATAACTCCAAAAACCCTAAAAATTAAGGCTTGGTCCCTTTTGAATAGCCAATATTTCTTGTTTGACATTTAATCTAGGGAAAATGACATCTAGATTCTTAAGATTTATTCTAATATACAAAAAGACATTCATGTTTACAGAAATAATCCACTACACAAAATAAGATCTTTAGCGTCAAAATATATTGACGTTAAAGGTTATTAGCGTCAAATTTTTTAATGATTATGATATCTAGATTTATTATAGGAAAAATGACATCTAGATCCGTAAGATTTATTCTAATATACAAAAAGATTTACGTGTTTTCAGAACTTATCATATTGACTTTTTTGAGACATAAATCTCAAGATTTATTTTTAAATAAATGGGATATGTGTATCTCAAAAGAGATATATGTGATTATTTATGAAAATAAAGAGATTTTTATGACTATTTCAACGAATTATAAGAGTTTATCTGTCTTTTTCCCTTTAATCCATGTATATTTTTTAAAAATTATAATTAGATTATAAAATTTAAATCCCAACTCCGCCCCTCAAAACGGAATTATGCCTTTTCTGATAATCCCCTCCTTTGCTTAAAATATATGGGGAGAGGTTTGGTATCTTGTAATCAATGGCCGAAAGTGCTCAAGGCATCAATATTATCTCCCCTACGTTATGCATATCCACTTTTAGAAAAAAATTTATATGCGACATGTCCAATAGACACTTCCAATAAATATATTTCATGTATTAATTAATATTTTTCTCTATTTATTGTGATTGATTAATTTTAAATTTAATGTATATATGTTAAAATATTATTAGATGAACATATCACTTCATTCGTACGATTGTCATACACATGTCTTTCTCTTATTTTCAATTTGTGCTCACTAGGTCATTTTTATAATTGGGTTCTTTTTCTTCTTTAGAGTTATGCAAGTGGGAATCCGAAGGTTTAGTGGTGTAGGGTTCAGAATCTCACATTGAGGTCCTGGTTTCGAATTCAGGGAGTCCGTTTCTTATAAGAGCCTGAGACAGTCAGAGATTTTACATATTGCGTTTAATCTCAGAAAAGATGATTTGCTTGTAGGGTTTCCAACGATTTCAAAAAAAAAAATTGGAACCCTAAATATCATTGGAACATGTACACACCATTAGTCCAAACTCTATGAGGTCACACAATGTTCGAGTCTTAATATTTTTAACCTAGTTATTAATTATATTATAAGAATTAAAAAATACTCGTAGCAAGAGTAATATTATCCCTCAATGTATTGAGCAGTATGATAGAAAATTGTAAATATTGATATTTTACTTCAAATAGGCCATGGCATCGCGAATGAAGTAATTGCAGGACAATTATTAGAATTTGAAGATGACACTACAAGAATTATGGCTTTTAGCGTCCAACATTTTAGCGTTGAAAGTTAAAATCACTTTTTGCGTCGTAATTAATATTCGATGCCAAATATCAAGATTTTAGTGACGAAAATAATTTTCGACGCCAAATATTCAACTTTTTCCGTCGAAAACAATTATCGACGCTAAAAAGTACTCTAATAGCGTCGAATAATTTTCGACGCTAAATTATTTGAATATTCCAATAATTTTTTGCGCTAAATTTTATACTTTTAGCGTCAAAACTATAAGTCGACGCCAAAAACTAGACATTTAGCGTCGACTAAGTAGCGTCGTTAAAGGTTTATGAAGATTCCACCGACAATCCTTTAATATTTAACGTCGAATAACTTATTTCGACGCTAAAAAAACAACAATTAGCATCGAATTAAAGATTTCGACGCTAATTATACATTAAAATGCAGAATGCCACCAACCCTTCTCCCCCTCTGTTTTTTCTCCCATTCTCTTCATTTTCATCCTCTGAAATCTCAGAATATGTCCTCTGCAACCTCACAACTCTCCTACAAATTTTCAATAAAATTGTAATCAATTTTCCATAAGGTAAATATTCTTTTATATTTCTTTATTATTTTTCAATTTTTATGATTATGTTTTATATTTTTTTTAGTGGTTTATGGTTCATATATGTAGATTAAGTTAATTAATTAACTAAATAGAAATTTTCTGTAAACTATTTACTTTATCAACTAAATATATATGTATATGCTTAAATAAATAATTAATGAATTAGTAATGTTGATGAGTGTAATATGATATTTAATAATTATATTATTATATTTAGGTATTTTGCTGAAATTGATAGAAATTGGATGAGCTCGCTGGATAGATTGAGTGTTGAATATCGTAATGGAGTGTATGAGTTCATGGAAGTCGCAAAGCAACACACATTGATGCAGAAGGTCGTGTTAGGTGTCCATGTACAAATTGTTTGAATAGGAAAAGGAAACGGTTAGATGAAGTTCATAATCATTTATACATGACAGGAATATCACCAACTTACTGTACTTGGATTTATCACGGTGAGCAGTATCATTCTCAGTCACGGTTTATTGATTCCGACGAAGGGAGCAGTAGTTACAATCAACCTGCAAACGATGAGATAACCGATACTTTGCATGACTTACAAGGTCCACAACTTGGTCATAGTGTCAGTGGTGACATGTCAGTGCTAAGTGGAAATGATCAAAATTTATTTAGTGAACTACTTGATGAGGCAAAAAATTTCCATTTGAAGGTGTTGTAATGTCGATCTTGAATTTCGTTGTGAAATTATTACACATTAAAGTAATCAACAGAATGACCAACAAAAGTATTGATATGATGCTAGAGTTACTGGGCTAAATTTTACGGTTGTAAGCGAATTGCCTAAGTCGTACTACGAGGCAAATAAAATGTTGCGTGATCTGGGAATGGGGTATGAATCCATTCATGCTTGTAAGTATGATTGTGTATTATTTCGTGCCAAGTATGAATCACTTGAATATTGTCCGATATGTGGTGAAAGTCGGTACAAAGTCCGTGGTATGGGGAAGAAAGTGCCTCAAAAGATATTGCGATTTTTCCCTTTAACGCCCAAGCTGCAGAGATTGTTCATGTCACGACACACAATGACTGACATGATATGGCATCATGAAAAGAGGATCGGTGCGAAGGGCATACTTAGACATCATGCAGATGGAACCGAGTGGAAGGAATTTGATGACATGTACCCCCGTTTCGCTGAGGACCTCCGTAATGTCAGGTTAGGTCTTGCCTCTGATGGTTTTAACCCATTTGGGAATATGTACAACTCTTATAGCATGTGGCCTGTTATTGTTATTCCATATAACTTACCTCCATGAAAATGTATGAAGGATTCGTTCATATTTATGTCATTGCTTATCCATGGTCCACGTTCCCCTGGTAAAGATATGAATATTTACTTGAGATCATTGATCGATGAGTTACAAACATTATGGAATGTGGGTGTGCATACCCTAATGCAGCTTCCGAGCAGTATTTTCAGATGCCTGCCGTATTATTATGGACCATTAATGATTTTCGAGCTTATGGTTCATTATCTGGATGGAGCACTAAGGGATACATGTCATGTCCAGTTTGTGCGGGTCAAACACCTTCGCAACGATTACGGAATAAAATAGGATACACAAGGCACATGAGATTTCTTGAGTTGAGTCATCCTTGGCGGATGAGTAAATTATTTAACGGTCAACATGAACCTCAGAGTATGCCCAATCCACTGTCTGGATTCGACATACTTTGCCAACATCAACATCTCAGAGACAGCACACCAAGTAAACATCATAATAATAGAGATAAAAATCGAAAACGCTTACTGAAGAGTTGAATTGGACAAGAAATAATATTTTCTTTGAGTTATAATATTGAGGGACTCTGAGTTTGCGACATAATTTGGATGTAATGCATATAGAAAAAAATATTTGTGAGAGTTTAGTGGGCACACTATTCAATATTCCGGGTAAGACAAAAGACACTGTAAATGCTAGATTGGACCTACAAGATCTTAGAATTCGTAGTGAATTGCATTTACAAGTAACTTCTCGAGGTCTTATTAAGCCATCTGCTAGTTATGTGCTCACTCAATCGGAGAGAAAATCATTCTGTGATTGGCTGAAAATGGTTAAATTCCCTGATGATTATGCATCGAATATTGGGCGTTGGGTCAGAGATGATACAATAACGGGATTAAAGAGTCACGATTGTCATGTACTTCTCGAGATTCTCCTTCCTGTTGGTATTCGACCTTATCTCCCCCTGAATGTATGAGACATCGTACTTGATCTATGTGGCTTCTTTAAACAATTATGTCAGAAGACATTAACCACAACTGTTATTGACGAACTTGAGCGAGGAATCGTGATAATCCTATGCAAGCTGGAGCGAATTTTGCCACCCGCTTTTTTTGATGTGATGGTACATCTGGCCGTGCATTTACCGGCTGAAGCTAGAAAGGAAGGTCTTGTCCATTACAGATGGATGTATCCCATTGAGAGGTACTATATATATACATTTTTAAATATTACATTCTTAAATTTTTACTGTGCATTGAATTTAGTATTAATGAAAACTTGTTGTCATATCTGCAGGGCTTTGGGAGATTACAAACAATATGTGAAAAACAAGGCGCGCCCTGAAGGGTCAATAGCTGAAGCTGTTGTAATAAGTGAAGCAATAACATTTTGTTCGATGTACATGCAGAATATTGAAACTCATTTTAATCGTCGGCCACGAAACTATGATGGAGATGCAAGTAATTCGTAAGATATCACAGTGTTCCGTCAAAATTGCAGACCATTTGCATTTGAGTAGTGGTGTCAAATTACTAACCTTTCAGGAAGTTCAACGTGCGCATTGGTTTATATTGAGTAATTGTGATGCAGTGTAACCGTATTTAACGTAAGTTTTTCTGGTGCATAACCATAGTATTTTGCCATACATTAACCTAACTCATTTTTTATAGGCAACATCTAACAATGCTACAATGTGGTGGTGACCATAACGTTGATGAAACACACAAAAAAGAATTTCCTAAATGGTTTGAGACAACTGTAAGGCCTAATATTTTATATTTATTTTTATCCTAACATTAAATATTTCAGTTTATTATATTAACACATCTATTTCTCTCATTGTTAGATTAACAACCAAGTGCAAAATGGTCAATTGGACTCGTCATCCTCGTTGGTTTCTTTGGCTTATGGGCCTCAAAAGCAGGCTTATGAATACAATGGATGCATTGTCAACAGAGTTAGATTTCATACCGAACAGTGAGATGTTACTCAGAATTATGGAATTGTAGTCCAAGGAGAACACGGCTCAAATCTTATTGACTTCTACGGAGTGTTGCAATCGGTCATTGAGTTGATATACCGACCCATACAACATATTGTGCTATTCGAATGTAAGTGGTTTGACACAAATGCCAGAAAGAGGAGAATTCAAGTTAGTAATCATCTAACTTCAATTAATGTTCAACGTTTTTGGTACAAGAATGATCCATATATTTTTTGTACCCAAGCATGTTCAGTGATATATATATATATCTGATCCAAAGTTAGGAACTGGATAGATGGTGGTAGAAAAGTTACAACATAGGGGCATTTGGGACACGCATGAGAAAGATAGAGTTGACATATCAGATGAAACACAATAAGTCTCCGGCAACTTCGAAGTTCCTGAACATATATTTTATGGACCAACTGTCACCGTTCCTGAAAATATCACATTAACACGAGATAGTACAGACGTTGAGATAATTCCTCATTATGAAGTTAGCGTGGAAGTAGCAAGTGAATAAGAATTTGACACTGGAGATGATTTCGATTCCAGTCACGAATCCTCAAATACCGAAGATAATAGTGATTAATGAAGTTAGTGTATGATGTGATTGATGAATAATTTTTATTATTATAATCTATGGTGCTTATTTTGAATTATTATTTAAATATGGTTGAAAGATTGTCGTAATTATTAATAATATAATTATCATATTAATGTTATTATTATTTTTAATGGTAGTAATTTAGCGTCGAATTAGAAATGTCGACGCTAAATGTATACAATTTAGGGTCGAAATAGTTTTCGACGTTAATAATATATTTTTTAATTTGACGTAACTTTAATATATATATTTTTTTGCGTCGAAAAAAAAATCGACGCTAAATGATAGATATTTAGCGTTGACTTTTCTGTTTCGACACCTATATTATACATTTAGCGTCGAAAATTATAAACATTTAGCGTCGATGTTATATTTTTCGACGCTAAAAAAAAATTAAATTTCCCAAAAAAATAACCCTAATTTTTTAATAAACCGCCAAATTTTTAGCGTCGAAATTATTTGCTTTTAGCGTCGAATAATTTCGACGCTAAATGTCCATTAAATCCCTAAAACCAGTGTCTTCTTCTTTCTCGGCTCAGACGACCAAAAACCCCTCTCACTGTCGAATTATTCTCTCTCGGCTCCAACCACTCTATTCTTCATCAAATTTATCGAATTTGAAGGTAAGTGTTATTTGAATTTTATTTCTTATGGCATGAATTGGATTTGAATTTCATTTTCTTGATGATGATGGTGGTGGGTGTTTGGATATGGGGTTTGTATATGGCGTATTTTATTGATGATGATGAAGGTGCCAAGAGTTAGGGTTTGCGTTGATGTCTTGGTTTAGAGAGAGAGTTTCGTTGGTGAGGGTTGTGGAAAAATGGGTGGAGGGTTATTTTGCTTTAGTTTGAGTGAGTGAGTTAAGGTTTGAGTTGGGTTTGTGTCTTTGGCTTGTGGTGAATCTGCTTGTGATGGTCGTTTGTGATGATGGCGTGAGTGGTTGGTTCGTGGGATTTTGACGTGATTTGTGAATTATTGTTGAATTGGCCAATTTGTGAATTATTGTTGAATTGGCCGAGCGAGGGAAATTTGGCGTTGTTTGCTTGTGGTTATGTGAGTGAGAGCTTTGTATATTTTTGTTTGTGATTCTTGTATGTGAGAGAGAATTAGGTGAGCGAGAGAGGGAAGGCCAGAGAGAAAGAGGGCTGTTGTTCTGGTCCAGAACAGCAGCAATTGCTGCTGTTCTGGAATTGTGATGATGGCGTGTGGATTTGGCTTGTGGTGAATCTGCGTGTGGTGGTCGTTTGTGATGATGGCGTGAATGGTTGGTTCGTGGGATTTTGACGTGATTTGTGAATTATTGTTGAAGCGAGGGAAATTTGGCGTTGTTTGCTTGTGGCTATGTGAGTGAAAGCTTTGTATATTTTTGTTTGTGATTCTTGTATGTGAGAGAGATTTAGGTGAGCGTGAGAGGGAAGGCCAAGGCCGAGAACATTAAACTTTGTGGGTTTTTACAGATGGCACCGGGCAATCGCAGACGGGCTAATGCGACTCCATCTACATCAGCAAGGACAACTGGCCCTGGTGGAGTCTCTGCTAGCACATGTGAGTCCAGTACAGCGAAGGGTCGAGGACGCACCTGTGGTCTGGGGTTGGCTAAGTACGTTAAGGCTCACGGCCGTATCCGGATTGAGATATCAAATGATGGACACAGTCAAGTCGGACAACATAATTCAGCGTTTACTACAGCCATAGGAGCTACAGCTCCCCAAAACTACGTTTCTTGGAGAAAGATACCGTGGGAGACGAAAATCAACCAGCTATTCTCTTCGCTACTTGTGAGTTTCCGTACGGTATTAAGTTTTCAATATTGTTTGTTAGTTAAAATTTTTATTTTATACTTATTTTTACTCGGTTGCTATTCATGTAGGAGTGGTTCGACTTCGATCTGACCAAAGTGAATGTCCAACAATATATTGACTACCACACGGGGAAAATTTATAAAGATTATATGACAAAAGTCCTGAAACCAATATTCGACGAACATGGACATTCAGATGCTCCACAACACAAGCCTGATTTTATAGAGGAGCAAGACTGGACATTCTTATGTGAGATTTGGTCTAGCAAAAAACACGAGGTAAATTTTGAAATAAACAGAAATTTATAATTGTCTTTGTTTCGGTACTTACAGTGTTGGTAAATGCAGGATAAATGTCACGCAAATGCGGAAAATCGAAATCACTTGCGTTTTAACCACCGTGGAGGTTCGAAGCCATTTATCCAACATCGTGCCGAACATTCTGAGGTAAATATATCCTAACGTAAAACAGTTCATTGTTTTTACTAATGTGGAATAATATTGAATTTATTTTCTAATTATAACAGAGTAGCACAAGTGAGGTGCAATCATTTCCAGAATTTTTCCGTGTGACGCATTACAATGAGAGAAACAAATGGATAAATGAACAAGCCGAACGTTGCTATGTAAGTTTCAGTTTTTAAAATAAAATAATTAATATTATATATGTTAATTTTTTTTCTCAAATTCTAATATTAACTTATTTTTTGAAACAGAACGAAATGATGGAACTCCAACATCAAACTCAGGAGACAGAATCTGACCCGATACCAGATGAGCAGTTGTCGCAATTGGTTTTCAAGAATCAGACAGCTTACAACATTGGCCTTGGCACTCGTAAGAAGCCGACGTCATCTAGATGCAATACTGTTAATTTGGAAAATGCCTCTCTTCGAGACGAGTTAGCCACCACCCGAGACGAGCTGAAGCAGACTAAGGACGAGCTACAACAGGTCAAGCTGGACCACGAGAAGAAGATGGACCAGTTAGAACAGCAAATGCTCCATTTCCGTCAGATGTTGGAGGCCTCAATCAGTCAGGGTGCATCGGGATCGAGCGTTCCCCCATCACAGCAACAATAAATTTTATATTTGGTTTTGTATAAACATTTTGAACAAATAATTTTAATATAATATGTTTTTTTTTCTAAAAAAAATTCAATATAATAATTATTATAATATTTCGTAATTCTGTTATTAATCAGAAATTTTTTTTAATTAAATTAAATATTAAATTAATTATTTTAGACCAAAAAGAAGTAAATTAATAATTTTTTTAAAAAACAAATTTTTTTAACTATTTTCGTCGAAACAGTTGACGCTAAAAGTTTGACTTTTGGCGTCGAAAATTTCGACGCTAATAGTTAAAATAAATCGCCGCTGTAAGTATACAGATATTAATTTTTTAATATACTCTAGCGTCGACACATTTTGACGCTAAATATAACCTATAGCGTCAGAAAATTTAATTTAGCGTCGAAATAAATTGGACGCAAAATATAGTTTTTAGCGTCGCATTTATTTATTTCGACGCTAAAAGTTATTCTCGTCGACATTTCGGCATCCACTTTTTGCGTCTAATTATTTCGACGCTAATTATATTTGGCGTCGAAAATATGGATTTTGGCGTCGATATATTTCGACGCTAAAGGGTATAATTTTTATAGTGTGATACAATAAGTATCTTTCTTAATTTGGAATCAAAATAATGTTAGTGTTCTTTTACATCGTGACAGTTATACAAGAAGAAATTCTATAAAAACAACCGATAAAATTACTCAAATATCAATCAACAATACTTATTTAAGTCGTGTTATGAATATATTGGCTAACCTATCGATGGCCTTGCTGAAATTTCTGTAGTAAATTCTCTAAATTATTGTGTTTGGATGGAGGAGGGACATGTCTCTTGGATGGTACCTCAAGGGGACATGTCCTCCAATTTAGAAGAACTCTCATTTGGCTCCAAATGGTGCATGGAATGGGTATAACCCTTAAGAGGGTTAGACCCCAAACCAAATGGTGTCATTAAGGCACCCTTCCATGTCTATTTAAAGGGCTTTGGAGGTTCATTCTATGGATCCAAATTTAATTCTTGAGTCTCATCATTTCATTTTTTGAGTAAAAAGAGAGTTTTTCCACCATCTTTCATAGTTCAAGATATTGTTAAGGAGTGCCCATTGAACAAGAGAAATCCGAGTTATCCTGGGAGAACATTGGCCACTTCGAATCCGTAGAGCACCAGAGACGGAGGTTAATAAGTTCTTAAGGACAGCGAATCATCTCGACTTGGACGTTTTTAATCAGGTTTTTCTGGTTCTTAAGGTTTTAGGGTTTGCGTGATAGTGTAGATCTACTTTTGAGTTCTGTGTTTTGATTGTTTAAAGCATATTTGATTTCATTTAACAACACAAATTCCCCAACAATCTCAAGAACTTATTATTTAGTGTTGTTAGATAGTAATTCGCATGCTTAGATAAGAAAATTTTCTGGAAAAATAAAGTCTGTGCATGAAAAACGTAGGGCGTTCGAACGGTCGACGAACGCAAATGCTAAAATCTGAAATTTCATAAGAACGTTCGAACGCGTCTTCAAACGCAACTCGAACGCAAGCCTTTTGCCTAAGAATGTTCGAACGCGTATTCAAACGCAAATCGAACACAAGCCCTCTGACTTAAACCGTTCGAACGCGTCCAAAACACAACACGAACGTGAACTCTCTGGAATAGTTCATTCGAACGCGTTCTTGAATGCTATACGAACGTGAACTCTCTAGAATAGTTCATTTGAACGCGTTCTCGAACGATATACGAACGTGAACTCTCAGGAACACTTCGTTCGAACGCGTTCTCGAACGCTACACGAACGTGAAGTCTCTGGAACACTTCGTTCGAACGCGTTCTCGAACGCAACATGAACGTGCACAGACTGGACAGTCTCGTTCGAATATAGATACGAACACGACACTAACGAAATTAGTCCTGAAAGTGTTTCTAAACTGAAATAGACTTAGATTAATTCAAGTAATCATGATATTAACTTAGTAAATCATATACTGAATACCAATAATCTTGGGTGTTCAATTATCACAAGCATACACATAGCAATAAAGTTGAAAATTAATTGTGTGTTACATAATTGGTTGAGAATTTAAAGTGTAATCATACACAAGTAATTCCATTCAATCTTGATCGACACATACACATATATCTACACATATCGTATATTGTATCGTAAAATCATAAGTGTAATACTGAGTTTGAATTTCTAAGAGATTATATTGAAAAAGTGTTTAAAAGATAATTGATGAGCGAAAAATATATCAATATTTACCGCCCATTTTACTTAATATTTTATTTAGTTTCTCGGGTTTGATGAACGTTTTGATGTGTTTTAGTTTATTTTACAGATAAAATAATATTGGGACACAATGAAATCATTTAGGGCAAAATATGGGTCAAATAAGAGCAAATATTGGACTTGACATATTAATTTTGGAGATTGGAAACTTGAAAGAGCGTTTTAACGAAGTGCAGTTTTGGAAATTCCAGTTTTACGCATCTATCGTATTTGGGGCATAACTTTTTACTGCGATATCGGATTGAGCTGATTCAAGTTTCAGATTAACAAATACTCAAATATCTACAACTTTGAAAGACAAAATAATTTCGAATTATGAAGATTTCATGCCTGAAATTGATGAACCATCCAGAAGTGTGTTGTGTGTAATTATTAAAGTCATTTTCAATCATTTTCAAAGCAAAAAAATAAATAAATAAATAATAAAAATTATCAAATCACCACCAACATGATAAGCAATTAGTGGAGTAATTAATAATGGATTTGGTGGAGCAATTAGTGGAGCAATTAATAATGGATTTGGTGGATGATTTGATGGAGGCAAAATTTTCCCCATAAATACCAAGCAATTTCATTTGTAAATTCATACTTTATTCTAAGGAATTCCTTAAGAATATTAAGAAGATTTTATCTTATTTGTTTATTTATAGCTTTCAATAATTAATTTCCGCTTTCGCACTTTCTTTTCTTTACTTTTCAGTTTTTACTTTCCGCAATTTACTTTTACGCACAATACTTTTCTTTCTTTAATTTTCTGTTTTTACTTTTCAGTAATGAAGAGGTAACTCCCCTTTGCTGGGGTAAAAGGTAAAATTTTTATTACTAATATTTAGATTAATCTCCCTTAATTATAATATATAAACTAGTTAAAACCTGACTTAACGAGGATACCGTCATATTGGTCGGTTGGTAATTATTTAAATTGGTTTTAACCTGACTAAACTGGATACCGCCTGATTGGTCGGTTGGTAATTAATTATTAATTTGACTTAATCTTGATACCGCCTATATGGCTGGTTGGTAATTATCATGCAAAATTAATATATTATATTAAGGGAGATATAACTCAGCATTTTCTTTTATTGTAATTTTACTTTATTTACTTTTCAGCAATTTACTTTTCAGCATTTACTTTTCAGCAATTTACTTTTCAGCAATTTACTTTCAATATTTACTTTTCAGTAATTTACTTTCAACATTTACTTTTCAGCATTTAATTTTCAGTATTTAATTTCCGTCATTTACTTTTCAGCAATTTACTTTTCAGCATTTTACTTTATGTCTTTTATTTTATTTAAGTTTTTACTACCCGTAAATATGTGTCGTAACTAAGCCAGTTATCTGGGGTTGTGATGAATTCTAATATCACCGGTTTATAAGGGGTTATTTTATAGTTTGGGTAATTTAAAGGTTTACTTATTAAGTCTTAAGCTTAATACGTCTTGTTTATTGGCCACTAATAAGATTGATCCGGTAAATCTAAAATAAACTTGACAAAGGAATTTTAGGTTTCAGCCTTAGACTTAATAGCCCATGATCTTCCATGAGGATAGATAACCATTTAATAGATTTCCTTACATGATAGACATATACCTGTCGGGCGGGGGTAGCCATAATTTGAACTTAATCTTAATGAATCCAGGTAATTTGGTTGACATAGACATATGGTTCAATTGGGTTATACTGGGTATTTGCGTCTGACCATCGACATAGGCTTTCTCATAATTTCGTGTTCCAGGTTAGTAAAGCGATTTATTACACAAACATGAAATAACCACTTCATCTTTTAAAATATATTAGAAAGATTCAAACCCTAGATAGTTTCTTAAAATTGAATTTTCTTAAACCTACTTTCGTGTAATTTTATTTACTTGTTTTTAAATTTAGAATCATCACCATTTCAAATCAATCAATCAACATGTTAGATACTAGTAATCATTTGACCTCATAAAATTAATAGATTATGTATTAAGTGATCGTGGGATCGATACTTTTTATACTACTTGAACGATACGTGCGCTTGCGTTATACACGTGTGTGTAAGCACCGATCAATATTCTGTCAAAAAGGCGATTAGAGCCTAAGTGGTCAGAGATTTAAGTGGTTACTCCGGACCCCCCTCGTCCTCTGTGAATATTCCTTTATTTAATTTTCATAAGAATCTTTAGTCGAAATTCAATGACTTGTGTTTATTGATATCACCGTCCAATAGAAAAACGAGTGGATACTTGGTATATCACTTAAACAAGATCATTTGTTGATCGTTGTGCAAATTGTATTTAGTACACTAATTGACCCCTATTGGATTTTTCAGTTACATATGACTAGCAGAAACATCACAGTACCGGTCTCTCATGGAGAAAAACCAGAAAAGTTTGGTGGGGCAAACTTTAAACAGTGGCAGAGCAAAATATTGTTCTACCTGACAACTCTACAGTTGGTTAAATACCTCAAAGATCCTCCGGATCCTTTGGTGGATGAATCGAAAATAGCCAAGCAACTGCGGGAATAGACATGGTCGTCTGGCGACTTCTTGTGCAAGAACTACCTTTTGGGTGGACTTGACAATATTATGTACAATGTGTACCAAGACATGATTTCTGTGAAGATTCTCTGGGAATCTCTCGACAAGAAATATAAAATTAAGGATGCCGGACAAAAGAAATTTATCGTGGGTAGGTTCCTGGACTACAAGTAACAAGATGGTATATTCAAGAACATTAATGTCTCAGTTGGGTGAACTGCAATTAATCATTCATGAAATATTGGATGAGGGTATGAAAATCTGTGAGACGTTTCAAGTTGCCATTATCATTGAAAGGTTGCCTCCATCATGGAAGGACTTCAGGAGCTATCTGAAACACAAAAAGAAGCAGATGAGCCTTGAAGACTTTTTAGTTCGACTGAGGATCGAAGAGGACAACAGAAAGTCTGAAAAGGCCAGCTACAAGACTATGGAGTCTAATACCAACATCGTCGAGGATGGAAAAGGTAGCAAAAAAAGAGAAAGAATAATTGAGCTGATTCTTCCCAAGCAAAAAAAAAGTTCAAGGGGAAGTGCTTCAACTGTGGAAAAAATGGTCATATTGCAAAAGACTATAGAAACAAGAAGTCTCATAACAAGGGCAAGAAAAAGAAAAATTAGGCCCATGTCGCTGAAGATGAGCAGTTAACTGATGAGATCTCAGAGATGAATCTCTCAGCAGTGGTAACTGAAGCCAACTTGGTTGGGAATCCGAGAGAATGATGGGTAGACACTGGGGCTACTCGTCATATATATGCTGATAGCAAGATGTTTTCCTCGTATCAGATGGTCGATGGTGGCGATCATCTGACTATGAGAAACTCGTCTACCTCTAGAGTGGTTGGACAAGGCACAATGGTTCTAAAGATGACATCCGTAACGGAACTTACATTGAAGAATGTTTTGCATGTTCCAGATATTCGGAAGAACTTGGTCTACCCAAAAATGGCTTTAAGCTTGTATTTGTTTCTGACAAGTTTGTATTTACCAAAAATGATGTCTATGTAGGAAAATGATACCTCACTGAGGGCCTTTTCAAATTCAATGTAATGACAATCAATCGACACAGTGCTAGTAATAATAAAGCTACAACGTCTGCTTTTTAATTGAGTCACAAAATGTATGGCATGGGAGGTTAGGACATATTAATTATGATACGATGTGTAAATTAATTAACATGAACCTTATACCTAAATTTGCAATTCATAACCAACATAAGTGTGATGCATGTGTTGAAACAAAAATACATAGAGCATCATTTCATCAATGAAGTTATGAACCATTGGAACTTGTACACACTGATGTGTGTGATATGAATATTGTACAAACAAGAGGCGGTAAAAAGTACTTTGTCACTTTTATGGATGATATCACAAAATTCTGTTATGTGTATTTGCTGAGGAGCAAAGATGAAGCTGTTGAGAGCTTTATACACTATAAGAACGAAGTTGAGAATCAACGTGGCAAGAAAATCAAAAGAATCAGGAGTGATAGATGTGGTGAATATGTGTCACCATTTGGTGAATATTGTTCCAATCATGGAATTATTCACGAAACTACTGCTCCTTATTCGCACCTCAACAAACGGGATTGATGAGCGTAAAAACTGAACGTTGAAGGAGATGATGAACGCCATGTTGACAAGCTCTGGTTTACCCCAGAACTTGTGGGGGGAAGCCTTGCTTTCCGCTAACTACGTTCTGAACAAGCTACCTCACAGACGATTGGACAAGACATCATATGAGTTGTGGAAAGGTTACGTACCTTCCTACAAATATATGAAAGTGTGGGGGTGTCTTGCCATAATAATGGTTCCTAAACCTAAGAAGGTTAGAATATGACCCAAAACTGTTGATTATATAATCATCGGATATGCTCGCAATAATAGTGCGTATCGATTCTTGGTACACAAGTCTGAGATTCCTGACATCAATCCGAATATGATAATTGAGTTAAGGAATGCGACATTTTTTGAAGAGATATTTCCTTGTAAGGAAAGACAAAGAATAGAGTCTCTCAAAAGAACTATTGATACTGTCAATGACAGTGATCGGGTTGACCAAGAGTCAGATCAACATGGAAATATTGAGGTAAATGAACCTAGACGTAGCAAAAGAGCTAGAACGTCTAAGTCATTTGAACCCGATTTTCTGACATACTTGTTAGAAAATGAGCCTCAAAGCTATAAGGAAGTAATGTCTTCGACAAAAGGCACCTTTGTGGAAAGAGGCTATCAACAGTGAGATTGATTCAATCCTACAAAACCATACTTTGGAGTTGGTTGAGCTTCCTCCAGGTTGTAAGCCACTGGGCTACAAATGGATATTCAAACGGAAGATGAAACCGGATAGATCAATAGATAAGTACAAGTCAAGGCTTGTCATAAAAGGTTATAGAAGAAGGCCTTGATTACTTTGATACATATTCATCAGTGACTCGTATCATGTCGATAAGAATGCTCATAGCCATAACAACTATTTTTGGTCTTGAAATACATCAAATAGATGTAAAGACGATATTCTTGAATGGTGAATTGGATGAAGGAATTTACATGGAACAGCCAGAAGGGTTTAATGTTCCTGGACAAGAACAGAAGGTGTGCAAACTTGTAAAATCTTTGTACGGATTTAAACAAGCACCTGTACAATGGCATGAGAAATTTGACAAAAAATGTTGTCAAGTGGGTTTAAAAACAATGAGTGTGATAAGTGTGTGTACAATAAATCAACTCAAAAAGGATATGTCATTGTGTGTCTATACGTAGACGATATGCTGATATTTGATAGTAATCATGAAATGATTCAGTCTACCAAGAAAGTGTTATCCAGTAAATTTGATATGAAAGATTTGGAAGTAGCTAACCTAACTCTTCATATATCAAAGAATACTGGCTCAAACATATCGCAATTAGAGTATTTGAGGATCATCGGAAGTCTGATGTATCTCACGAATTGCACACGACCTGATATCGCTCAAGCTGTGAACAAGTTTAGCAGATATATGAGCAATCCAGGACATAACCACTGGAAAGCCATAGTAAGAGTTTTGAGGTATCTGAGAGAAACTTCAAAATATGGGCTACATTATGAGAGATATCATGCTGTTCTAGAGGGATACGCCGATGCTAACTGGATATCTGATACAGTGGATTCCAAATCTACGAGTGAATTTATTTTCACACTTGGTAATGCATCCGTGTCATGGAAATCCTCGAGGCAAACGTGTATTGCCCGGTCTACTATGGAATCATAGTTCATAACATTAAACAAAACAACGGAAGAATCAGAATGGCTTAGAAACTTCATGGAGGATATTCCTAGTTAGCCCAAACCGGTGTCAGCGATAAACATACATTGTGATAGCCAATCGGCTATTGGGAGAGCCCAAAATACATTGTATAACGGTAAGTCTCGACACATACGTCGGAGATATAATACCATACGTCAACTGCTCTCAAGTGGTATAATATCGATCGATTATTTTAAGTCGAAGGAAAACCTAGCGGATCCACTTACTAAAGGTTTACCTACAGAACATGTTGAGAAGTAATCGAGGGAAATGAGCTTGAAGCATATAAATTAAGAATTGTCACTGTGGAAACCCAACCTAGCTGACTGGAGATCCCAATATCTAGGTTCAAAAGGGACAACTGAAACTTTGTGCAATTTAAACCAAGCACTGAAGAGTTTTGTACTCTTTCCCATTCCGATAATGACCCCGAGTGTTGTATGTCAAGGTTAGGAAAAGCTGAGACTTTTAATAATCATTATATTAGAAGATGCGTCTTAATGGGGGTAAAGGCAGATTACCTCTTCATAGTAGATCACATATTTCAAGTAAGAAGTGAGACCGCTTCTATGGGATCTTACAGGCTGATTTCCCTAAAGTACTTGATGAATCCAAGACCGCTGTTCAGGGCCGAAATGAACACAACCGTAGAACAGGAAATGGTCGAAGTAAAGTTGTGTGTTGGCAATTGTCTTGGTTTACACTAACGGCGGAATAGTTCAAGACTATGGGTCAATGGTCTGTCAAGTAAATCCGATTGTCATTCACTAGGAAAGGTTCAAGGCGAAAGTTACATATTTCGATGCAGCTTTAGTTCATGGAAACTCTCTCAAGTGTCTGCATGAATATTTAGAGAATTGTGGGGGATTGTAGTAAATTCTCTAAATTATTGTGTTTGGATAGAGGAGGGACATGTCTCTTGGATGGTACCACAAGGGGACATGTCCTCCAATTGAGAAGAACTCTCATTTGACTCCAAATGGTGCATGAAAGGGGTATAACCCTTGGGAGGGTTACACCTCAAACCAAAAGGTGCCCGTAAGGCACAATTCCATATATATTTAAAGGGTTTTGGAGGTTCATTCTAGGGATCCAGATTTAAGTCTTAAGTCTCATCATTTCATTTTTTGAGTAAAGAGATAGTTTTTCCACCATATTTCCTAGTTCAAGATCTTATTAAGGAGTGCCCCTTGAACAAGAGGAATCCGAGTTATTCTGTGAGAATATTGGCCACTTCGAATCCGTAGAGCACCAGAGACGGAGGCTAATAAGTTCTTAAGGACAGAGAATCATCTCGACTTGGACGTTTTTAATCAGGTTTTTCTGGTTCTTAAAGTTTTAGGGTTTGCATGATAGTGTAGATCTACTTTTGAGTTCTGTGTTTTGATTGTTTAAAGCATGTTTGATTTCGTTTAACAACACCAATTCCCCAATAATTTCAGATCATGTTATGGTGATATAGTTTAAAATTTTGAAAGTCTATTTGCGTCATATGATGAATACTAAAAAAATGCATATTTATTAAAAGAAAAATTAATTATTTTATACTTGTAGTTTCATTAATTTATTTAATTTAGTATATTTGTGAAATAACAATTAAATTTATGTTTTTGTATATTTTTATTGTGCTTTTTTTATTTATCGTGTAGGCAAAATACTGCTTTGCAAGCTCAAAAAGAAAAATGTATATGAAATCTGAATTGCATGACCCAAAAAATAAAAAAGAGTATGACAGTTAAATTCAAATCGGATTTGGAAAATATTCATCGTGTTTAGATTGACAATAAAATAAGCTTATGATGTATTTAGCTACACATGTATTGTATTATTATTATAATATATATATATATATATATAATATTTTGGAGGTCCCACCAATATTTTTTTATATATATTAGGGGTGAGCACCGGTTCCGGGTTCTACCCGGAACCGGTTGGAACTGGACCAATTTTCCGGGTTTGGAACTTGAACCGATTGTAATCGGGTAGGTTCCAATTCCAAAAATGAAGGAACTGATTTTATTTGGGTAGGTTCTGGTTCCAAAATGGTCGGAACCGGAACTGGACCATGAAACCGGTTTTTGGAACCGAATATAGAATATTTTATGTTGCATCCTGTTACTACGTATCCTCAGAATCAATTTCATGCCCTTGAAGCGAAACCCTAAGAGTAGAATTATGCATGCTTGTGTTGCATATTGTTGTTTAGTGGGCACTTTGACTGCAAACAGAAGATTGAAAGCTATAAAACTTGAGAAAGAAAATAATCTTATTTTGTTTCAGCAACCACAACAAAATGCACTCGTTGTGACCAAAATCTATGGAACCCTAGTTAATGAAGGGCATATGGTAGCATGCCGCTAACCAATTGCCTTTGCAGGGTATTTAAAGTACAGGATGATGATGATCACAACTAATTAAACTGCTGCATTTGACTGACATTGGGTAATTGAATAAACATGATCGTCATTTTCTATGAGACAAAGGTGACATAATACAAAGACAGGCAGATCAATGCTTGAATCCCACAAGGAGATCACACGGTTGAGCATGATCTACCATTCTTACAATAACTCTTATCATCTTCTCTGGCCATTTTCTTCTGATGTGTTCAAACCTGAAGCACAAGCAACATAAAGAAGTTAACCATAACCAACAGTCATTGCTTTTAGTTTTCAAAATGGTTCCCGTTTTTTCCTACGTACTCGCATCGGAATGTAGTTTTTATTAAAATATTTTAAAATAGGGTAATTCGGAACCGGATTGGAACCGAATAATATGGTACCCTGTTTAATTGGGTAGGTTCTGGTTCCACTTAGTGCGGAATCGAATTTTTCCGGGTAGGTTCATGTTCCATACGGAACCGGAATCGAAACCGGTTTTGTTCACCCATAATATATATATATATATATATATATATAATATATATAATATATATATATATATATATATATTATATATATATATATATATAATGCAATGCATTATTACATCAATTGCATTTGCTATTTGGTGTTGATGCCTCATATAAAATGAGGTGTCTGGCACCTCAGTAGGGGATAAGAGAATGGAGAGCTCTCTTCCAGTTCGGATGTGTTATTTCATTTTTCCATTTCGAGAGATTTGAGATAAATATCATGTGTATTTTATTTTATTTTATTTCTTTTGTAATTTATTTTTCTTTTATCAATAAAATCATGAGTATTTTTAGTTATATCTTGTTCTGTAAATTTGTATTCTGTTAGGGTAAATGGTGAAGCTCTTGTTATGAAAACATATGTGATTTTTATTTATATTATATTTTATAAATTGTGATAATTTCTCAAATAAAATTCATACTCTTTCCAGTTTATTGAAGACTCTTGACTAGCTGTAGATAGTCCCCGATTGACACAAATAATACTTGAATCTCATAAATGAGAGAGAGTAGACTATTAAAGATCTGAATTAATTATTGACAAGCTTTGTTACCGCCTTTATTGTTGGTTTTATATATTTGGCATAATTGAATACCTAACTGGACTTGTTATAGACAAATGTTATCACTGCCTTTATGGCTGATTTTATATGTTTTGGCATATTTAGTGCCTTGACATGACTAATTATCGATAAGACGTATTACATATGTTAGCATAATTAATACCTGATAATTATGAAATAAATTGATTGATAAATAATAATAATTTATATTTTATAAAAAAAATAAAAATTATTTTATATTTGAAATATCAATAGTCTCTAACCCTAATATTTTATTTTATCATTTTATTTTATTAGTTGAATTATTATTTTATCGTATTAAATCTATTCCATGTGGATCGACCACGGACTCACCGAATTATTTTATTACTTCGACACTCTTATACTTGAAAATAAAGAATCACTTTGTGAGTTGTGAGTGTGTCACCGTACATAACAAATAAAAGTAATAAAAATAAAATTCCGTGATTGATGCATATAAACAAATTAGAAACTGCAAATCCAATAATTCCCATTAGGCAACAACAAAAAGTTTGCTCTTCAAAAGATCTGTGAGCGAAATATTGGTGATGTTCATTTCCGAAAATTATATTATGTGTCGGGTGTATATGTCATCTTTCTCACAGCAGGCGGGCCCTACAACTGTGTGTGGTCCACCTGTTATGAGAGAGATGACATATACACCCGGCACATGATATACCAACATGTATTAAATGTTTATTAAAAAGTGATTGCGATAGAAAGTTTTGGCAAATTAATATATATTTAATTGAAAAGGCATTGATTAAATAAACTTAAATTCAATTTAAATCAGTGGAGCCAAGCTTGCTAAAGCTAACCGTACGCTGAAGACGAAACCGCAACAATGTGAATTGACTTCTCAAAGTTGTTTATGATCTTGGCCTTCAATCTTAATTAGCACTGTTAATTTCTGTTATTTAAATCAATAACGAATTTGACCTAATACATTGAAACTAGATAGGGGTCTTAATATGCTGAGAAAATTATAAGGGAACTAGTGTATTGATCCACTGCTCACAATTCCCGTTTAGGTCATCGATTCACCGATTTGATTCCGTGAGAAATCGAACCCGAGATTATACTGTTAACCACACATTTTCTTTTTCGATCTTACAAACCTAGAGTGGGTTTGATTGATAGAGTTCGAGTCTTTGAAAAAATGAAAAAAACTAAACACTTTTAAGAAAAAAAACTCAATGGGTTAATTAAATTATATTCCCAAGTTACGATCCTCTTACTTTATCATCTTTATCTAATTACCCCACCACCGTCTAATTTCATTTTTGAAGATTCCGCGATTTGAACCATGGGCACTTTCGCAACACGTGTATTAATTTCGATTTCATTATAACATAATAAAACAAGCAACATAGGATTATTTTCTAAAATAAGTGGTGAAATAATCTAAATATATTATTTACTCTATTACTATTTTTCAATATTATAATTCGGATGATAAATTAAATAAAATTATTTAAAAAACACTCGATTACTTCCATTGGGGCGGATGATTATTTTCTTTTTCTTAGAGATCAAGTTTGCAAAATTAAATAGTAATAAAATGGAGATTCGAATTACTCCCCACATTTGGCTCTTTCTATTCCAAAACAAAACACAGTCGTGGCCTTTCGATCAACCTATAAAGAAAATCTTACTTATTTCGTATTTTTTGGGTTAATTATAAAATATTGTAGCTAATATAAAGTCCTTATTCTTTAGACTCTAAAATTGTGTTTCGTAGAGTGGCGGACGAGCATTAACGTTAATGTTTCGATTCTCTATCAAATATCTATTTTAATGTTATCGTTAACGCTCACAAAATCATAATATCACAATATGAGTTTATTTTTTGACGTTATCTAATACTTTAGTATTTGTTCTCAATATTATAAACTAATTTATACTATTTAACAATATTTTCTACAAAACGCATCTTAAATATAATTATAAATCTTTATTTTATGCTAACAAATAGTTGCTTCTCCGTTACAATCTTTATGTTTGGACCACACAAGGAGATAACATATTTTAATTAAGTACAGGGTTTACTATTATATATATTTTGTTGTATTTATTAATTAAATATATAATGCATAATGGGGATTATTTGTTTATGGATACAAAATGTACACTTGTCTATACCGAATATACAGTAAATGGGATCGTTTTAAATCGTGAATCATGTTGTTCTAAACAAGATATATGATATATTGCCTTTAAGAGTGAAGGCGAGTCGGTTTTCAAGTATTTTAATAAAATTTTGTCATTTAAATTTGAGTTAGTTTAAAAAAATAAGTGAAAAATATATATTGAGTACTCTAATATATATATCATTATCCATTAGAATCTTGTTTGACCAAACATGGAGTTATTATTAAAAAAAAATTGAAATCGTTGGAAATTTCATCGCCAAATCATTTATTTCGGGCTTAAGTGGAGCATATAAAACCTCAAACTGTCTCAGACTCTACTAAGAAACGCACTCTCTAGATTCAAACTCAGGACCTGAAGGTCAGATCTTGAGTCCTACACTACCAAATCATGTCCCTTATGGACAAACATGGAGCTATTACTTTAACCTAAATGGTTAAGAGGTACATTCGATAAAAAATTTACATGTGAAAAGAGTCGATCCTTGTATTGTGGAGGTCTAAGATTGTTTTTATATTTTGAGACACCTAACCTTAGAATAATATTTTAGTAAAAAAAATTAGGGTCCTTAAAATTAGCAACAATGAAAGATAGGATAGGAAGAATGATAAAATTAGCATGATGCTTCACCATATATTTAAGGAAAAACCCCCTTAAGGCCCCTGTACTCTCAATATTTTTTACATTACACCTCTGTACTAAATTTTCTTCACATCGCACCCCTATACTCTCAATATTTTTTACATTGCACCCATGTACTAAATTTTCTACACATTGCACCCCTGCACTCTAAAAAAATTGACATTCCACCCTTATTTTAACGGCAAGTTAACAGAGTTGAGAAATATTCTGACATCACCCACCCTTATTTCGGATTGGACCGAGCAAATTTTTTTACTTTGAAGTTATGCTAGGGTTCATAAATATTATGCTCCTTCTGATACATTCAAAAACTCAACTAATTTATTGTAAAAATTAGATCAAAACTACGATCTTGGAGTGTTATTAATGAACAACAAAAAAACAAACAAAGATGCTTCACGGTTATCAGACATCATTCCTGAAGAACGACAACGAGTATTACATGTCATGCGTGCACATTTATAGCAAACACCCATTTTTTTAGCTCTTCTCTTTTTAGCATAGGTGCTTCTTCTTAAACCAGGCAGATATGACACAAATAAGGGTGGGTGATGTCAGAATATTTCTCAACTCTGTTAACTTGCCGTTAAAATAAGGGTGGAATGTCAATTTTTTGAGAGTGCAGGGGTGCAATGTGTAGAAAATTTAGTACAGGGGTGCAATGTAAACAATATTGAGAGTACATGGGTGCAATGTGTAGAAAATTTAGTACAGGGGTGCAATGTAAAAAATATTGAGAGTACATGGGCCTCAATGTGGGTTTTTCCTATATTTAATTAAACTTTGTCCAATAATTGGTTTATTGCATCCCCCTATCGTTGCGTGATTCCATCGAAACATTAATAATTAAATTAATACAGTTAATTATAATTAATATTCAAAATGAAATGATAATTGTGATTAACATATAAGGACATAACAGCTCCACGTCAATGAACTGTGCATGCATGGACCAATTGTTAGCCAAAGCAAATATGGCATTATCTGTGCATAACAAAAGTGGCATGCAGTGAAGAAGAAAGAAACTAAAATCACAAAATTAATTAGTGCAAATGAAAATTTTGCCACGTCTTCCCAATTTTTTGCTTCTGTTTTGCGAGAAAATCTATAATACAATGGAGGTAACACGTCATTTGTGTAACAATTCAATAATCTGTTGCCACGCGTGTTAAAATATTAAAAAACAACTAAAAAGATGGATATTAAATCATACATGTCATTTACTAATTTGTTGGTGATACCACGTCATTTATGCCTCTGTTACACCAAAGAATTACTCTTGTTTTGCCACCACAAATAATAATAATAATAATCCTAAGTATTTATATTGGTATTTTTGTTACTGTTAAATGCTTGATATGTGTGTTGAACCTTTTTGCTATTATTTTTTTTTAACAATATTGTGGAGATTAAACGGGAACAAAACAAGAACTAAATCAAAATGACGTCATTTTTTTTAGTTACCACTAAAATAATATACTTTTCATGATAATGATATTGTTTAATTCATATTTTATCCTAGTTTAATCTCCTTAATTTATTTTTTATATATATATCTTTACATTTAAAAGGTAATATTTTACACTTAAATAAGTAAAAAAAAAAAAAGGATGTTTCAAATCTATTTTAAAACCAGGATAGTAATAAGATCAATTATAACCGTTAGATTGATATTATAACTAAAAGTGAAAATTGTCTCATCAAATTGCTATAATCGATCCTTGCATTTTAAAAAGTGCCCATGATCATGATCTCAATAAAGTTCAAGTTAATGGATACAAACAAAACAATTAGTTTTAATATCAACATCAATCCTTCTATAGGTGGGCCGAATTCGAAAATATATAAAATATATATATATATATATCAAATTAATGTAAAAAAGTTTGTTCACTTGTTATTCACAAATTAATGATGTTGCTCATTACACGACAAAGCATTATTCTAACACTTTTAATCTGCACGCCTAATTAAGTAGATCTTTCTTAATTCTTCCTCTTCTATTTTTATTATTTTTACTTTGTTATTTTAATGTGAAACGCGTATCTTTTTAGTAATTATGAATTATCGTTTTCTTGCCACTTTGATCACTTTTTAATTTACACTTTTCCCCATTTTTTTCATGAAAATTTTATGAGTGATATTTTAAAAAATAATAATTTTTTTTAACAGCAAATCAATTCAAATAAAATATAAATCTCTTTTATGATAATAACATAGGAAAAAAAATAATAGTACACAACACTAAACTTTGACACCATAAATTTATAAAGAGTCGGATTCAGTCAATGTAAAGTAAATAAAATAAAAAAATATCAAAAAAATATCATTTTAATGATGATTTTTTCATGTTTTAGTCCCTCTTAAAAACCCAAATGCTTCAAAAAAAAAAATATTAGGACTTATTTATTTATCAAAGCCAGCAGTAATGACAACTTGAAAGTCTATGCTCAATTAAAAGAAACTTATATAAACATGCAAACAAAATGTGAAAAGAACATAATTCAAAAATCTATATGTAATCCACTTCTCTGTCCAAATAAAAGTTTGGATTCGATTGCATTAATTATTGTATGTTGATGCGTGGCTTGTTGGTGTAGGATTCAGGATTGAGGTCATGGGTTTGAATTCAGAGAATGCGTTTCTTGTAAAAGTCTGAGACAACCAGGGATTTTACATGTTCCGTTTAAGCGCTTCAGCTTGGAGTAGATGATTTGGCTGCGGGATTTCATACGATTCCAAAAAAAAAATTGATATATTTTTAAATATTTGAAAGTATATAAAGGAAAATTAATATTAATGTTAATCTAGGATGTTCAACAAGAGGTTGTTAACCAAATTATAGTCTAATTGTAATGTATTATATAAACAAATTAAGGTTATAACTTAATAGAAATGTAATTACAAAATTATACAGTTGGGATCAAACTAATTTTGTTATTATGAGGAGAGAAGGTATTAATTTAATAGAAGTGTAAGTTGCAAAATTATTGTTTTGACTTAATTATCCTTAGTGCAAGTGAGATACAAAGATAAAATTAGTAATTCTTTTGGTGCAACGGAGATATGAGTGACAAACAAATTAGTAAATGATATGTATGATGAGCAGAGGCAGATCAGAAAATTAAAAATTCGGTTGGGCCGGGCCTGCATTCGTGTACGCAGGACATGCGGGTGCACACGAGCCAAGCTTGGTTCGGATTTGATTTGCACCCCCCCCCCGCGCACGTAGAGAGAGCCTCTATCCTTACAACTCTTACCCATCTACATATGAGCAATCATATATAAGCTTAATATTCTCTCTATAGCTTTCCCATGTGGGACAAGCTCACTTCTCTTTATTTTTCAACACCAATGGGTGAACTTTGAACAACAATTTCTCATTCACCCAAGCACCATTTTAAGCATATGAATATACCATTTCGAAGTACTTACGGAGGAGTATCCGAATCATTCAATAACAACCACTAACACGAAGTGGACCATGCTTGAAATTGTGCCTCAAAATGCTTATGAATAAGCATTTTCCAACAAAATATGCATTATATTTATAATTAATTAATAGAGTATGTCAATATATATTGATAAAAACAAAAAAAAAAAGTTGTGTCAAGAAACTCTAAACATACTTGAGAAACTGGAAATATTTTGGCTTCAATAATAAGGTGTCCATGTTGTGAGTTATTATACATCCGCAAGTTCAAATATATGGCAAACTCTAATGAATTAATCATTATCCCAAACTTCATAAAAATATTTTTTTATTCCATCTTAAACGTTTAATGTAACATATCATATATTTGTTGTAACATATAAATAATTATTATGTGGAAGCAAGTTTCTTCTAACGAGATCTAAAATTATTATCACTTAATATTAATGTGAAATTTATTCTTATTTATAACCGATCCAAGTTGGGACCATAATATTTTTGCCACCCCTATGGTATAATATAATTAAATTATAAACTAAATAAGTAAATGTTAAGCCCAAAACAAAATCCTAATTTACCATTCGAGAATCTGGGCCATCTCACCCCATAAAATACTATTCATATATGCGTGTGGGCCCCACCTACGTGGCGCTAAATAATATCAGCCTCCCGTACTGTTTCAATTGACGGCGATTTTTCTAATTTATCTATTTTTCTATTTCTCCCCCCCTCTCTATCTCTCTCCTCTTTTTTCTTTTTCTTTTTTAAAATTTTATTTATTTGACGCGACACGCGCAAAGACCAAAAAACAAAAACAACAACACCTTCAAAAGAGAGTTAAAAAAAAAAGAAAGTAATAATTAAAACACTACGCGTAGACCTTCCCCCATCTCTCAACAAAAACCCTAGTAGCACTATTAACACATTATTTTCATTTTCATTTTCATTTTCATTTTTTTTTTTTCCAGAATTTTTTTTTGTTGGTTATGGATGATAGTAGAAAAGAGAAATCGGATCGAGGCGAGTCGAGCTGGAAGCTAGGGGAGCCACCGGATACGGACAGCGTCGGTTATATTTTCAGCGAGTTTGGATGGAATCTGCAGCAGCATGAGAATTTGAGTTTGAGTACTTACTTCGCTTCTGACGAGAGGTCCGATTTGGCGGGAAATATCACCAGCCGCAGTTTTCCGGCGGAGAGTGCTAGTAGCGGCGGCCTCGGCGGTTTGATGAATACAGGAAGGTCTGATGACGTGTCAACTTCGAATCCTTCGGTTTCGTCGAGCTCCAGCGAGGATCCGACCGAGAAGTCTACGGGCTCCGGCGGTAAACCGCCTGAGATACCGTGAGTGCAAATGAAAATGAAAAAAATAATTATTAAAACGAGTAATTTCGTAATTAAATGCTTTTTTCAGTGCCAAAAGCCAAATATTTAGTTTTTTTTTTTTTTTTGAAAAAATATAAAACTAAATCAAAACATAGGAGTATAATTATTATCAAATCCTTCAATTGTTCGTGACTCTAAATCCTTTTTGTCGTAGGCAAATACAAACGACGCTGTGGCCTGTGTGTGTCCTTACAGCTAGAAACCGTCGGAAAAAAATATTAGGTTCATGCATGTAGCTGAGTGGTAGTTTCGTAATTTTAAGGAAATCCATTGGGTCTGGTGAAACAGAATTTTCATTAAATGAAATCATTTTCATTTTCATTTTTATATTTATTTTTATTTTTTCTCCTTCAACACCGCCGTTATTGCGGCAGGAGTGGCGTGCTCTCTTACTTTTTTGAACTTTTTTTTTGGGTTCTATAATGCTCAACAAAAACAACCGAAAGAGAATATCTAGAAAGTGTTAAGAGAGATTATTTTATTTTTTTATTTATTAGATGCTTGTTTTGAAACCTGTTTCTTGTTCTTCATCTGTATGTTCAAATGTTGTGGCATTTCATGTAATGCATGCTGTATGTTGAATCAACCTGAAAGTTGTTTATATAATTATATTCTTCATTTTTTGTTACAAATTATTATATTATAATGTTGCCCGTGAGATATTTTCCTCAATTCTCTAACCTAATTAAGAAAAAACATGGTGTTTGATTACATATTTACATTTTTTAGGAACAATAGTGCTAGATATATCAATATGCAGCCATTTGTTGACCCTTTAACTAACTTCCGGCTTACTATTAATGATCCAAAAAAATAATAATATCTAGCTTCTGTGTTAGTACAGCTCTTAATTATTTATTTATTTGGGTACAACTTTTTTTTTTTTTTTTTTTTTTGTGTGGAGCTGAACATGTAACATTTCACATCCAAACTCTGACCCCTTGACCTTGTTATTAAGATTTTGAAAAACAACAATCATCAAAGAGGAAACACTTTTCTTCATTGCATTGTATTATATATGGTTCGGTCCATGCACATGTGATTCCTCAAGAACTTTGTACTCTAGGACACGCCTTCATATTAATCATTTCCTTTGAAAATTTTCCGGGTTTGCTTTGCTTTTTTCATAATTGAATGTGAAATAATATTTTGCAGGAACAAGGCAAGAAAGAAGGGACAAAAGCGAATTCGCCAGCCACGTTTTGCATTTATGACCAAGAGTGAAGTTGATCATCTTGAAGATGGATACAGATGGCGGAAGTATGGTCAGAAGGCTGTTAAAAATAGCCCATTCCCTAGGTCTGTACTAACACTTTTTTACTTTTTAACCTAATGCATGATTTAGGAAGATGGTTAAATAATTACTTATTTGATAATCTATTACCTAAATTATGTTTAGTTTGCCACATTATTTTACCAAACATAGTTAATGTAGGGTAGTGATTATTTAATTGGAAATCAATAACAATCTCAAACATTCATTTAATCAAATCTTCTATTATTTTGAGAATATTTTGAGTTTTAACACACTTCATCTATCATTTGTTATATGAACAATAATAGACATATACTTAAAGATATGCTACCGAATATATAATTTATAGCCCAAGATTTGATTTTTGATTGTTTTAATTCAAAATTTATTTTGTCAAAAAAGTTTATGTATTGGATGTATCTTCTAAGTATGTCTTTGAATGTATGTCTATTATTGTTCTTATTATATACTCCACACGATTTTTTTTTTCCATAAAGTCGTAGAATAAAATTATTGATTTTGTAAAATAATTTCATTTTGATTTATGCTTTGGGCCAAATTGTGTTTCACAAATGAGATAGATTAGAAACTTGATTTATGATTATTTGGCTACATGTTACAATTTCAAACATCCATTTAATCAAATCTTCTATCAGCGTGAGATTATTTTGAGTTTTAAAGCACTTCATGGTCTATGCTTTATTATACTAGCTGGATTTTTTTTCCCATAAAGCCATGTAGTTGTTAGAATAAAACTTATTTATTTTTTAAATAATTTTATTTTTGATTTATGCTTTGGGTCACATTGTGTTTCACAAATGAGATGTATTAGAAATAAGTGAACCATATAACCTTTAGTTGCACTCCTTAATTTATATACATAAGATGGAACTTATGAGTATTGTTCCCAAAGGGTCCTGAGGTCCAAACACTCTCTCTTGATGAAGGTGAGGTATAAATTACCGAAATATCTAATTAATTAAAATAAAGAAAATTTATATAAAAAATTTATAATGATATAAATAGTGATAATACAAATTAATGTATTTTTTGAAATTTAAAATCAACTCCAAAATATATCTTAATTTATTTAAAAATTATTATAAAACTAGATTTCAGTTTGGGTCGATCAATTCGGATAAGTTTTTCTCACCCATTTTTGTGAGGTGCTCCTCAGGGGCATCTTGGAAGCGCGCGTCTGACCTTTAATGAAGTGCAATGGTCTGTGCATGAATCTGATACAACAAATAAGGAACTGATCTTATAAATACTAATCCATTGCAGGAGCTACTATCGTTGCACAAATAGTAAATGTACAGTGAAGAAGAGGGTAGAACGCTCATCGGAAGATCCCACCATTGTTATTACTACGTATGAAGGTCAACACTGTCATCATACTGTGGGATTCCCACGCGGTGGACTCATTAACCATGAAGCAGCTGCTTTTGCTGGCCATTTGACTCATAGAATCCCACCATATTATTATCATCAAGGAGTTCAGTTACCCCAGGAAACTCCCAGAATCACGCAGCCTCATCAAGAATTAATCTCAGCAGAAGCAGAAAAACATGAACCACTTGTGTTGCCGGAACTACCTACCCCACCACCTCCCATCGATGAAGGATTGCTTGGAGATATTGTGCCTGCTGGAATGCGAAATAGATGAGTCAGAGGAAAAAAAGTGGTACACATCACTCAACTTAATAAAGTTCAAAGTTTTCTCTTTTAAATTGCTTGTGGATAGGTCTAAAATGGTGACTAGGCCTTGACAGATACCCGCATTAACATAAAACGTGAAGGTTTGAACTAATATGGGAAAATGAGTACAACCCCTGATACTTGACCAAATTAATTGAAACCATATTTAAAAACTAAATAAAATCTCCTTTTGTTATAACATATCTCTTAAACATTATATGTATTTATCATTTTACTATTTTACCCCTTATGAAGAATTTAAATGCTTAGGAAATATGAATAAAGTAAAATGATTTAAATATCTTTAATGATTAATAATAGATAAAATCTAAAATATTTGAATTAAATTATATTTTAAAAGGTGTAAGATATTTAATTTTACATCATTTTACTTCATATTTCTAAAATTTTTGGAAGTATTTCCGAAACATTTAAGTTTTTCATGAGGGGTAAAATAGTAAAATAATATATAAAGTTTAACATTTAAGAAACCTGCTATAACAATATGGAGTGTCGTTTAATTTTTGAAAAATATAGTATTTCGATTAGTTTTTGAATAATATGGTATTTCAAACATAAGGGGTTTATGTTTATTTTCCCCTCTAATGTTATATAACCTTAGCTAGAACCATTACTTGCATTAGACTTTTACTTGATTATATAATGAAGCAGAAATTTTGGTAGGTAATTCTCTCGCTTGTGATATACAGAGTGTACTTGTTTTCCCATTGCAAAACATCATTGTATAATAGTTCTCATTGGCTGTAATTTTTGACTTATCCACTACTATTATTCCAGATTTGGAGCTTGTGGACTCTCTAATATCGATTTTCCAAGCTTAATTTTTTCTAGTCAAATTATTTCAAAATGCTTTTGGATAAGTGTGATAGTTAGCAACTTTCTTGAAAGACTTCTAAAAACCACCCGAATGTTTCTAAATGAAATCACATATTTTAATTTGTTGTGCCTGTTTGAGTCTTTCCATTTTTGTAAGTCTGTTCACCTTTTTCCTTTTTTGTTTGAGTTTTTAATTTTCCATACAATCCATTGGTGTATTGTCCTTTACTGAAGGTGGGTTAGGTGTGCAAGGGAGAGACTCAACTAGAATTATGCCACAAGTGTTCCAAATTTACTGGATTCATATATTCCTCAATGATATTGTGTCACAGCTCTTTGAACTGCAATAGAAACTGACTATATTTCGTATTCTCAATATCAGATATTAGCAGAAGTTTCAAAAGCACTCGAAAAAATTTCCAGGATTATTTTGGAGTTAATATATTAAAAAGGGAAATTGGCTACAGCTGTTTTGTTTGTTCTGTATTTTGATCTTATAAAAAATTTACTGAAATATCTTTAATCTTGTTTGAAATGAGTAAGCAACACCATTTTTGGTGAAATTAGACTTCATCAAACCCTCAACTATTTTAGGCAAATATGCTATATATTTTGGGAACCAAATTAGCAAGTTGGTAAGGTCTTTTGTGGTAATAATATTATAAAAAGGTTTAGCAATTGAATTGAAACTCACTCACGCAAGATTTAGAAGAGGGCACATTAGTTTACATCTCAGATGGGTGAAAGAGTGAAAAGGAAATGTATTAGAGTATCTTGTTAACCCTAAAGAATGAGTATTTTTATGATAAAACGGAGGTATGATTGATCACTTGTTATCATTAATTAATAAATATATTAGATATATAGTTGCATTAAATATAACTTCCATTTATTTAATAATTTTTTTAATATTTTAGTACACGTGTTAAGATATTATTGGTTGTTGTATGATATGGTATCATTATTGTAATGTAGAATTTTTAAAGAGTTTCGGGTTTATAGAATGGTGAAACAAATACATACCATCTGTTTAGGAAAGAAAATAAAAAGTGATAAAGAAATTAAAGAAACATAAATACATGCATGCATCTAGTTGCAAGTGCAAGCCTTGCAGAATATAACCCACTCGCCGTCTATTTGGAACAAAGTATACCTGAGGTGTGGAATCTGAATGTTAATATGCTTGGCTTATATTTGATGAATTGATGCTGTATGTCTATTTTTTCTTTTCCAAAATTTTAATATTCATATACTTTCGGTTGTATTTTTTGAGCCTAGGTTTGCACTTTTATTCCAATAAGATTTATAACACACGTCTCTCGAAATGTGCAGGCCATCCAGTTGTTGATACAAAGCAGAGCCATTCAAGGATCATGAGCACCATGAATCATGATGCTATATAACCCATAGTGAGTCGACCTGAAAACTACATATATATCATCTTTCATTCATTTGATGCTAGATGAGATATTAGATATATAAATATGTAAATATCAGACATATGTATGACGAGTAACTTTCTAATGAGGGATTCTTAATAAGTTAAGGACGAAATTAAAAGACAAAAATATGAATTCTAATATACTAAAATATATAAAATATTACGTTGAAATATGTATTTATTTCCTGTCTTTTAATTTATCCTTAACTTATTAAGTTAAGTGATCTCATTAAAAAGTAGTTAGTGCTTTAGTCTTTTAAACTCTTACCCATGTTGATTAAATTTAGATAACTAGCTAGCTAGGTTAGTCTTTTGTAAGATCCAAAACAATCTTTTAATTCATCTGTAATCACTTCACTTGTTATTATTCATACGGTGGGAGCTTCGCGTATTGGGTACCACTAATATATATATATATATTTTAATATATGCAAGTGAAAGAGAATTATATCCCAAATATATACTGAGTTTTGCTTCTTGTTATTATTTTTTCTTTCGGAGTTGCGTGGATTTTACTAGCTTTTCATCTTTTACTTTTACCTTTTTGACTACTCTAGGGTTACATTATCACTTATCATTTCATGCTATTGTGGCTTTACCGCACACTTATGTTATCTTTATTGTTACTTTCATAAATCGTGTAGGCATGTTTCACATAACCTGCACTACATGAATGTAACAGTCACCAGGTTCAGAGGAATAAGATTTCCTTGTTATTAATGGAGAGGTGGAGCACTAAACTCCAGTGGGTAAAGAATATTTTGCACTAATTAATGGCATGTAGTGGAGAAAGATTTAAATCACTTTAATTCTCACAGAATCTTATTATGGTCTATTTCTACTATATTGATTAAGTATAAGATTGACTAATGCTTTGTAATATTAAATTTATATACTCCCTCTCTTTAATAGTCGGATTTTAATAAGTGGTATAAGAGTCAACACTATATTTCTTAATTGTAATTGTGTGGCCGAAGGGGTGATGTCGGTATTGTAATTGGACTAATGTAAAATTAAAATCTAGTCAACATAAGAGAGAATATTGTGGTTCATTTGTCTCATAATAATTAAGTATGAGTTTATAACAAATCTCAAATCATATGTTTCATGATTCGAATTTGAATGGATAGTTAAGGAAACAACTCGTGAAAGCAAAGAGGGCTGACAGATTCTAACTCTAATTCAGCATTATGTAACATTATATTTCAAAAATGAAAATCATCCGACCGTGGCTGGAGTCAAACTTTAGGAACTTTTTTAATTAGGGCAAAGCTAACCACTTGTGTAGGCAGCCAAGACCCTTGCATATGATATTTCATTATTGAAAGTCTGGTTAATTCATAGTTTTAAAAATCGGATTGGACATATTGGTTGAACCGATTGAATCGAGAATCGATCATAAATCCGGTCCAGATAAAATCAAAAAATCTGTAGTTAAAATCGGTGAATCGAACTGATGAATTCATCAATTTTTTTAAAAAATTAAAAAATTGATATTTAATATTTTTATAATTTTTAATTAATTAATATTATTAATAATATTCGATTTTATCAATTTATTCGAAATAATTTAACTGATCCAACCAACCAAAGCTACCCATGTAAAATAAGGAATGATAAAGGGAGCTTGCTGGCCTGGTCATTCAGCTCAGTCAATGGTCCGGCTGAGGGTTTAGGAGAGTCAAAGAAAGAGAGAGGTCCCCGTCAAATTTAACGGGCGCCGCACGTGAACATAATGAGGCCACTCCTTTTCAAAACATGTAGTGTAGTTTCCAATTTGACCAAACCTTTGTTGCTACCGTACACGTGGCCCCGGCACCTCTCTTAGATCTGACTCACTAACTTACAATACTACCACAACAGGCAACATCTTTAGCCTTTAGTGCCTATTGGGTCTCACAAGCACATAATATAATTTTAGCTTCTCCAGATCGAAGAAGTGCAGAGTTATTCGCCGCTTCGTTCGGAAGCTTCATAAAGATGGGCCACTGGGCCAGGCATCTTGTTTCTGGGTCTTCATTTGGATTTTGGAAAGCACTGATGGGCCTTATAGTACGTGAAAAGCCCATTATCCTAATTTACGTATCTATTGTTTGTGAACGAGACAAAATGGATAATCATGAGTCTTTTAGCTGTTGAACCGTCAGATCAGGCAGGTAGTTAAGGGGGCCCATAAGCTATCCATAACTCAAAGGCAAATCAAGTTTGGTGTCATGTTTTTATTGGAATTTGGAAATGTCATGGGCCAGAGTTTTGATAATAAACTTCTACAAAATTTGCTTATTGTAGCAAATTTTATACCATCGAGATTACCTATAAATAGTATTTTAAGTAAGTTGGATGATGAACAAATCGGCATTCTTTTCTGCTTACAAGTAGGGGTGGGTAAATTTTATCCGATCAGACCCGTGGCGTTTCAAAAAAAGATTAATGATTTTTCGGGTTAATTCGACCCGAACCGAAATTTACGGGTTAGGTCATGTGTTTGATATTAAAACCTGATCCCATATTATAAGTTTTTTTTCTAATTTTTTTTTTTCTAAAAAATTTATTATTTTTTAAAATTTTACTATTATTTCATTTATTTAGTATTTTTGTTGTCTTGAAATTTATATATATGATAATTTCGGGACATAAAATAACTAATATTTATATTTCAAAATAAATAATTCATTAAATTTTTTTTGGCCGACCCAACCCGACCTGATCGGATTTCACCTCTCAAATTTCGGATTCGGATTTTCCCAATCCTCGTGACCCGACCTGATTAGGTCTCACAAAATTTAAAAAAATCTGACCCGACCCGTAAACACCCCTACATACAAGTAGATAAATGAGGCTGTGATTTCTTTTCAGTTATAATTATAAATTTCAGAAAAAAAAATCTCGAATCTGATATTAATTTTTAAAATGAAAAGGAAAAATTATCTCCAAAATTCAAAATCGAAACGAAGATCGAGAAGATTTCAAATCCGATGAAAAGTCCAACAACTAAGGCCCGTTGGAAACGGATGGTGGAGCTTTTACATCTGTTTAACAATTTCTTTACCCCCCCGCCAACCAAACAAATGTGACTGAACATGAATTGGTCAATGCTGAGCCATTGGAAAAAGAAAAAATCTAATTTAATTATTTGTTCTTATAATTAAAAATACTCTACTTGAAGATTTCTTGGAAACAGAAATTATACAATTCAATATAATGCCAATTGACCTAAAGCAAGTCTCCTTTCTTTCACCCCCTAACACACTCAAAAATGATAAGTTTAATTGAGTTATAATTAATAATATCCGTAATAAAATAAGTTTAATTGAGTTGTAATGAGTCTTGAAGATCTCGGAGTAATTGGATTAGTATATGAAGACTGTGCGTGAAGATATCAGATATGCGTTAGTATTGCGTTCGTGTTTGCGTTCGAACGAGTGATGTCCGTGTCACGTTCGTGTTTGGGTTCGAACGAAACTTAACCGTACATTACCGTGCGTAGTGCGTTCATCTTCTCGTACGAACGAAATCTTCCAGTGAGTTAAAGCAACAACCTTTAAGGAGATTGGTGTGGATAAATAAAGATGAATAAGATTCTTACACCTCAAATGAAAGTGAAAATGAAAGGCTGAAGAATTATTCACAAAAACAATGAGATAGAAATTATATTTGCTTAATGGTAGGTGAGTACCCAACCACCACCTTGAGTGACATTTCCTCTTGAATAATGAAAAGTGAAAGTGTCTATGATTCCTCATAATGTCACTCACACAAATACACATACACATCCTATCTTGTCTTGGATCTTAAGAGTTTCCCAACAACAACTCCATATCTTTTCATTTTAATGCTCTTTCAACTTCTGAACTTACCAAGCAACTGAGATATGGGGTTGATGTTAAATGTTGAATTATTATTATTATTATTATTATTATTATTATTATTATAATGCAAAGAAGAATGTGATAATAATTGGGGCATGTGATGTATGTTGTGTAAAAGAAGAACCTCTTTTAATGTAAAGGGGAAGGTTGCTTTAAATATTGGCAAATGCATTTACTTAAGAGCATGTTCACAAGTGACTTCAAGTTTTCAAATCAAGAATATAAATGTGTGTTTGTGTGTAAGTAAGTAAATTTATTTAAGACCTTCAAGTTGAATTTCTTTTAGCATTGTCTTAAAAATTCAATACATGTAACATGCACAAGTGAATGTTAAGACAGAATTGGGCATGTAATTTGTAAAAGGAAAGCTTCACTCCTAATCCTAAAATGGGTGTTTCCCCATAAAGCAAAGGTTGCCTCAGATTCTTTTAGGAGGAAAAAAAAACACTTAAGTTAATATTAAAACAGTTAATATAAGTTATAATAAAAAAGTCAAAAAAATCTTTAATCAAACCACTTTAAAAACTCGTTTATGATCTCCCAAAACGAAATCACTTAATTTATAGGCAAATTTTATATTACTTGTATAAACTATAAATGACAAAAATTCAAATTATTGCTAAAGCTCAATTTAGAATTTTGAGATCATTTTTTTCTACCCTAAGGACCAAAGCTGACAGAGACAACTTAGTTCATCAACTTAGCTATATTAATTTGAAACCAGAATTTCAGGTTACTTGAGTTTGGTAATTTTCATGGAAAATGCAATATGCAAAGCAGAAAAAACAAAAATCAATGCTTCAAGATGAAAATCATTACATCATGTAGAAGAAAGAATTGCAAATATGAAGAAACTTTCTCTAAAGATTTCTTGCAGTGCTTTATATAAGCAACAAATGAAACATTTACCTCTGTAAGAAATTCTTGAATCTGAAGCAAAATGAAAACACAAGAAGCAACTCATCAAGCTCTGTATGTACACTCAGAGATTTCTTGCTTGTTGATGAAACTATGCTAAAAAAATTTTATCAGCTAGAGATCAAAAACCCACCAGCAGCAACTCATGATTCATGTGTTGCTTGCTCCCCACCAACTACCATTGCGAAAACTCTGCATCGCAAACAGGAAGATTAAGATCAATTAGACCATGAATCTCATCTACTTCTTGCTTAATTACCACTGTTTTATCTTCGCTTCCTCCAACAAAATGGGACCTCTTATGACCACCTAAAGCTTGGCCTGACTTGAATACCCTGAAGCAGAATGGACATTCATGCCCCTTGCTCTTCTTAAACCCCAATCTTTGATCAACACTGTTGTTCTTGCCATTGACAGACTTGTTAACTTTACTATTAGGCATTTGAACAGGAAATGAATCAGTCTCTATGCTGTTCTCGCTGCTCTCATTTATCGATTCACAGCAACCATTTATCTTACTATGGCTAGCTGTGTGTCCCCAAAGTGACCGGGGAGAGTGGAAAACTTTGTTACACGTCAAGCACTCAAATTCACTTTTCTCCTGAGCATTGTTGCGGAAATTTTGAGGACTTGAAGAATCTTTCTTAGCTCTCTTTCTTGGACCATACTTCATTGAAGCTCTATCTACAAATCCATGAAAAGAAGCATCTGATTCAGCCTTCTTAGGTCCATTCCTAAAGTACCCAGAATCAGAATTATCAGAAACATCATCAATTTCAGCAGACTTTAACTTCCTCCTGTCTTTAGCTTTCTTCATTTCCACAAACTCATTACCATTAGAGACACAATTCACACCATTCTTAGCACTAATTTTCATATCAATAGAAGATGATTTGGCCTCTAAAACCACTGAATTATTATCAGAAGAGTCAGCAAATGAATTCAAGCCTTTCTTACAACCAGAAGAATCCCTTGACAGCATCATCAAACACATAGCCACCTCTTCTTGCTCTTGCTCGATCTCTGAAACAGATGAAGAACCATTTCCCACATCAACAAAAGAAGAGTAAGCACCAGTAGTCATGCACCAAGTTCCTTTGGATCTCCTTAGCTTACTACTAGGAGCTAATGTTTCAGTTTCAGTTTCCGATTCACCATTCATTACTAGCCTTTGCTTCAAATCACCACCTTCTAAATGTTTCTCAGAGTGACAAGCCATGTGACCACAAAGAGCTTTGTGGGATTGAAAGCCTTTACCACATTCTTTACAAACCATTTCTTGCTGTAAAGTAAGTGTATTTGAATCAACGAACCTTGTAGTTCTCTTGGGATTCTCTCTAAGACCATAACCAGATTGGCCACCAGCTTCAAAGCTTGAATCTTTGTTAATGTTTCTTCCAGAGAAAATCTTGTCTATATTGAACTTAGCTTCCCTTTCCCCTTCAGCTGAATTGCCATTATTCATATGAGTCCTTATATGACCACCTAAGGACTTGCCACATGGGTACCTTTTGTTGCAATACTTGCAAACAAACAATTTCTTCTTTTGATTTGCTGCTTCCATGAATTGATCTGATCACTTAAAACAAACAATACCCAATAAAGAAAACAAGATCAGTAACTCATACCTCTAACTCAAATCTTCAAGAATGCTGCATTTCATGATCTTAAAGAAGCCCCCAAGAATGCTGAAGAAACAGAGAAACTAATCAACCCAGATCGATGAGCAGAGCACACAAAACGAATCACAAAAGTTTTGAAGCTTATTTTATTTTATTTTATTTTTACAAGTGATTGATGATGATGATCAGAAGAAGAAGAGGATAAAATCAACCCATTTGTCTAATGCCGTAATCCAACTTTTTTGTTCAATCTTTTATTTTTATTTTTATTTTTATTTTTTTTTGCTCTGTTTCTTGTGTCCACCGAGCAACGCATCTTCCTTGGTTTGGTTGGACGACTTTGTTTTTATAAACAATGAGGTATATGAGGACCCAGTTTCACTAAAAGGTCGGACCCTAATAAATGAATTAATAAATAATATGAGAAATTAAAGTAGCAAATGAAGTAACAGAAAAATATTTCCAAAAAAAAAAAAAACATTTTTTGGCAACATGAGAAAATGCTATGAGTCTAGAGAGTATTGAGAGATTAATGGGGTTATTTTTATTTTTTATATATATTTTTAATAATAAAGATTTTTTTTCTTCATGTTGGTTAGATTCAACATGTATTTGTATGCATTGGGTTGTTTTTATTCTGTTGAGAAATTATCTCTGGATTTGACCAAGTTTAAGCCAAAACAAAAAAGCCAGTTAAAAAATATCACCACGTTGATAGCATTGACTTTGTTGAAGAAGAAGATAAAAGATAATTACACGTTTACTTAATTACCTGTAGGCTGTAGATAAAATGATGCAATGTTATCAACACTTTTACACAAGCATCCATTATAGTTTTTTTTTTTTTGAATCGTTTGGAAATCCTACCGTTAAATCATTCATTTTGGGTTTAAATGGTACATATAAAACTTTCGACCGTCTCAGGCTCTTACAAGAAACACATCTGTATTCGAATCCAGAACCTCAATATGAGATCCAAAACCTTACACCATCAAATCACGTCATCCATTATAATTTTGTTAAATAGAAAAGAAATAAAAACAAAAAGAAAAAGGAAACAACAACATATCCATGTTTTATCCTCAGATTACTGCATTGTATGCCTGCCAATGGAATCATCTTTTTCTCAGTCACATCTTTACAATCCCACAAGTCTCTTTACTGATGAAAGATTAATCACTAATAATTATTATTTTGGCTGTCGATTTGGGATTGCGAAAGAGCTGCGATTCAAAAAACGATTTAAGTGATTCCATTACAGGTGCTTCAACTTGCTGAAGCATATTTCATTCCACAAAAGAATTTATAAAAGATAAATCCGCAAAATCTCCTATCATTTAGATAGAAGAAGTAGAATATTTCTTCCATGGAAATGGCTATATGGAGGAATCCATAACGAATTTCTAAAAAAGCCACCACTAGGTAGATGTCCTAGTCATTTATTGGCTTGGTATCCCAAGTGTCTTGGCCAAATATCTCTTCAATGATATTGCATGTGGGCAGAAGCTCCATGCCTTTTATAGGACTCGGGTATCTGGCATCCCAGACTTTAGCATCACAGGAATCCAATAAACTCATGTGGCCAACTGGATCGTTACACCCGTCAAGTTCACCGTGCAAAGATGTTCTGTGGTCAGTCTTGATTCCACTTAATTGCAAAGCCTGTCCAACATCAATTGCTCCGCAAGAATCAACCATTTCCGGCGGAAACTCAAAAGATGTACATGAGTCATCTTCAAAACTAAAATCATCCCCATCCCCAGCTTCCCCTGGAGTATTATCCATGTGAGGAACTACAGCATCAAATCCACCCTCATCAAATGACTTTGCAATATAGGTTTCAGAAACATGGTCAGTCACACAAGCTTCTCCAGTTACATCCCCCCCACCATCTCCCACATCACCATCACTGTTATTTCCATCATCACCATCTTCGTCAGAAGAATCCTCTCCACAGTCTGCCTGCTCTTGATCAACATAAGACTCAATAGCAGTCTCTTCATCTTCTTCAGAAATTTGAACCTCATCAGAAACCCCATAACTTCCATTCCACTCATCATCATCGCTGTCAACATCCAGCAAGTCAGATCTATTCTGAACAGCCCGCCTACGGAGCACAAAAACATTAAAATAATAGCTGACAATTTCCTTTTTGGTCCTAGAAGGGAACACTGCTGACAAGTGCTTCCAGAAATTTCTACCCAAAGATACAGGATTGGAGTAAACAACTTCATGAAAAACTTGTTCCTCTTCTATACTCCATTTACAAAACACTTCCTCTCCCATGTCACATAACCCCAACTTCACAAATTTTTCATGGCCAAGGGATTTCAATAGCTTTTCCCGTGATACCATGACATGCTGTTGCACACATCTGACAGAGCCTACATCCAGGCAGTCACAGTCCATAGCGCCCTGTCTAACCTTGTCAATGTTGTGTGCAAAGTAATTTGAGTCAGGCATTGGAATAACACAAGTCCCCAACCATTTTTCTTCATTGTCAGCAGCGTTATCTGATCCCAGATAATCTGAGGAATTGTTGCCACTCAATGTGGCTTGAGCATCTAACATTTTCTTCCGCACGTTCCCGTCCCATGATGGAAGTGTGGCTTGATGATTTGGTCCAAGAGGAACTGGTTTTCTAGGAGAATGGTCCAAAAGAGAATAATAAGAACCTTCAAAAGTAACAAATGTTCTCCGTGGGATGTCATAATCAAAATGTTCCAAGGAAAGAGGTGCATATACTATAGGCCCTAACCCAGCATCTTCCTCATTAGAACTGCTTGTGACCCATGACAAAGGAGCCCTGGTCTCAAAATCCTTGTCAACAGGGTTCGTTAATTCATTTGCTACAGCGCCATTTTCAGATGCCTTGTGCCACTGATGTTTATTCAAGCTACCCCCATCCTCACCTGGTTCATATAAAGATAAGATCAGCCAATATTGAAATCAACTATAATTTGAGCATCTTGATGGATTAATTGCAATCTATATATCTGTACTGTATAAGAGCACATTCAAATATGGACTGGCACCATACCAGACGTATCATGTTTATGAAGGGCAGTATCACAAGGACCAAATTCTGAAAATCGAGTCAGCTTATTGTGTATATCATGCTGTCTTGAATGCTTATAGGAGAGCTCTTGGAACTCTTCATCATCAAAGGGCCTTTTACATCCCATTGTTTACCTTACCTGTGGAATAGCTAACTGACTATTAATCTTGATTGAAACAAAAATAATAATTAAAAAAAAAAAAAACAGTACGAATTTACATAATTCCCTTTGCTGATAATAGTATCATATTCTTGACCAGACATGGAAAAAAAATAATGTTTTTTTTTTTATTTAAGCTCAATGGCACAACTAGGCACATTAGTTCTTGTCAATACATAAAACACACAAGCATGACAAGCAACACGCTGTTTGTGATAGTATATACTTAGCTTGAGTACCCCATAATTCAAACAAACAACATCCAAAAACATATTCACAGTCAGGACATTCATTAACGTATAAGTGCACTATTAATCAAAACAAAAACAAAAACAAAAAAATCCCAAAATGCATTTTCATACAAAGAGCACTACTCACTTTTAACCAATGATAAATAAACAATAACAGAAAAACGAGTAAGGTTACAAGTAGTTAAGTCATAATAAACGATTAACATAATAAAGTTAAGAATAGAATCACATTCAACTTAATATAAAGCAAATTCACACTATCAATACATAAAAAGGTTAAATAGTAATGGCATATCAAAAAATTTCGATTAATAACAAAACATACCTCAACAAGTATGCAAAATTAAAACTTCAGGCGAACTGACAACCTAGAGGCCTTAATTAAGATGGGAACACACACAGTTATACCCAAAAGTTGACTAATTGACGAGTGAGAAAGTTTCCCTAATCGAATTGGACAAAACGAACAAGCCCTAATATTTTGCAGAAACCCTAACCCTAGATTCACAATTCACAATCAACACCACGAAATTACTCCCAAAAATCACACGATAAGGATACGAATCAATGAAAGAAACAAAAACCCTCTATGAATTTACAGATTTAAACAAGCCCTAATGGATCAAATAATTCGAAACCTTAGAACGAAAAACAGATCGACGACATCTACAAAATTGAACCGAATTAGGTGGAAATATTAACATAGATCGAGAATTGATTCAAAACCCATAAGAAATCAAGAGGTTATAAGCGTTAATTGAGGAGATCGAAACCCTAACCCTAGAATTATGTGAAATTAACTGCCAGGTATAAAAGAGGTATCGATCGATCTAGAAGAATAGAATAGAAAGAAAAATGATTTTTGATTGTGAAGATTAGATGAAAATTTCAGATTATAAACAGAGATCGATTTGGAGAAGAAAAATATTTGACGAAACAAAGAGACGATGAGAACTAGAGGATACGGTTCGTGCTTTTCCTAAAGAAAGCGGTCCGGAAAAAAAAAGAACCGGGTTAATTTTCTTGGAAACTTGTTAACTAAAGAACTGGATCCTTTGCTTCTCCAGTTCTCCTATTTAAGCCAAACCGGCCCATAATTGAAATTACTTTAAGGTCCTTACATTCTGAACCTACCTATTTCAAATTATAAAAAAAATAATAATAATAAAAAATCAAAGAGTTGTGTCATATATAACTACCACATATGCAATGGTAGTACTGTATAAACATACATTTTATTGTTCCATCCCATTAGAGGGAGGGTAATATGGTGTATTATTTTGAATATTTGATATATTATTTAATCGAACAAAATTATTCAATATTCGAATTTAAATATATAATGATAAGATTTTTGTTTGGAAATTAGGTAATTAAAATTAATTTTGATCGATTATAGTGTTTAGTATTGGATATAAATTATCAAGTATTTAATATCCATAAGCATAATTTTATTTCTTTTAAAAATTTTTGGTTATTGATAAGTATCAAATATTTGAATTTTTTAGTATCCCAATTACAAATTATTTTAGTTATGGAGAGTATCAGATATTGTATATCGATTTCGGATATATTTCACATATGTTAAAAAATAGTTGGATATCTGACCATTGTCATGCCTAGACATGACAATTGGTTGAGACAGGCCGGGATTTTCTAATCTTGATCTCGTCTATAAAAAAACAAGCATGAATCTTTAACCTAATAGTTTCCGATCTTCAAGATTTTTAGATAAAAATTTGAGACTTGAGACGAAAAATAGATCGATTTTTTCTTAACGAAAAATCATCACGAATCTCATAACAAATAAAACAAAATCTCAAATTCGAATCAAAATTCGAAATTTTCCCCATTTCCTACATAACATTAACCAATTTTGTGTGCCATTATCCAATTATATATTGGAATCCACACATTTACCATAAATTTGACCATGCTTTTCTCAAACACTATTAATAATTTTTCTCAATTTTAGTCATCATTAAAACATAATTCCAATAAAATGTAATGACTTGATGATCACAATGATTATTTGAAACATATTTAGAAGGCCTTATTGTATCTCTGACATTTACTCAAAACAAAATTCTCTCACTCACTGATAATTGTTCATGAAAATTCCATCATCTTCAAGAAATTCATCAGAAAATTTAATAATAGATTATATGAAGACACTGTCAGGCATGAGATGGTCAATCAATATAAAAATTTGCAAAGTTCTGACTTTATTAAACTAAGCTAAGTGAACCACAAATTCCTAAACTATTGAGTCCTGGGATCAGAATAAAAAATTTAACAAACAACATGATTGATATAAGAACTTGAAGATGTGAAATGTAATACTAAAAAGCAAAAATTATAGGATGAGATTTAAAGCTCTCAAATATCTATTCTAAATATCAACCAACCCACATGTCGATTCTGGGTCTTAAGCAGTGTAGGATCCCAATTATTAATAAATTTTAGGTCCAATTCATGTGATATGTTTTTTTTTAATATCAGGACGCTGTCGAATCGTTCTGAGGTGAGTCGTCCTGGATCAATTCCTTCTTCATTTTTCGTCTTGAATGACGTCATGTCTTTCGTCCTTTAATAATTATTTTCCTGTTAACAACATGTCCTTGAGCCATTTATTGTTGTGATTCTCTGATCACTTTAGAATGTGTTTGAGGAAAAAACCGAAACATTTTCTATTACTTACCAGAATATAATACAAGTAAGTGTTTAAACTTACAAAATGAAAAACCTCACTACATTCTCTCATTATACACACACTTTGGGGATACCATTAAGCTCACTGGAAGACCTGTATTTATAGTACAAAGTTTGTACAATTTTTCAACAAGTGAACAGTAACTCACCATTCATTCCACCGAAAGTTTGATGTTTGTTTCTCCAAAATTCAAAGCCACCTAAAGTTTTCATGGCAGCTTCTTCCTTGTGCATGGATCATGTAAGGCAGCTGGAAACTGAAGCTTCATGGTAGCTTCCTCATGTAGGCCATGCATGCGTAGCTGGACTTCATTACAATTCTCCCCCTCCAGCTGCATCTGAAACAATCATCATCTGACAGCTATCCCGACTATGTCTCTGCACAGCTCTAACTTGTCTCGAGTAACTACTTTCGTTAACATGTCAGCTGAATTCTCATCTGTATGGATCTTCACTAGTCTCAGCAGTTGTTGATCTATCACCTCGCGTATCCAGTGATAGCGAATATCAATGTGTTGTTGGGGTTTTGGGTGATGGGCGCAGCGGAAGCGCGGGTTCAGGCGAAATCGTATTTTAAAACTTTTTAAAAATACCGAATAAATTATTCAATATATAATATGAATAATTTATTCATATTTCACCTTAACCTATTTATTCAACACCATTTATTGACATAAATATTGTTGAAACGTCGCGAAAGTTTTACGAAAACGATTTTTCCGCAAAATGGCCTAAAACATGTTTTTGACCAAACCGACTACCCGACACTTATGAAAACTGCCCCGGTCAGATCCAATAGTGTCGGGGCAGTTCATGGGCTGCCCAAACAGTGACGGAATTGCTGTTTTCACAGCCTTCACCCGGTTGGCTCAAAATCCACCCGGTAACGCCGTTTTTGGCCGTTTTCGCTTATTTCAACTCGGAAACACTTTCCGGAAATTGTTCCAACACCCAAAATGCATCCATTACATTCATAACACATCAAATATGTCAAATAATTTCTAGTTTTAATAGATCTGATATGCAGAACCGAAATTACCCATTTCATGCTTTTAATCCAAAATTTCCAAGATTAGTCAAATTAATCCATCACCAATCAAAGTCCCACCACACATGAGCAACCAAGAATAATTCTAGACTATCTTGGAGTGGATCAATAACTCTAGAATGACAACTTATTGTCCAATAACAATTTGAACAAATTGGATGCAAATTACTTTAATTCCACCCAATATATACTTCACACATGCATAAACTTCCTTCTCCAACAACCACAAACAAAAGCCCCAATCTTCCACAAACAAAGTAACCGTAGAAAATTTCTAAGTGTTCAAGAAAACATGAAAACAATTTACAAGCTTGGGTTGTAGGGGATTACCTTTTAATCTCCAAAACTTCCAAGCTTTTTCTTGAATTTCTTTGTATTTTCTTCATGGATTTTGAAACTAATTTCTAAACTCAATTTTTTTTAAGAAGTCACGGCAGTGAGATGGTTGAAGAAGACAATGAAACAAATTTTCTCTCTCATTTTTATATAAAAAAAAAAAAAAACGAACTATGAAGTCAATGGGCAAAATTATCCTTTTGAAAATTTATCAAATAAATTCAATTATAACTTTATATTTAACCAATCTAAATGCACACATATAAAGCTTATTTAATACATGCCAAATGCTCCAATAAAATATCACCATGTATCAAATGCATAATGAAAATTGGATAAAGTTTGAAAATTTAATTATTTAATTATTTATCATTTAAATAACTAGATAATTAAATAATAAACATATATGTATTTTTATTTACATTAAATAACAAATACATATATTCATGGCATGTGTCAAAATCTCATATAACGAATAATTAATGTGTATCTAATCGTATTATGTATTAAGTACAAATACACAAAAATTATTAGCGGATAAAAATTCCCTAAAGCATGTGTTTATTGTTTAACGATTAAACGATCCGAATTAACTTATTTAATCAAGTGAAGTATAATGAATAATCTGTATTATTCATATCGAGTTGCCCAAGTGCTCAACGAGTACACTTCATATTGTGAGACTCTCTAAGTTTAGGTCTATCCGTCATGAAATCCAATTTCGTGTCCATAATTCACCCACTCATGAATTATGACGACTACAGATAATCTCGCTAAACTATGCAAGTCGAGGTCATAACATACGTATAATCCCTCCGTCACATGCCATCCGTATTATTACCTAGGGTATAGATGAGAACGTCAAACTTGTTCGGTATAATACAGTCGACTTTCAATTTATGATCTCTAAATAACACTTGGAATTAGTTTCCGATGTTATACCACGGCCATGGATTTACTAGATCACAAACACGTGAGGATGCATATGCCATGTACACATGACTGACAGATTCTATCTTGATACACACTGGATATCATGAGCATCAGTCCACACCCAACGAACAGGCGGGGGTATGATCATGGATAGATCGTTGACGTGACTGCCATCAAAGTGTGGAGGATAACTCATATATCCCACTGTGATATCTCAAGTCGAATGACCACTATGCTCGCTCAACTCGAGAAGGTTTCTATTGACGTTGGTGAACCATATATTAGGAAACCTTCAGTGAGTCATTTAATGTCTTATCAAATAAACACCTACATGTCTATACGAGTCTACTGAGACTCATGGTTCACTGGGATAAACCATCGGATCAAATCACGATATACGACATGTATTGGTCTCAACAGATTTTACTAACCGACCCGTGTTAGTAAATCTTGACCAGGAACTTTATTTAAGGATATACATCTTATATTGCGTCTCTCAATGTCAATTACATACTACGTTGTAACTGCGCATTATATCATAAATCTTAGGGTCTTTGTCTAATATACATATATCACTAAATTGGATTTAGTTTCGGTCTAATCGGAATCAGATATCTAATCGTAATTAGACCGAATATGTGTATAAAAGACACGGGTGCTACCATTAAAGTAGTAATTATTAGGGAAAATAGAATTGCTCGTATTTATGAATCAGACATAAATATGATCCGGATTGGCACTCTGAGCACCAACCCTAACATGTGTTTCATCCGGGAATGATACATTGAGTTTTTGCTCAAGTCCAGAGCACTCTGACTGTCACAATGTATCTTGTATTCTGTCTGCTTGATCCTTAACTCTTGGAGAAAATGTTTTAGCCACAACATTTCCTTTTCTGCCTCAGCTATAGCAATGTACTCACTTCTGTTGTGGATAATGCAATACACATCTGCAATCTTGACTGCCATGACACAGTTCCCCATGCAAAAGTGTAGATAAAACCTGATGTAGATTTCCTCCCATCAAGATCTCATGTCATATATGAATCTGTATAGCCTTCCAAAATTGGATCAGCTCCCCCATAGCACAGAAGAAACTTTTATGTACCCTTGAGGTACTTGAGAATCCATTTGACTGCCTCCCAGTGTTGTTTTCCAGGGTTAGAGAGAAAACGGATCACTACACCCACTACGTGTACAATATCTGGCCTGGTACATATCATTGCATACATTAGGCTTCCAACAGCTGAAGAATATGATATCGATGACATCTCATCTATCTCTTTCTTGGATGAGGGACACGAACTCTTGCTCAGTTTGAAATGGCGCGCTAGCGGAACACTGACTGGTTTGGCTTTCTGTATATCGAACCTCATGATTATCTGTTCAATATACCTCTCATGTGAAAGCCATAACTTCTTGTTCTGTCTGTCACGAACAATCTCCATTCCCAAAATCTGTTGAGTTGGTCCTAAGTCTTTCATGTCGAAAGACTTAGAGAGTTCCTTCTTCAGCTGGCTGATCTTCGTTGCTTCTTATCCAACAATCAACATATCATCCACATATAGTATAAGAGCAACAAAATTTTCATATGGAAACCTCTGGATGTATACACACTGATCTGATGCAGTTCTTTTGTATCTTTGACCCACCATGAATGAGTCAAACTTCTTGTACCACTGCCTCGGTGCTTGCTTGAGCCCGTACAAGCTCTTTTTCAGCTTGCAAACAAGGTTTTCTTTTCTTGAAACCTTGAATCCTTCTGGCTGCTCCATGTAGATTTCTTCATTCAGATCACCATGAAGAAATATTGTTTTGACATTCATATGTTCAAGCTCCAAGTTCAATCTGGCTACCAATCCTAGGATGACTCGGATTGAAGCCATTTTTACCACTGGTGAAAAGATCTCATCAAAGTCAATTCCCTTTTTCTGTAGGAATCCTTTGACTACTAGTCGAGCTTTGTGTTTCACCACTTTTCCGCTACCATCTTTCTTGAGCTTGAACACCCATTTGTTCTTCAGTGCCATCATTCCATGTGGGAGCTTGACTATCTCATAAATGTTGTTTTTCTGCAGAGATTCCATTTCATCATGCATTGCGTGCATCCATTTTTCTTTGTCTTTATGAGATACAGTTTCGTTGAAGGTTTCTGGCTCCCCCTCATCAGTAAGCATAATGTATTCAGATCATGAGTATCTGGATGATGGAATCCGGCCTCGCTCAGATCTTCGTACTGGAGGTTCACTGGTTCCTAGCTGTCTATTGTCATCCAGATCTGTGGATGATCCTGTAGTCTCTGATGAAGCAGGTTGCAGCTCCCCCTGCTCAACACCACATTCCTCATCTGGTTCTGCTTCTGGTATGTCTTGCACCCCATCATCATCTGTGGCCACTCGTGTTGGTGTTGGGGTTGTGTCTGGATTTGCATCAGCTTTGTTGGCACTGGAATTAGAAGACATCTTGAGCTTTTCAATGTCTTCTACTGTCTGGTCTTCGAGAAACACTACATCCTTGCTTCTGATGACCTTCTTTTCCTTCGGGTCTCATAGCCTGTATCCAAATTCCTCGTCTCCATAACCTATGAAGATGCATGGAGTGGTCATTTCATCGAGCTTTTGCCTGAGCTCCTTGGATACATATGCAAAGGCTAAACATCCGAATATTTTGAGGTCAGAATATGAAGGATTCTTACCAGACCACACTTTCTCCGGAATCTCAAAGTTTAATGGTACAGACGGTGATCTATTGATCAGATAGCAGGTGGCACGAACAGCTTCTCCCCAGAATGGCATTGGCAGCTTATCCATGCTAATCATGCTTATGACTTTCTCCATAATGATGCGGTTTATCCTTTCAGCGACACCATCGTGTTGTGGGGTGCGTGGAACAGTCCTTTCGTGTCGAATATCGTGATTTTCGCAGTAGGCATCAAACTCCCTGGAAGTGTATTCGACTCCATTGTCTGTGCGAAGACACTTCAGTTTCTTCACTGTTTCACGCTTTACCATGGCATGGAACAGTTTGAAGTAGTCCAAGACCTGATCCTTTGTTTTCAAAAAATATACTCATACTTTCCGAGAAGCATCGTCAATAAAAGTCAGAAAATATTTATTATCGCCTAGTGAATCTACCTCCAAGGGACCACAAACATCATAGTACACCAGACTGAGTAACTCTGATTTTCTTGTAGAAGTGAAATTGAAAGAGACTTTGTGTTGCTTACCGAAAAGATAGTGATTGCAAGGATCCAGTGCAGCATTTTTGGAGACAGAGATTAGATCATTATTTGTCAAGGTAGACAACCATATTTCACTCATGTGACCGAGTCTCTGGTGCCACAGATTCTGAGAAGCCTCTGATTCAGCTATATTGAGGCTTTCTGCACATATCTTCAAATGAGTATTGTATAGAGTTCCACAAATATGTCCTCGGGCGATGACCATGGCACCTTTGATCATTCTCTAAGTGTCATTGCTGAAGTGGTTAGTATAACCCTGTTTGTCAATGGCTACCCCCGAGAGTAAGTTGAGCCGAAGTTCTGGAACATGTCTCACCTCATTCAGGGTTATTGTATACCTTGTATTTGTCTGCAACTATATTTCACCAATTCCCGCTATCTGAGAAGAACTGGTATTTCCCATCTTCACTACTCCAAAGTCTTCTGCTTTGTATATTGTGAAGAAATACATGTGAGGAGTGACGTGGTAGGATGCTACAGTATCTACCACCCACTCGACATCCTAAGTTGCGGTGTGAAGACATGTTTCTTCCTGGCCGGAGCATATAGCTACATATCATGTAACTACTATTGTCTCCGCATCATTTTTCTTCGGCTGGTTATTGTCTTGTCCCTGCTCTCGTTGCAGTTTCCGACAATTCTTCTTTAGGTGGCCTTCTATGCCACAGTGGAAGCACTTGTATGTAGGATTTTTCCCGTCCTTGGATTTGCCTCTGCTTTTGCCTCTGCATTTCCATTTGCCTTGATTTTTCTCCAGTTGTCTTCCTTGATGCTCCGAGACAATGACTTCTGTTTGATCTGAGCCCACGTCTTTTCTTATGGCTTCTTCATTTGACAGGGCGTCTTTTACCATAGGCATGGTAAGTTTACCTCCTGGAGCTGAGTTGCTGAGAGTAACCACCAGTGTCTCCCAGCTGTCAGGAAGAGAACTGAGTAGCAAGAGAGCTTGAACTTCGTCCGTCAGTTGCATGTCTACTGCAAACAACTGGTTCACCAGGCTTTGGAACTCGTTGGTGTTTTCTGCAATGCAAGTTCCACTCTGTAACTTCAAGTTCACTAAACACCTCATGATTAAGGCTTTATTCTGAGCTGTTTTGGCCTAGAATATGTCTTCCGGTTTTATCCATATTTCGTAAGCATATGTATCCTGTGCTACATGGTGGAAGACACTGTGACTGATCCACTGTCTAATCTGACCTAGAGTTCTGTTATTGAGTTTATTAAAGCCATACTCTTTAATAGATTTTGGTCTCACTCCATTAACCTCGATAACATCAAATAAATCTTTACAATGTAAATAATCTATCATCTGAGGTCTCCAGATGGAGTAATTAGTTGATGTCAGCTTGATCATTGCACCGGAAAGGGAATATTCCATTTTCATTTTAAGTTTTAAAGTTTAAAATGAAAATATGATAAAATCAGGGCTGAATTTCACAAATCGGAGGTCACTGTTGCGTCTGGAATGGTCGAAAATGGTGGATTAGACACTTCGTTGGTCTAAATCCGACTCAGAGGCTGATTTGTAAATTCCTAAAACTTCTGAGGCAAAATAGTAAATTTCAAAGACTTCAGGGGGCTAACTAAAATTTACCAGGCTGCTGACGTGGAAGAAGTGGGAGCGGCTTGCTGACGTGGCTGACATATGGTGGATGACGTGTCGCTGACGTGTCTTGATGACGTGATAGGGTGACGTGGCAGGTTGGCTGGCGTGGAGATGACGTGGCATCACGTAATCGTCTTCTTACTCCAGCCGCGCGTGGGGCGCGTGACCGAGACTGGTCTCCACTCGCTGGCGCTTGCAGGTGCGTGCGGCGTCCTCCGATCTCCATTTGATCATCAGAAAATACCACCAAACTCGTCTCAACGTGAACTAGCTGATGGTAGGCTCAAAATTGATTTTTGACAACTTTCGTCAGAACCAGTTTTTTTAACCGAAACTCTGTTTCTGAGTTTCGGGATCCCTCCATACAACCTTAGCTATTGATACCACTTATTGTGATTCTCTAATCACTTTAGAATGTGTTTGACGAAAAAACCGAAACATTTTCTATCCCTTACCAGAATAGAATACAAGTAAGTGTTTAAACTTACAAAATGAAAAACCTCACTACACTCTCTCTTTATACACACACTTTGGGGATACCATTAAGCTCATTGGAAGGCCTGTATTTATAGTACAAAGTTTGTACAATTTTTCAACAAGTGAACAGTAACCCACCATTCACTCCACCGAAAGTTTGATGTTTGTTTCACCAAAATTCAAAGCCACCTAAAGTTTGCATGGCAGCTTCTTCCTTGTGCATGAATCATGTAAGACATTTGGAAACTAAAGCTTTATGGTAGCTTCCTCATGTAGGCCATGCATGCGTATCTGGAATTCATTATATTTATCTAGTGGCTTACCAATGGAGCAAGCAATGAAACCAATATTCCTCAGCTCCTCCATATCCAGATTATTACGACCATCGAACACAAATGCATGCTTCTGCATGTTGTCGGAAATTTTCTGGTAATCAAGTTTTTTGAACTCATCACACCCGGTCAAAATGCAAATGCCATGAGAATTCTTTGTTGCCTCATAAGCATTTGAGGCAACCATAACTTGATCGGTAGTTGGAGGACTCGAGTGCTGAAGATGAATTGGACGGTCCCAATCGAACTTATTCATTTGAATATCTCTTTGAATGTTTTCCTCCAGAACTTGGGGGTCGTATACAGACATCAATGGCAGACGTCTCCCTATTGCAAATCCCAAAATTGCAATCTTCTTTTTTGAAACAGCATTGAACATGGAGGAGACCACACGGTTCACAAACCGAGTTTTCTGATAATCATTCACCTTAGTGACCTGTTTCCAGTAATTTGCAGCCTCGGGAAGACCATTCAAGAACTTGGGCCCCATTCTTCAGTCAAACCAATAACATGTGACACTTGAGAGACATTTGCACATGTTGTTTCACGGAGCGCTGACATGGCATTGACGGAAGAAATCCTTTGTGCCAGGAAGGTGTTGTGATATAAACAATTACTATAGAAGAGAAATGAGAGGAAAACTCTTCTTTATTACACAAATAAAAGAATTACAAAGCTTAAACCAAAGCTTCATAAAAAACCTCTCAAACAATTTTTACTCTTTATTTTACTGTGATTTCGGGATGCTTAAGAAGTGAATTGGGGCTCCCTTTTATAGAGCCAAAACGTGTGCTACAGTGCCACACGTTTTGGCCAACTTTCATCAGCTGGCCAACTTGGCCAACTAGAACCTAGCATGCATGCAAGTTGCATGTATGTTGTAATCTAACAAATCTCCCCCTCGGTGAAGATTTGCCCTAAAATCTGAGCCGACCATCAATCACCCAAACTAGATTCTCAAAAGTACCATGAGTTGGGATCAAGCCAATCGTAGTTCTCTGTTTCTCCCTGCTTTGACTATATGGAGAGTTTTGTCATCCCGGTTATGGCACGGCAGATTTCAAGCTTCTCTTTCGGTAAAACTTTTGTGAACATATCAGCACCATTATCATTGGTGTGAATCTTTTTGAGTTCTAACAGCTTTGAACTCAGGACGTCCCGTATCCAGTGATACCTCACATCGATATGTTTTGACATTGAGTGAAAAGTAGAATTTTTACCAAGGTAGATAGCACTCTGGCTATCACAGTACAAAGTGTACTTCTCCTGCTTGAACCCAATTCCTGGATAAATTTCTTCATCCACAATAATTCATTGCAAGCTTCCGTTACTGCAATGAATTCTGCATCTGTTGTAGAGAGTGCAACACATCTCTGTAACCTTGACTGCCATGCCACAGTTCCCTCTGAGAGAGTAATTAGATATCCCGAAGTAGATTTACGGGTATCCACATCACCTGTCATATCTGAGTCGGTGTAGCCCATTAACACTGGCTTGTTACTTCCAAAATATAGTCTCATTTTGGATGTGCCTCGTGTTAGGGTTGGTGCTCGGAGTGCTAATCCTAATCGTATTTATGTCTGATTCATAAATACGAGCAATTCTATTTTCCATAAGTATTACTAATTTAATGGTAGCACCCTTGTCTTTTATACACTTATTCAATCTAATTACGATTAGATATCTGATTATGATTAGATCAAAACTAAATTTGATTTAGTGATACATGTATGAATGGTGCAATCACGAGCGTATAAGGCAAGTGCACGTATCGTTCAAGTAGTATAAAAAGTATTGATCCCATGAGGACTTAATACCTAAGCTATTAATTTATGAAGCCAAATGTTTACAAGTATCTAACGGATTGGTTGTTTTGATTGGATGGTGACTTTAAACTTAAAACAGAAAATAAAATTGTGCAAAAGGAAATTGAGGAAAATTCAATATTATTAAACTATTTAGGGTTGTGAATCTTTCCAATATCTTTTAAAAGATGAAGTAGTTATTTTATGTTTGTGTAATATATTTGTTTACTAACCTGGAACATGAAATTCTACAAAAGCCTATGTCGATGGTCAAATGTAAATACCCAGTGTAACCCAATTAATCATATGTCTATGCCAACCAAGTTACCTGAATTCATTAAGATTAAGTTCCAATTATGGCTACCCCCGCCCGACAAGTATATGTCTATCATGTAAGGAAATCTATTAAAGGGTTATCTATCCTCAAGGAAGATCGTGGACTATTAAGTCTAAGGCTGAAACCTAAAATTCATTTGTCAAGTTTATTTTAAGTTTACCCAATCAATCTTATTAGTGGCCAGTTAACAAGAAGCATTAAGCTTAAGACTTAATAAGTAAACCTTTATATTACCTGAACTATAAAATAACCCCTTATAAACCGGTGATATTGTAATTCACCACAACCTCAGATAATGGGTTTAGCTACGACACATATCTAAGGCTAGTAAAAACTTAAATAAAATAAAAGACATAGAGTAAATGCTGAAAAGTAAATGACGGAAAGTAAAAGCGGAAAAGTAAATGCAGGAAATTAAAAATATAAAAATACAATAAAAGAAAATGCTAGAGTAAAATGATCAACTTTTATCACTACTATTTTAGATATCTCCCTTATTATAATATATAAACTTTGCGTGATAATTATCAACCAGCCATATAGGCGGTATCCTGATTAAGTCAAATTAATAATTAATTACCAACCGACCAACCAGGCGGTATCCTCATTAAGTCAGGTTAAAACCAATTTCAATAATTACCAACCGACCAATAAAGCGGTATCCCCATTAAGTCATGTTTTAAATAGTTTATATATTATAATTAAGGGAGATTAATCTTAATATTAGTAATAAAAACTTTACTTTTTACCCCAGCAGGGGGAGTTACCTCTTCATTACTGAAAAGTAAAAACTGAAAAAGTAAAGAAAGAAAAGTATTGTGCGTAAAAGTAAATTGCAGAAAGTAAAGACTGAAAAGTAAAGAAAAGAAAGTGAAAATGCGGAAATTAATTACTGAAAGCTGTAGATAAACAAACAAGATACAATCTTCTTAGTATTCTTAAGGAATTACATAGAAGAAAGCATGAATTCAAATCTGAAATTCGACTTTCTATTTATAGGCAAAAATTAGCTCCGCGCGTCGCGACATGCAAGTTTGTTCTTGCGTCGTGACGCGCCGTTGATGAAGGACGCGTGGCACGCGGGTTGCGGAGATGGTGACACATGGCACGACTGAATGATTACTCAATAATTGTGCTGACGTGACACTGACTGAATTATTGTGCTGACGTCATTGATGACGTGGCAATGATGATTGTCGGCAGCATGTGATGATGACACGTGTTCGGCGCACGTTAGCAGATGGTGTATTTAGCAAAACTTCTCTGATTGGTCCACGTGTCCCGGCGCACATTAGCAGACTCCGGTGCATGTTAGCGGTCGCGATGCCCAAATGACAGTTTTGCCATTTTTGTCCGTTTTTCACTGTTTTGGCCTTGAATTGCTCCCAGAAAGTCCTGAAACTTTATTTATCTACAAAATAACACCAAACACATCAAAATATTCACAAACCTCTAGAAACTATACAAAATATTAGGTCAAAGAATGGGAAATAGTGATACATTTATCACTCATCGGTGTATATTAGACAAAGACCCTAGGATTTACAATGTAGTGCGCAGTTACAACGTAGTTTGTTATTGACATTGGGAAGTGCACTATAAGATGTATATCCTTAAATAAAGTTTCTGGTCAAGATTTACTAACACGGGTCGGTTAGTAAAATCCACTGAGACCAGTACATGTCGTATATCACTATATCGTGACTTGGTCCGATGGTTTATCTTAGTGAACCATGAGTCTCGGGAGATTCGTATAGACATGTAGGTGTTTATTTGATAAGCACTGAACGACTCACTGAAGGTTTCCTAATAGATGGTACACCAACGTCAATAGGAACTTTCTCGAGTTGAGTGGGGATAATGGTCATTTGACTTGAGATACCACAGTGGGATATATGAGTTATCCTCCACACTTTGATGGCAGTCACGTCACCGATCTATTCATGATCAGAACTCCGCCTGTTCGTTGGGTGTAGACTGATGTTCATAATATCCAATGCGTATCAAGATAAGATTCGTCAGTCATATGTACAGGGCATAGGCATCCTCACGTGTTTATAGGGGTGGCAATTTGGGTCAGGATTCGTTTATTCATTCGATTCGATTCGCTTTAAAGAGAATATGGGTTTGGAAAATTGGATTCGTTCAATAAATGAGTCAATTCGATTCGATTCGTTTAATAAACGAATCAAATCCGAATTTGAGCTCTTCAATTCATTTATTCGTTTAGAATTCGTTTATTAAATGACTATAAAAGAATCGAATTCGAATGCAATTCGTTTAGTATCCGTTTAATTATATTACAAATTTACCCTTAATTTTATTTATTATATTGGAAAAACCTACCTTAAGGCCCCTGTACTCTCAATGTTTTTTACATTACATCCCTGTACTAAATTTTCTACACATTGCACCCCTGTACTCTCAATGTTTTTTACATTGCACCCCTGTACTAAATTTTCTACACATTACACCCCTGCACTCTCAAAAAATTGACATTTCACCCTTATTTTAACGGCAAGTTAACAGAGTTGAGAAATATTCTGACATCACCCACCCTTATTTCGGATTGGACCGAGCAAATTTTTTTACTTTGAAGTTATGCTAAGGCGCATAACTATATGTTAGGGCGCATAAATATTATGCTCATTCTAATACATTCAAAAATCAAACTAATTTATTGCAAAAATTAGATCAAAACTACGATCTTGGAGTATTATTAATGAACAACAAAAAACAAACAAAGATGCTTCACGGTTATCGGACATCATTCCTAAAGAAAGACAACGAGTATTACATGTCATGCGTGCACATTTATAGCAAACACCCATTTTTTTAGCTCCTCTTTTTAGCATAAGTGCTTCTTCCTAAACGAGGCAGATATGACACAAATAAGGGTGGGTGATGTCAGAATATTTCTCAACTCTGTTAACTTGCCGTTAAACTAAGGGTGAAATGTCAATTTTTTAAGAGTGCAGGGGTGCAATGTGTAGAAAATTTAGTGCAGGGGTGCAATGTAAAAAATATTGAGAGTACAAGGGTGTAATGTGTAGAAAATTTAGTACAGGGGTGCAATGTAAAAAACATTGAGAGTATAGGGGCCTCAAGTGGGTTTTTCCTATTATATTTGTTAAACACGAAGGGTAATTTAATAATTTCATATGTTTAACTCAAGTATATAAATTCAAAACTAAAACCTAAACCTAAAATCTAAACCTAACTCTCACCTCACAGCTCACTCTCACGCCGGCGACCTCAATCTCTCTCAAATCTCAATCAACAGGCTACAACTCATTTTTATTTGTCACAGCTCCTCACAGCCATCGTAGCAGGTAATATTTCTTCGCCAATCTTTTGTTTATTCATGTTTATTCTCCACTTATGTGTTCATCCCCATCACCAAAATCCTCATAGGCATCACTATGCTTCCGTTTCTTAAAGTTTGGTTTTTTCACCGACTTTCCCTTCTCGGGTTTCGCAATTTGCAAATGATAATTGGCTTCATTAATCTCTTCAAGTGAAAGAAACCTTGCATTCACCATAATTCACAAAATCATCAACCATGAGCAAAACTTAAACCCTAAAAACCCCAATGCTACATTTGATTGCCAACAAACTGGGGAAAACATCACTGGGTTTGATTATTCTATCTGAGTTTGATTATTAGCGAATGAAACAAAAGAGAATGTGTTAATTGACCTCCGTCAAGTTCGTTGGAGCCAACGAAGAAGGTGAAAGGGTCATTGTCATCAGCTGAGATAATATGGTTCCATTTGAGTGACCCTTGAATCATAGATTAAGCATTTTTTATGGGGTTTTCAGCTGGAATCTCTTACAAGTATGGGTTTTATTTGTACAATGTTTATAAGTAGACTAGTAGAGTTTAAAGAGTTTTCAGTAGAAAAAATAAAGTTTTGTTGACTTGTAGGTGAGCCATACCAAACAAGCTTAGAGAGAATGAAACCACTTTCAAGAGAAGCAGATATATGTATTGCCCATTCAACACTCTACTTTGAAGATAGTTTCCGTGATTTTGCTATTTCAAATGGTCACTAATTTGAGATCATATGGTTTAGTCATTCATTATTGTTGGATATGTTTACATGATCTCTTGGAATATCTCTCTTTCTTTCTCAATTGTCTTTTTGATTTTTTGGATTGTGTTTCTCAGTCATTTATTTATAATTTCACATTTTTCACTTGCATTTTTATCTATTAGAATATTTCTAATGCAGACCTTAACCTTATGTGTGTTTTTCGTATGTATTTGTGGTCATATATTCTTGATAAACTTACAACTATGTATTAATACTTATTTTAATAATTGCAGTAGGAAAATCCAAAATTTACTAGTCATCTTTCTTCTGGGTGTGGGAATTGCAATTGTAACTGATCTTCAGCTCAATGTTTTGGGTTATGTCTTGTCTCTGCTTGCGGTTCTTACAATTTATGTTGCTTAGATTGTATCCTCAGCTGAAGTTAGCTTTGCTATTTATTATAAGTAATTATAAGAGTTGTCCTTCTGAAGAAGACTTAAAGAAATTAACTCAATAATATAATTTTATTTTATTTGCAGGATTTTCTTCCCGGATGATAATGATAAAGAAGTTTGCCTTTACCATCTCAACTTGTATTCGAGATTTTGGTCAAAATGTGTTTTGAAGATTTTAAATATTATTATGCAATTGATTTGTAATTTCAAATTTGGAACTTGTTGTAAGGATTTTAAGATTATAACAACGAATATGCTATTGAATATTGTATGGAATGGATGCTTAGATTTTGTATTTTATTTTGATTAAACGAATCGAATATGAATATTCGATTATTAAACGAATATAAAATCCAATTCATTTAATTTGATATAAACGAATCGGGTGCGAATAATAAACGAATCAGATGCGAATAATAAACGAATTGGATGTGAATAGTAAACGAATACAAAATTCGATTCGTTTAATTTGATATAAACGAATCAGATGCAAATCGTAAATGAATCAGATGTGAATCGTAAACGAATCGGATACGGATCGTAAATGAATTGGATACGAATAGTAAACGAATAATAAATTCGATTCGATTCGTTTGATTTATGTAAACGAATAAACGAATCGAATACGAATATTCGTTTATTAAACGAATCGAATCTGAATCATAATATCATGATTCGTTTAATAAACGAATCGAATTCGAATTTAGTGCATTACAATTCGATTCGTTTTGAATTCGTCACGAATTCGATTCGTTGATTCGTTTTGCCACCCATACGTGTTTACGATCTAGTAAATCCATGGCCATGGTATAACTTTGGAAATCAGTTCCGAGTGTTATTTAGAGATCGCAAATTGAAAGTCGACTGTATTATACCGAACGGATTTGATGTTTTCATCTATATCTCAGGTATAATTCGGATAGCCTGTGACAGATGGATTATATGTATGCAATGACCTTGGCTTGCATAGTTTAGCGAGATTAGCCGTGGTCGTCATAATTCATGAGTGGGTGAATTATGGACACGAAATTGATTTCGTGACGGATAAAACTAAACTTAGAGAGTCCCACAATATGAAGCGTACTCGTTGAGCACTTGGGCAACTCGATATGAATAATACGGATTATTCATAATACTTCACTGGATTAAATGAGTTAATTCGGATCGTTTAATCGATTAAACGATAACACATACATTAAAGGTTTTTGTCCTATAATAATTATTGTTTATTTGTATTTAATACATAATACGATTAGATACACATTAATTATTCGTCAAATGAGATTTTGACACATGTCATTAATATATGTATTTGTTATTTATTGTAAATAAAAAAACATATATAATAATAATTACATTAATTAATTATTTAGATATTTAATTGTTAAATATTTGAATTATTAATTAATAAATATTTTCAATAAATGTTATGGAATTTGTCCAATTATTATTGGTCAACATGACATGTTTTACTTACACTTTATTTGTCCAATTTTGATTGGTTAGTATAAAGTTTAATTTAATTTAATTTGATTAAATTTTGAAAATGACAAAATTACCTCTTCTATTCACTAAGTCGGTCAAGACCTATTTTAAAAAGAAAAATTGTTTTCTTCTTCCATAACCTTATCCATGGCGGAATACCTCAAATGAAATGGGTTTGGAAATTTGTTTCATAGATCCATGAAGAATTGAAGGAAAATCAAAGAAAAAAGCTTATGAAAACAAGGATTATAGGTAATTCTTCAACTCCTTAAGCTTAGAAATTTGATTTCTTGTTTCTTGATGATTTATAAATGTTATATGGTTCCTTCAAATCTGAAATTTTGGGGCTTTTGGTTGTGAATGGTGAATTGGAAGCTTGTGATGCATATGTGAAGTGATTTCGACAATATTATTGTAATAATTGTTCTAATTGATCAATTGTTGGTGAGTTCCTATTCTAGAGTGTTATGAATACTCTTATGGTACCTATAATTGTTCTTGAGTTGTTCATATATGGTGACTTGATTTGGTGCCTTGATTAATTAGATTAATCTTGGAATTTTGGATTTAAAAGCATGAAAATTTTCAATTTTGTGTTCTGGATCAAATATGGAAAATTCAGTGTATATGTTGATTTATTTGATGTTATATGAATGTAAAGGATGTGTTTTGGGAGTTGGAACAATTTCCAGAAAGTGTTTCCGAGTTGAAATAAGCGAAAACGGTCAAAAACGGCGTTACCGGGTGACTTTTGAGTCAACCGGGTGACGGATGTCCAAATAATGAGTTCGTCATTGTTCGAGCAGCCCATAAACTGCCCTAATACTATTGGGGCTGACCTGGGCAGTCCCCATAAGTATCGGGTGGTCGGTTCGGTCAAAAACGTATTTTAGGCCATTTTGTGGAAAAATATTTTTCGTAAAAATTTCGCGACGTTTCATACATATGTATGTCGCTATTTGATATCAAATAAATAGGTTTAGGTGAAATATGAATAAATTATTCATATTAGATATTAAATAATTTACTCGGTAATTTAAAAAGTTTTAAAATTATGATTTCGCCCGAACCGTGCTTCCGCTGCGCCCATCCCCCAAAACCCCAACACCTCGAAGATACCGCATTATCCATTTGATAGCATTACAGTGTTCTTTTACAGGATTTGACATAAACCGGCTAACCAATCCAACCGCGTGTCTTAGGTCTGACCTTATGCACACCATGGCAAACATGAGACTTCCCACTGCTGACGTGTATTGAACCTGTTTCATTTCCTCATTCTCTGTCTCAGTAGAGGGACTCTGTTTCGTACTCAATCTAAAGTGGGTAGCAAGAGGAGTGCTAACCGCTTTAACCTTGTCCATCTGAAATCGCCGAAGTACCTTCTTGATGTACTCCTCCTGTGACAAATATAATTTCTTGGCTTTTCGATCACGACCGATCCTGATGCCAAGAATCTATTTTGCTGGCCTCAAGTCTTTCATCTCAAAAGACTTACTCAATTGATGCTTCAAATCATCAATCCTCGATTGATTCCGGCCAACTATCAACATATCATCTACATACAACAGTAAGATTATAAATTCATCGTCAGAAAATTTCTGAACGAAAACACAATGATCTGAAGTAGTCTTATTGTATCATTGATCCCCATAACTGACTCAAACTTCACGTACCACTGTCTCGGTGCCTGTTTCAAACCATAAAGACTTTTCCCGAGTCTGCATACATGGTCATCTTTTCCTTTGACTCTGAAGCCTTCTGTCTGCTTCATATAAATTTTTTCTTCTAGATCCACATGAAGAAATGCGGTCTTGACATTCATCTGCTCAATCTCTAAGTCAAGACTTGCTGCTAAGCTGAGTACCACTCTGATGGATGATGTCTTTACAACTGGAGATAAGATTTAATCAAAGTCAATGTCTTTCCTCTGATTGAATCCCTTGACAACTAAGTTGGCTTTGTACCGGGGTTGTGAAGTGTGTTCTTGTTACTTCACTTTGTACACTCATTTGTTCTTTAAAGCCCGTTTGCTTTTTGGAAATTTCACCATCTCGAAAGTGTGATTGTCATGCAAAGATTTCATCTCATCTTGCATGGCTTCCTCCCATTTTTCCTTATTCTCTGTTTCCACAGCCTCCTTGTAGCTCTCGAATTCTCCCCCGTCAGTAAGCAACACATACTCATATACAAAGTATTTCGTTAAAGGTCGCATTTCTCTGCCAGACCTTCTCCGTGGAACTGTTGGTTGATCATGATCATCATCTCTAGGAGCTTCAAAACTTGTACCCTCATGATTGGGAACCTCATCTTCAACATGTACTGGCACCAGTGTATGAGATTCTTGATTCATATCAACATTTCTGTATTGCTGGGGCATTATCTTTAGTTCTTTTATGATATCTTCTATAGCATGATCTTCAACGAAGACAACATCTCAGCTTCTGAGAATCTTCTTCTTAACAGGATCATACAGTTTGTAGCCGAAATCATCCAGACCATAGCCAATAAAGACACAATCTCGCGTCTTTGCATCAAGTTTGGATCTCTCGTCCTTTGGGATGTGTACAAATGTTTTACACCCAAAGACATGTAAATATTCATATGACACTTCTTTTCATGTTCAGACTTGATTAAGAACATTACCTTTCAGTGTGACTACTGGGGATATGTTCAAAACATGTACGGTTGTGCTCAGTGCCTCCCCCCAAAATATCTTTGGTAGCTTTGCTTGTGAGAGCAAGTTTCTGACCATTTCGCACAAGGTTCCGTTCATCCTCTCAGCTAGGCCATTCAGCTGAGGTGACTTGTGAGGTGTCGTTTGATGTCGAATTTCTTGCATCTTGCAGTACTGATCAAACGGCTCTCTGTACTCTCCACCATTGTCTGTTCCGATGCATTTCAGTTTCTTGTCGGTTTTTCTCTCTACCAGGGCATGAAACTCCTTAAACACTCTCAACACTTGATCTTTTGTCTTCAAGGCGTATACTCATATCTTCCTTGAATGATCATCTATAAATGTCACAAAATAAAGTGACCCACCAAGTGTTCTTGTCTGCATCGGACCACATACATTTGAATGTATGAGATCAAATACCTTCGGTTTTCGTTGAGGCGTGAAACTCTGGAAGGACACCATGTTCTGCTTTCCAACCATGCAGTGTTCACACTTCTGTAAGTGTGAGTTCTTCAATCCAAGAAGAAAATTTCGTTGGCTCAGTGCTTCTATCCCCGTTTGAATCATATGACCGAGCTTGTTATGCCATAACTCGGTTGCCTCATCACTGTTGACTGTATTTATGTTGACTAGAGCAATTACGGAACTGACTTGATCTTCCCACGTTGATTAGTAATGATAAATGCAAATTTCCGAACAGAAGCATAATAACATAATATACATAAAGCAACATAAGATTTTTACATCAATATATGTACAATCTATTACAAGCAATAATAGGTAAATCTATTATAATTATTTTAGTAGTGCTCATAAAGCTCCATTGCTCATAACCTCCACCTCCAGTATTAAATCTACCTGTTGCTCATCAACATGCTTTATTCTGATACAAACTGGCAAAAAAAAAAAAAAAAGCACATCACGCCAGAGGATAAAGGAGATAAGAAGAATAGGGAAAAAAATAGGATAAAAAAGAAAGAGAGAGAAGAAGAAGAGAACAAATGAAGAACATAGGCAAATGAGAGGGGAAAAAAGAAGAAGAAACAGAGGGAAGAGGAGTATAAAAATAACAAAATACACAATTATTACATGCTTTATATTATATTATAAAGTTGGTATACAAAGCTAAAACTTTTTTTTTTTTTTGAAGAAAATAAGATTATCATTAAATCAAAGAGGTGAGAATACACCTAATGTTTGATGGAAAGTCGTCTTTCCAAATAACAGGGTAACAAATATTAGTTGCTACTTTCGCTAAAGCGTGAGCAATAACGTTACAGAAACGAGAAGCGTAGCAAACAAAATGGTCATCTAACGTTACAAAGCTAAAACTTATACAAAGCTAAAACATTTATAATTTTATTTTGATAAAATACTAAAGGAAGATACAAGATATACACAATATACAATTGGTTTATTTTTAAGAGTGCCTTAAATTTCTTAATGATAAGTCAATTATAGGCAATTACAATTTACAACATAACATATTTCTAAAATTTTGTTTTATATATATAAAGACACCATATATGAAATACGAGATACAATATTGTTTATATATTTTTCAGAAATCGTCTATCTTGGTGCCTTTAGAATTATTATTGAGAAATGATAAAATATGTAATTAAAATATATTTAACTGTTTATATATAAGATACAATTGGTTTCCCCTCAAAATATTATTTTAAAGAGGTATGTGATGATATAAACTAATTGGTAGGATTTAAACATAAATTTTTATTCATTAAAAAAAAGAAGTAGAAAAGGAATAGCATTGATGTTATATATAAATCATCAACTATATTTACTATTGAGATAAATAAATTCAATTTTAAGTTATTTTAATTTCAAATTAGTGCATTGTTAATTTGTTAACTAATTATTATAATTCTTAAAATATTTCACTACAACAAAATAAACCTTTAGTGTCCAAACATTTAACGTCGAAATTTTTTTCGACGCTAATAAACCATTTAGCGTCGAATTTAAAATTCAACGCTAAAATGTAACATTTTAGCGTTGAATCATAGTTTCGACGCTAAAGGGTGGACCTTTTAGCGTCCAATTCATCTTACAAAAATTTTATATTATAAAGTTGGTATATAAAGCTAAGCATTTATTTTATTTTGATAAAACACTATAGTGAGGAAGATACAAGATATACACAATATGCAATTGGTTTATTTTTAAGAGTGCCTTAAATTTCTTAATGATAAGTCAATTATAGGCATTTACAATATAACATATTTCTAAAATTTTGTAATACATTTTATTCATTAAAAAATAGAAGAAGAAGAAGATGAATAACATTGATGTTATAAACTCATCAATTATATTTACTATTGAGATAAATAAAATCAATTTTAAGTTATTTTATTTTCAAATTAGTACATTTTTAATTTGTTAACTAATTATTATAATTCTTAAAATATTAAATAATGTACTTATTTGATAAGGAAAGAAATCCAAATAACATAATAGTAGTAGAAGTAGAATTTGATTAAGTTTCTGGTTTTCTCTCAAACCGGTTACTCAAACCCGGCCGGTTTTCCTTACACGGTTAGGAACCGGAACCGCAAAACTCCACGTGTCAATCAAACAAGAGCGCACGACAAAGGTTCTTTTTGGTAATTACGCACATGATCTCCGACTCACATGCGGTCTTTTCGTGCTCCTATAAAAACAACAGACTCGCGCCTTTTAGTGTCGTTAACAATTTTGATTCGGAGACCTAATTACAAGTCTTTTTCTCGTATTTCAAATCAAAAACATAAATTTTTCTTGCGACTTTCTTGAACTTTCTTGCTTTCCAAACATCATGGACTCCGCAGTGAAGAAAGAAAAATATGATTTTTCCGACTCCAACGAAGCGGAATACTGTACGTTGAATAATTCACCGACGAATGATTTTATTAGTATTAGCAGCTGCAGTAGTTTTGGCAGCAGTTCGGATGACGACATGTCGTTTCTGAACAATGCGGATGCGGAATTTCTCAAGAAGAGAAATTTAAACGAGTCCGGGAACGGTTACTTGTTTGCCAAGAAACCAAAGATTGAGAGTTCTGAATCCGGTGTCGTTTTGCCTCCTGGATTTCTTTCCTTTCTTCGGCCAAATTTTACTTTGGCGCCATCGCCATTGAATTTCCTGCCGCCGGAACCAGAAGAGACAGCTATAGAGGCTAAGCCGGTTTCGAGTTTTCCTCCTGTGGGTCATGATGTTGTTGAAAGTAAAAAGAGTGAAGGAGCGGAGCCTGTTTTGAGAGCTTGTAAGCAGTTTTGGAAAGCAGGGGATTATGAGGGAGTCAATGCCGGAGATTCTTTGTCGAAATCTGGTGATTTTATTTTACTTTCTTGTTATATTTATGAGGATGTTGTTTTATTTTCTGCTTATATGATCAATGTATATAATTGTGTATTTTGTTCTCTTTCTATGAGAATTTTGAATCGGTTTTGTAAGTCTTGGAAATTGAAATTAAAGAAAAAAATTAAGACTATTTGAGAGAGGAAGCATAATTTGTTATGAAATTCTTGGTTCCTTAATCTGCTAAAGCATATATTTTTTTTTTTTTTTTGCATTTGATGTTGCAGTTGGAATGGATCATCTCAGAGTGCATCCGAAGTTTTTACATTCGAATGCAACTAGCCATAAATGGGCGTTGGGAGGTAAATAGCCATTGAAGCATCACTAACAAATTAACAATTGTGTTTATGTTTTCTGACATTCGTAATGCTTATCTTATGTGAATGTTACTGACTCTGGATTGCATCTGCAGCTTTTGCAGAGCTTTTAGACAACTCTTTGGATGAGGTACTTGATTTTCCTTCGTTGGCAAATTAAACAGTGTCATGAGCTTTTGCATCTTTAAGTTCTAAAACTATCTACTACTTGTCCAGGTTTGCAATGGAGCCACTTATGTTCAAGTAGATTTGTTGAAGAATAAGAAAGACGGCACTCACTTGTTGCTAGTTGAAGGTAAGTAGCTCTAATGTTTCTCTTTTGGTGGTAGCATTGTGGGTGTTCTATTATTCTTGCTCTATTATTCTTATTTACATATAGCAATCTATTAAAGAATTCAAGAACGATGATTTTCCAGCATACTTAGAGTTAGAACTCGTATTTTGAAGCATATATCACTAAAGATCAAACTGGCATTGACTTTCTGATGCTTATATGTAGTAGTACTCTTTACTGCTTCTCATGTCTATGCTTGGTAGGTTTTTAATTTGTTTCTTGACAACAGATAATGGTGGTGGAATGACTCCTGATAAAATGAGGCAGTGCATGTCTCTTGGATATTCAGCAAAAAGCAAAATGGCAAAAACCATTGGTCAATGTAAGTTGCTTTATTTACTTTAGTTCAAAGAATCTTACTATAGTATCTACACAATGTTCTTTTCTAAATCATATGGTTCTGATAACTTTTCCTTTATTTGTGGATTTCAGATGGCAATGGTTTTAAGACAAGTACCATGAGGCTTGGAGCAGATGTAATTGTGTTTTCACGTAGTCAGGGAACTGATGGAAAAAGGTTGATCCATTATTTTAAGATTCAAGAAAAACATTCTGAATTATGATCTGACAACTTCTGGATAACCAAACAGCATTCTTAATTGTTTGTTTCATTATATTTGGAGAAACAAGCTCAAAACTAACGGTACAATTTCTATTTTTTCTTAGCCCGACACAAAGTATTGGAATGCTGTCGTACACATTTTTGATGAGCACTGGAAAGGAAGATATTGTGGTTCCAATTGTAAGTGAGGTCATTCTGAGCCATTTATGCTCATTTGGGTGTTTGTGTGAGTTTGATGGACATCGATAGTTCCTGCCATTTAACTGATTTCTCTTTTGTGATGAAAAGATTGATTACGAGAAGAAAAAGGGAGAACATTGGAATATGCTGATACGATCATCACCAGATGATTGGAGTAGAAATTTGGAAACCATAGTACAATGGTCACCTTATAAGAGTGAAGAAGGTCTAATTCAAGAGGTAAGTTGATGTTTATCTTCCTTTTACATTACAATATTTCTACTGGATGCGGAAATTGCCTTTTCTTGGGTTGTGGACTTTTTAATGTTGTTACATGTGCAGTCCAATTCTCTTCCTTGTTTTTTCTTGTGCTGTAAATTGTAGCATATCAACTGTTGCAGTGATCATTTCTGTTAATGAGTTACTAAGTTAGCTTCAATTAGTCTTTGGATGCATCACTTCATAGCTGTCTGCACTTATGGTATATGTTATTTTTCTCTCTCATCATATTGGTTATTTTTTCTTTTTTATGCTGCAGTTCAATTTTCTGAAAGATCAAGGTACACGCATAATAATATACAATCTTTGGGAGGATGATGAAGGAAAGCTGGAGATGGATTTTGACTCTGATTCACATGTATGCCCTTGACAATTTTACTTTCATCTGCAAGTATATTTTCTTCTGAATTTTTATTGAACAACATGGTTGAATGTATTTTCTTATAATATTTGTGATATTGATATTTGGAATGACAGGATATTCAACTTAGAGGAGTCAACCGAGAAGAGAAAAACATAGAGATGGCCAAAAAATATCCTAACTCTAGACATTTCTTAACTTATCGGCATTCTTTAAGGGTATGTATGATATGTTGTTGATAAAGTTCTTTTAGTAAGCATGATACCTAAAATGTTGCACTAGAGTTGGTTGCATGTGTTTGTGCTGTTATTTTCATCCAATTCTTATGAGAAACTACACTTTTTTCTTTTCTTTTCTTTTGGCTTTGGATAACAAGCTTAATTGTTTAAATAGTATGCAATTCTATTTAGATGTTTATTCATTTTCCGATTTCATTGTTGCAGAGTTATGCATCAATTCTTTACCTGAGACCTCCACTTGGCTTCAGAATTATTCTGCGTGGTCGAGATGTTGAGCATCACAACATAATTAATGACATGATGTTAACTACGGAACTAAGATACAAACCCGCATTTCTTCATGAAAATGCAAGTGTATAAAATATTTGATTTGATTTTTCATTTAGATTTTCATTTCTCAACCTTGCTACTGCCTGTTATACCAGATGGCTGCAACTGTGACAATTGGGTTTGTGAAGGATGCTCGTCACCACATTGATGTTCAAGGATTTAACGTGTACCATAAGAATAGGCTTATCAAGGTATGTTTGCTTCACAGGGAATTTTATGCTTGACCAATGAAAATGCTGACAGAATATCATGCGATACTTGAAAATGAATATGTATTTTCTCTTGAATATTGTCATTGACATGTAATTCATTCTTTTCAGCCATTCTGGAGAGTCTGGAACGCTGCTGGAAGTGATGGTCGTGGTGCCATAGGTATTGTATTTTTGTTTGCAAATTATACTTGTATTTAGTGCTGCATTAGTAGTTACCCCTATTATGCCTTATTTTGTCACAGGTGTATTGGAGGCTAATTTTGTCGAACCAGCTCATGACAAACAAGGTTTTGAGCGCACACCAGTGCTAGCAAGACTAGAAACACGCTTAGTCGCAATACAGAAGGATTACTGGTGTGTGTTTTTATTATCTACACACTAATGTGGTTTCATCATTAGAGATTGGATTACTGATAGTTCATTTTTTTTTTTTTGGGGGGCTTAATTAGGTTTACAAACTGCCAGGAAGTTGGTTATGCTCCAAGGCGGTCAAAGACCCCTGTTTCAGCAAAGACAGGACCTAAAACATCTGAAAGACACATCCCGGAATTTGATAAAAGATCACCAGAAGAATCTGCAAGTGAAGACAGAGGCTGTTACCGAGCATCTCCTGCTAGCGGTGAATCTCAGGTAGGTCCTGGGTCACATGCTAAAAGCCTTCAGAACACAAGGAATTTTCATTCAAATGTATATCTTCACTAATCCTTTATAGTTTTGCCTATGCTATCCACCTCCACATTTTTTCCTTTGCTTGCTGTGTCCCTAATAATTTGTTTACCAAAATTTTGAATGCACAGGCAGCCAGTCACACTGAGAATTTAGTGAAGTCAAACGGAAAGAATCATGAATCAAGTATAAGGTGGAACTTAACATTCTTGTGGAGCTCAATTCACACATTCTTACTAAAATTCCATTTTCACTAATCTTATGTATTTTTTGTTTACACAGAGTGAAGATAGAAGAGGAAGCTACAAAGGAAGAGTTGTCAAATGATTTACAGCACGAAAGAGAGAGGTGCAGATTGCTTGAATTCCAAGTAAGTTGTCAATTATGAGTTACTCTCTTTTTACTTGCATAGGGGATCATATCATACCATTATGGTTTGTAATATTTGTTACTTCTCAGCTAAAGGAGGTGCAAAATAAGCTTCTGGAGTCAGAACAGCGTGTCGAGAAGACGATCCAAGAGAATGTTACACTGGTTAATATTTTCCAAGACGAATTGAAGCAGAAAGATGCAGAGGAAGAGAGATTAAGGGAAAGATTAAGGGTTAGGATAATAAACTTTCATCTGACTTTGACATAATTATTTAATTAACTTGTTGTTAATAGGTGTTTTTGTTTCTAATTTGATTCTTGTTTTGGTATATTCTTTAGGAAGCTTTCAACACCATTCATAAGCTACTTGAAAAGGTGAAGCAGCTAGAGGGCAGAAGGGCTTGAAACCAATGTAGAGAAAGCAAAGCATCATGTTGTTATTTGATCAGCTTATAGTATTTTTGTATAAATTTTGTTAAATTTTATGTAAAGAAACAGATTTGAGCCAAGTAAATAAAACGGCGCCTTTTCCTTTTCTTTTGCTTTGCTGTTTATCATTCTTTTACCATCAATGACTCTATAAAAACTGGTCTTGTCCGATGTATATGTCCGATTTCGTTTTCGAATAAGAAAATTTATGATATAACATTAAATTTTTATCTATTCAACATCTGTGTCGGAAAAAATAATATTACTTATTTATAAACACCAGACTATTTCCTACACAGTAAATTCTGGAAAAGATTTAGCACAGTTAAAAGTAAAATATAATTGATGAAAAAAAAAAACCAATTCTACAACAAAATTATTATATAGATCCATCTCTTTAGTAAAGCTATATCTCCATTTTGTAGTTGGGCAGGTGGAAATTAATTTTTGATTGGTGAAATGATCAATTAGTCCTTTAATCTCCATGACGAGAGTGGGAGCTAATATGTGTCACTGTTTCAATTGAAACGACAATAAGTGGGACAAAAAATATTTAAGAGTGTCAACGATTCACGTATAAAGAAATGTTAAAAGCAAAGACAAGAGCTAAACAAAGCTTTAACTCTCAGGGTCAGGGCAAGGGCGAAGCATCATCATTGAGTTGGCTGACCCTCTCAGTTTTATTTTCTACAGTTAGTATTAAATAAATAATAAAATTATTATCTTTGATCTTTCTTAATTTTTTTCTAAACATATAATATTAAGTAAATAAAAGTAAATAATAGAGATATCATTTTAAAATATTTTTTAATAAAAAAATATCATTTCTATCTACTCCTCAGATAATCTTCTGATTTCGTGAGGGTTGGCTTCGGACGTGGTGATGTCAATTTTACTGTTTTTAGTAGTAATAAAGATTCACGTAATTAATGCATGTTTCACATATTCATTTGGATTTAAATTCTCCATTGAGCTGTTTTTCAAATTTTAATCCGATAATCGCTGGAAAAATAATCTATTAATTAAATTTCAATGTAATAAAATATTATAAAAAATTTAACAGAACTCTCCATTGAGCTGTTTTTCAAATTTTAATCCGATAATCGCTGGAAAAATAATCTATTAATTAAATTTCAATGTAATAAAATATTATAAAAAATTTAACAGAACTCCACTCAATTATGAGTCTAATCACTCGCTCATCCATCTTGGGGGACAATTAATGATTAGAAATTATTCGAGGAGTCACATATATTATCAATGTATGTTTTTAATGAAAAAATTTGACTTCCTGCTCGACTCATAAGACTCTCATAGAACATCAACAAATATATCTTTTGATATATAATTTGATGAGTTTATTATAATATTTATAAATTATTTTATACTCCCCATCAATAATTTTTATCAAACGGTATCTAAATATTAATATCAAATAAACACAAGTAAAAACTAAATCTAAAACTTGACATTATCTGTACAAAAAGATGGATTAATAACATTAACTGATTAACATCATTTGATAACCATTACAACCAGTTGTAATAAGCCTACATTCTCAGCTAGCTAAGCTCTTATCTTACCTTACCCTACTCATATTAAAAACCCCAAAAAAAAAAAAAAGGAAAAAAAGAAAAGAAAAAAGAGTTCAATCTAATGAGACACATGGAGTTGATGGAAAAAAAAAAAAGTTTTTTGAGTCAGAGCCAAAGGGCACCAGCTTCCTTGAGAAGAGGGACTAAAGTGCCATTAATATGAGAAGCCATGACACTGTCCATGGAACCAATGAGCTTGCCACCAATGAACACAACAGGGACAGTAGAGGAGGAGGAAGAGTAATAATTACCAATAAGCAGCCTCATCAAAACTCTCTGTACATCAGCACCTCTAGGGTCCTGATCAAGCTCATACACAGTTGGGTTCACTCCCATTCCGCAAAAGAGCCTCTTCACTGCGTGACACATGCAGCAACTGCTCACGCTGAATATCACCACCGCACTCTCCGACACCACCCTCGCTACCTTCTCCGTCGTCTCCGCCGCCGCCACCGACGACATGTAATTGTAAAAACCCCACGATTCCGTCTGGAAATGCATCTTCTTTCTTCTTCTTCTTCTTTTTTTTTTTTTAATGAAAATGGAAGTGATTTTAATATTTGATTGTGTTGTTGTTGTGATGATATGATGATGTGGGCAAGAGGGGTTTGGTTTTATATATATGTTAAGGTGGGGAGAGTGGCATGATGGTAATAATGAAGAGTTTGTCTGTCTTTGTCGCAGCGCGTGCGGATAAGATCTAGTGAAATTTGCTTTAAAAGGGGAGAGAGAGCTTTAGTTTATTAGTGGAAGCTAATGTATATATCAGTTTTAGAAGGCGGCTATAGGGGGCTTGTGTCTACTGTTTCCCACATTATTATGGATCATTTTGTCGGATATTAACTAAATATGATATTAATTAATGTTTTATAAATATATTGGTTCATTCTCTTTATAAATCGATTTTTAAGGATGAGTTCTATAAATGGATTTATTACGAGTGATATTAGAACTAACATCATACTTTCCCTATATTCAATCGTACATAAGTTGATGCCATTATTACGTATTCGGTTGGGATTAAGCAGATTATTGTAAATAAAAATCTTACCAACACCAACCTCCTAGCGGAGGAAATGATGTCAATATTGCAGAATTTAGTCGGACAAGGGTTGATGCCATTATTGCGTATTCGATTGGGAGTAGGCAGATGAATGTAATTAAATAACAATCTTAACAAGTGATTAAAGCCAATATCAATCTTCCAACATAGAAAATGATGTTAATATTATAATATTCGATCAAATAATATACTATAAGAGAAATATGATTTTTAACGTCTAAAATTTGTAGATCAGAGGATGAGTGTAAATAAAAATGCACATCTCAGTAGCTTGGGGACATGGAAACGGCTTTGCAAAGGCCTGAAAGTGATTTTTAAAGACGGCTGTTTTCGTCCTCGTTGTCGGTTCTCGGGATTATTATTTTTAATTATTTGTTTGCTTCTGACGTGACCCTTACGCGCATGTTAAGCCTTTTAGTTAATTAAATGTTGTGTTTCTGTGAAAAAGTGCCAATGGAATCAAATTTGTGAGGCACAAAAGCTATCAAAATTTTATTTAAAATTTTTACACCTTTATCACGGTAGTTACAGTGAGTTACTGTAGTTACAGTGTAGTGTAACTACAATGAGAGATATGTATAAACTTTAAGTAAAAATTTAAGTATGTATATCATGACTCCAAAAGCTATATGAATTTTCATTTCTTTGAATCTTTACTTTATTGACCGATTGATGATAAATAGAAAGGCTGGGGAAATTCACAAGTTCTTTGTGTTATTTGCGCTCCGAATATTTGAATTCGGACAAATATATTCCAAATAATACAATTCTGAAAATATAGTAAAAGTTTTCCCGGTTAATTCTGAAAAAACAGGAACTTAGGCTAAGCTTAGATATCTCAACAAGGAGTAAATTTTGGTGCAACAGTGGTATGGATGACGTGGTACCACCAACCAATTAAAAAATAACATGTTTAATTTTCTTCCTATTTTTTAGTTGTTTTTTGACTTTTTAGCACGCGTGGCAAATGACGATTGGCTTGTTGCATGGATGACGTGGTACCACTGTTGCACCAAAGATTTTATCCTCAACAAGGCCATTGGCCCTTGGCACCCAGAAGACGATAAAAGAAATCGTTTTTGCTAGTGCTGTTGGTAATTGTTAATTCGTCTCGAATGAGCGTGGTTTGATTGTGTAGAGTTTATGATCTCCTCTTAAGATCCTTAGTTCGAATCCAGAAAGTAGATTTCTTATAAAAATCTGGGACATTCGGGAATTTTACATGCTCCGCTTAAGTTCGAAATTGATTGTTTGATGGCGAGGTTATAACGATTCTAAAAAAAAAAATTGGATTCTGAAAATATATTTTTTTATAAAAATAATAATAATAATAATAATAATAATAATGATGATGAGTTTAGCAGGATTTTTCCCACAAGAAAATCATAAGGAAATTAAAACAGTACCAAACAAATATAAAATTATCATAAAAAATAATATTATTTTAATCATAAATAAAAATAAAATAAAAACCAAAATAACTACTTAACTCTATTTTCGATCTCTCGTTACTATTTCTCATATTCTTCTTATAACGTGAGACTTTTAAAAGAAAAGAAACCGGTGAGAGGTTGCTCAGTGTACTTGTTTCGGGGATGGTGAAGCTAAAGGTGAAAATAACTTTGCACTGTGGTTAATTTAATAACCCACATAAATTACTTAGCTAAATAAATTACTTTGTTGAGCAGAAGGCAAAAGCAATATTGTGATTGTAACCTAACGAAGAAACTTTTCCAGTACACTTTTTTTTTTTTTTTTTAAATCGTTGGAAACTCCGCCACCAAACCACCCATTCTGGACCGCGGCACAGGTAAAACCCCCGGCTATCCCAGGCTCTTATAAAAAGTTGCACCCCCTGGATTCGAACCCAGAATTTCAAAGTGAGATTCTGGACCCTTCACTACCAGGGCCTTTTCCAGTACACATTTAAACGTTACTTCAGTAAATAATTCTTAACTTTGTACATCCTTTGACCAAGATTACATAATAATAATTTAGATTTAGTGCTTAAATTACATATTTTTATATCACACGTGTATTATTTTGTAATGAATAAAAAAAAACAAAATTTAAAATTTAACACAATATCCCAAAGGGATTACCTCAGTGATTTGCTTTGGATTTAAGTAGTTTGTTCATTTTCATGTTCAAAATTCAAATTTCATTAGATGTATTTCTTTGGGGTAATGTCTTATGGTGTAAAAAACTTAATGACTTACTTTAATCTATACTGAGAAACTTCTGAAGGCACGGATATAGTTCCCTAAGATTAATTGAGGTACGTGTAAATTTATCCGGATACCCAATTATTAAAAAATATATATATATATAACACAATATAAAATCTAAATCCATGTATTAATAGAGAATTGAAAGAATACTTTAATTGCAAGTAGGTATGTTGGGGTAAAGCAGAGACAAAGGTGGCATATATGCAGTGGGTATTGTGAAAAAAGAAAAGAAGGCGTGGCCTGCAGCACTGCACTGCACAAGGCGCCTATCTGGGGCGGCGGCGGCGGGAGGGATACGGATGCGCCGAATACCGGCGGGATATCAGGATATTTGTATTGGGTCGGGTTAGATCCGACCATAACCTTTACACTTTTACTTTTTTAGCTGATACCATTAACAGAGCTAGTAGCTATATATGAGCTGTTTGTTTCTCTGGCTTTTGAAGGACTCACGGTCCTAATGATGCCCATAATATATAAGCATGCTGCATGCTGCATGCTCATGCATATGCATATATAATAATATATTATTACTTATTAGAGTAAAGTGAAAGAGTTGACCTTACGCATTAATGGGACATGTTGTATTTCAGACCCAACAGCGAGTACTGTCTGGTCTGATTGATTCCTTCCTCCTGCTACCTGAAGATGAAAAGAGGGAGGGAGAGAGATGAACAGCTAATAATAAGTTAATAACTTGTTATTCGTGATTGACTGATAGATTCTTGACAAATTATTATTATTATTATTATTATTATTATTATTATTATTATTATTATTATTATTATTATGCAACAAATTAAAAATGAAATTATATTTACTTTTTTTCTGCCATGCTTGCTGGTTGGTTCTCTTCTTCTTCTTCATTTCTTGGTTAGTGTTAAATGTTAATGGCATTTAAGCGAAAATAAACAATCAACGAAATTATTGGACTATTTTAAACACACCTATTTTAACTCGTGGGAGCAATCTAATAACTCCCCAAGTAGAAATGGGTTCCTAGCTCTTTTGTCTTTATAATGTTTTGATATGTTTTTTTTTTTAAATTGTAAATTAAATTTGAAATGCGTTATCATATCTAATTCAAATAATTAATGGTTGAGTTTTAATCCTTTCACAATTTAGATGAAGTGTGACAATGAGGCCCAACTAATCAGATAACTAAAATTGATTACATATTATAAGATGATAGTATTAGGGATAGGGGTGGCAGAAAAATTCGAACTCGGATTGCTCGACCAAGTCTGATTTGGCTTGAAGGTAATTTTTTAAGGGTTAAGATCGGTTGAGGCAAAAAAGCCCGAGCCCGATGAGGATCCGATTTTTATTCATATAAAATATTTTAATTGATTATATAAATTAATTTTTAACTCTAAATACATGCATCTACAACAATTTTTTCAAGGCACAATTTAACAAAACACTAAAAACATTAAAATTCTTATTTTTTTTTTCCATTTGTAAGTATTAAAAAAATTATAAAAAATAGTTATTTTTTGAAAAAAAAAAGTTAAAAACTCCGGCCCAGTCCGAAAACATCCAGACCCGGTCAAGACTTGGCCAAGCCGGGGCCCAGCTCGGCCTGTTGCCAATCTAATTAGGGAAGACAAAAAGGGAAACATGGTTGGTACTCGGCATGCCAATTTCTCATGTAATTTCCCTGTAAATACATGTATGTATAATATTTTATTATGAATAAAATTTACGGTTTCTTCTATATACTTTCTTTTAAATGGTAAAAGCACAATAAACCTTAAAATGATTTAGTTATAATGTAGTTGCAAAAGCGTCGCAACTGACAGTAGGGTTGGTAATTAGGCCCGGCCCAAGCCCGAACTTTTTTCTTATGGGACGGGATTATGGCCTTAACTAATAAGGCTCTTTAGTTAAAGGGCCGGATAAAGACTTTTAAAATAAAATCTCTACCCCGACCCTTTATTACATACAATTTAAAAAAATTATACATGTTTGTAGAATTATATATTTGTTGTTTAATATTATTTATTATTAGTATTTTTTTAATGCACTAATATAGTGTTTTATGGTTTATTATTATTTTTTAAGCTTGTTTAAGTTGTATTAGTGTTACTTGTTTCTTTCTTAGTATTTTTTTTAATAATTAAAATTTCTAATGTATTTTAAATTGTGTAAATTTTGAAAAAATCATTTTATGGTGAAGTTATGTCATTTTTTTTAAATATAAATATTGATTTAATAATTTTTTAAAAAAATTAAGGTCGGTAGAAGCCTAGGCCCGACCCCATATCAATCGAGTTAAGGCTTGGCCCGATCCTCTCATAAACAGACATAGCTTTTGAGGGCTTGGGCTTTAATATATTTTAAGGGCCAAGGTCAGGGCTTGGCCAAAGCCCGGCCCGGCCCATTTCCAACCCTAACTGACATTGAAAAATGTTATAACAATATCATTCTTAAACAGTTCACGATCAATGTTTACATTCTTAGTTAGTAAGTAAACTCAGAAGACTGATATATGTCATATATCAGAATATTGGATTCCGATGGTTTGTCTCAGTGAACCACAAGTCTAGGGAGACTCGTATAAACATGTAGTTGTTCATAGCGGATGAACATTGAACGTCTCGCTAAAGATTCCTAATAGATGATATACCAACGTCAATATGAATCTTTTCGAGTTGAGTAGTATAGTGATCTTTGAACTTGAGATACCACGATGGATATATGAGTTATCCTCCGCACTTTGATGGAAGTCATGTCTCCGACCTTTTTAGGTTAGACCTTCGTGTTAGGGTTGGTGCTTTGAGCGCCAATTTCTTATGTATTTCCCTGTAAATACTCTTGTTTATATTTTATTAATGAATAAAATAAACAATTTCTGTAATATAAATTCTTTTATTATATGGTAAAGACGTAAATGACCATAGAGTGATTGATTATGATACAGTTGCAAAAGCGTCGCAACTGACATTGAGTAGTATCATAACAATATCATTTTTAACTGTTCCTGGTCAAAAATTACAATTACTTGGTCAGTAAGTAAACCCGCTGAGACCGGTACGTGTCGTATATTGGAATGTTGGATTCTAATGGTTTCTCAATGAAACATGAGTCTCGGGAGACTCATATAGACACATAGGTGTTATATCGGATAAACACTGAACGACTCACTGAAGATTCTTAATATATAGTACACCAACGTCAATAAGAATCTTCTCGGGTTGAGTGAGCATAATGATCCTTTAACTTGAGATATCACTGTGGATATATGAGGTATCCTCCACACTTTGATGGCAGTCATGTCACCGATCTATTTAGATCAGACCTCCGTCTGTTCGTTGAGTGTGGACTAATCCTCAGGATATCTTGTGCGTATCAAGATAGGATCCGTCAGTTCTATATACAGAGCATATGTATCCATTTTGGAATTAACAATCTGTTAAATTCATGGGCCTGTGGTACACTATAGAAATCAGTTTTGAGTGTTATTTAAGAGAGTGCTAATAGAATCATCGATGAGATTATACCTAAAGAGATTTGACGATTATATCTATATCTCTGGGATAATCCGGATACATGTGACGGAAGGATTATACGTATGTAGTGACCTCGACCTGTATGGTTCAGAGATTTTATCCGTGTTCATCATAATTTACGGGTGGGTAGATTATGGACACGAAATTGGATTTCGTGACGGATATGCTTGAACCTAGAGAGTCTCACTAATGAGATATACTCGTAGGACACTAGAGCACCTTTTATAAATAATACTGATTATTTATAAGTTGTTTAACAGTTAAACAAAAATACATGCTTTTGAGATCTTTCGGCCATTTATTAAATGTCGAATTGTGATATTTGATATTTATTATTAATATATGTATTTTGATTATTTAATGTAAATATAATACATATATTTGATATATTTGTATTTAATTATTTGATTATTTGAATTTTAAATAATTAAATATTAAATATCTAGTTTACTTTATTAAGTAAACTAAATGGCTTATTTTAATTGGTTTCCATGGCCAATTTTGATTGGTTTAAATGGCATGATTTAATTGGATGGTTTGTGATAAACATTAATTTGATTAATGGTTTTACTCCAAAAATTTAATTAAATCATTTTTCAATTAATTGAAATAAAATTGAAAAATTATGGTTATTATTTTTTCACTTTTTTCGGTCATTAGGGAAATTATATAAGGCCATTTTTTTCTGTTTGTTTTACAATCTAAGAACCCTAGAAAATCAAATACAAAGTGAGAAAGAGAGGAAAAGTGAAAAAAAGAAGAAAAGCTTGCAATTTTTTTGAAATTTGGTAAGGATATTCTTACTTTCTTCTTCTTGAAAATTGTTTCTAAGATCATAAACTTCAACATGTGTAGCTTAGTTTCTTCTCTACTTTCTTATGGATGTGTTTTGATGATTGGGAGCTTGATTGAAAGATGGAAGCATGTATGTTTATTTATAATGCTTAAAATTATTCTTTAAGCTTTCTTTTTGCCATATTGATGGAAGTTTCCATTCTAGAGTTACTTAGCCACTCACGATTGACCTAGAATTTTTCTTGAGTTGTTTCATGATGGTGAGGCTTGTTTGATGTTGTGGGAATTGAATTAAAGTATTGAATTTGATTAATTTGGTGTTGATTTTGTTAATTTGTGAAATTATAAAATTAGGATTTTTAACTTTCACCAAATTTGGGGCTTTTCATATATGTGATGAGATTTGATGTATATATGATGTATATTAAATTTGGGCATTTTTGGATTTGATCTTGACATGTTTTAACAAAAAGAACCAAATTGTAAATTCTTGAAAGTTTAGGGACCATTTGAAAAATTCTGGAAATTCGGTTTCTATGAGTTGCAAATTGTATTATACATGTATTAGACATGTATAAATCAATTTGGGATTGATTTGGAATCAATTAGAATTGTATTTGATAATTTTGGACTAAAATGACAAAAATACAAAGTTTTGGGGCTAAATGGTAATTACTGAGAAATCTGATTTTTGGGTAAAAATTTCAATTTTTAAGTATTGAGTAATTGAAATAAATTAGTTTATTTTAATTACCAAAGAAAAATTATTGAAATCGGAAAATTTTGATTTTCCGCGTTCCGCTGCGTTTACCCGTACTGCTACCCAAAACCCCAACACTTCGCATGTTCATTGAGTGTGAACTGATGCTCATGATATCCAACTATATATCCATAGAGGGTCTGTCAGTCATACTTACATGATTTAGGTGTCCACTTCATGAGATTGCGATTTATCACATCCATGACCGTGATATATTGGAAGTAAGTAATGAGTGTTATTAAGAAATCGCATATCTATACGTTTTCGAGATTATACTTTAATGCCCATGACGGGGGATTATACGCATGCGAAGACCTTTACTTGTATAGTTTAGTGAGAATATCTGTGATCATCATAATTTACGAGTGAATAAATTATGGATACGGAAGTGGATTTCTTGACAGATACGTCTGAACTTAGAGAGTTTCACATAATGAAAAATACGCATAGAGCACTAGGGTAATTTATTATGAATAATATTGATTATTCGTAAATCGTTTAATGGTTAAACAAAAATTACACATGCAGTGTATTCGGTAATTTCCTAAATCAATGTGTATATGTATTAGATGCATAATTTGATTAGAAGCACATTAATTAATTATCAAATGAATTTTTGACACATGTTTTTCATGGATGTATTGTTGTCATTTAGTGTAAATACAAAAATACATGATATATTTAAATTAATTGAATTAATTAGTTAAAGGTTAATTAATTAATCAATCAATTAATTATATATACATAAGTATATGTCATATTATCATGACATGTGTTTTATTTTTAATGGGTACATTGTGTTTTATTTTTAATGGACACATGTAGTTTTTGTTTGATATAAGTAAAGATTAGATATATATATATATATATATATATATATATATATATATTCGAAAATATAATTTCCCTTTTCAACTGCTATCATTCGGCCATTTTGGTTTATAAAGTGGGTGTGGTTTCTTTTGAAAATCATAAGAATCAGAAACTTTAATAGTGAAACGTAAGTGAGGGAAAATTAGGGAAAATCAAATCTAAGAGTATTTCTTTGAAAAATTAGAATTTTAATATAAATTTTGAAAATTCGATTTTAGTCTAAGGTTATGATCTTATGAGTAATTAAACAATATAATTTAAGACAAGTCCTAATTATTGTTTTATGGATTAACAAAAGCATCAAACACCCTTAAGTCTAATAAATATAAATCAAAGTAATTAACGAAGGCAGAAAAATAAAATCAACACCAATAATTTGTTAAAGAAGTGAAAAACTCGTGCGAGTAAAAAACCACTTCAAGTATCTAGGCTACTGGCCAAAATCCACTATAACGAGAAAAACTTGCAGTGATGGCATAAGACATTTGGCAACAACTCTGCCGACTCTAATACCTCTACATTGTAATAACCCAAAAAAAATTCTCGAGCCAGCATTAAACGGTATTCTTCAGATCCTCTAAAGTCTCTGAGTGGATCAACCCTGGGAACTCGCAACGCTAGAATTCTGACTGTCAATCTTCCTCATTTAGAACTCTGAAGGCTTATAAAATTGGGTTAAGGTTGTGTTTTTGTGTTGATGGTTACCAAAGAATAAACAAAGTATATGGCGCCTCTCAAAATAATGTTTATTCACTTGTGTAAAGTGGCTAAGTGTTTGTTTAAATATGTAGGGTAAATGTAGGATTTTTCTTGTGTAAAACTGGCTTAAAACGAGTCCAAAATAACTCATTTACGCACGGGCATTCGAACGCCCCTCAAACTCACCTCAAACGCAAAGTTTCTGCATCCAGGCATTAGAATGTTCAGACGAACACAACTCGAACACACGTCGCAGACTGATTTTGAGGTGTAATTTAAAAAGCTTGTAACTTTCTCATCCTTTGGCCAAATCATGCGTACATATATTCGAGTCTACTTTCCAATGACACTAACCTCATGTCAATTGGAGCTCTAAATCTTCTGGAATACCTAAAAGAGTGAACGCCGCTCTGATATCTCCATCTGTTGTTGTCAAAATACTTGTCAAATTGCTTCGAAATCTTCAACCCTCATTACAACTCAATTAAACTTATTTTATTATGAAAATTACCAATACACATGGAACTAACAAGTTTCCATAATTCCTTCATTAGGAAATTATTTCCCTTTACTTTATTTGAATACATAAGATGTATTATTTGTTTTTCTTTCTCTTGAATATAAATTTTATTTGTTGGAAGCTTATTGGATAATTAGAATGCATGTGTATTTATCATTTGAGATTAATAAGTGTTATTATAGCTTAATATTATTAAAGAATAATAAGTTGTCATTCTGGAGTTCTTGTACCACTCTATGACAACTTACAATTATTCTTGAGTGTTTTTCATGGTGGTGAGATTCTTTTGATATTAGAAAGTTTGGATTAAAGCTTGATTGAAAATTATTTATGGTTTGATTTGGTTAATTTGATTAATTAAATAAATTAGGGTTTATGCCTAATTCCAAAAATGAGATTTTTCATTTTTTGGATGTAATTAAGTATATTGAATATATACTAATCATTTTAGTAGTATTTTAAAAACACTTAAATATGTAATTGACACTTTAGGACTAAAATGAGCAAAATATAAAAAATTTTGTTTTAGGCATTTTTTGGTCAAGGGCTATTTATACATTTCCAAATTTATTTTTAGATTCAATATTAAAATAAAAATAGTTTATTTTAATAGTCCAAGTAAAAAAAAAAAAAAAATTTGAAATTTGAAAAATTCGATTTTTCTCGTTTCGCTGCGTAACCCGATAAAACCATAATTTTGCCAATAGATGCTTGAAATTTTTATCATAATTCATTAAGCACAATAAAAACACACATAAATACACTAATTAATTAATACACAACACAAAGTTTCTACTTACAATCATTAAAACAACCAATATGTCAGACATAATTAGTGGGTTCTTACTTACCCCGTGAACATAATGCATGTGACAAATGCAGCTTGACGATTAATTCTTGATCATGATCGATCATTGATATGATCAGTTTCTTTTCCTCCCCATAGACATTGGATTCCCATCAAATAATTCATCAATCAACGTCTCAATATCTTCTGGTTGATACTTGATATACTTATCCATTGATTTTCCTTCCAAATACTGCTTAAATCTTCCAACAAACGACCGGTAAGCCGGAGTCACCACCGCCGATATCGAAACCCTAAGCTCAGATTGAAGCTGCTCATCACTCACCACCCACGTACTCTGTGTCTTGTGTATCTCCTCAAACATTCCATTAAAATTCTTAAACCTTTCTTTCAACACTGTCTTAACAACCTTCCCATTAGCTTGCCGCAACCCTTCATGGCTAATGCTTTGCAGCACTCGGCTCCACGTTTCCCTTTGATAATTCTTATGGTACTGCCTCAGTTGAGTCGACCGTTTCCTGCACCACGTGACACCCATCATGTTGTGAATCTCGTTTGATCCTTTGATCTTTTGTAAAATGTATCGACCGTTGTTCATCAAAAATATGTAACTCAACGATGGATCTTTGTATAGCTTAGACTTCATATCAAGATTTGCGTCTAGCAAATCCATCACCTCTATCAACTCAACTGCAAATGGAGACTTTTTCGGAGTCCCATCATCGTTAGCCATCTCGCTTACATGTTCATTAATGTCATGATTTTCAAGACTTGGCACATTGAATCCTTCGTTTTGCTGGTGTAATTTGAACACTTCTTCTAATGTGCCTCTGTATTCACATGCGTATTTTAAATAATTCATTGTGTAACGAGTTAGCGGATGGACTTGGCCACTCGGTACTGGGGTCTTGCCTTGATCGCTCTTTATTGAATTTTCAAGCTCGCAAAAAATGCTAGCGGCTGCTTCAGCAAGCTGGGATTTAACCACCGTTATTTCAATTGACAGATACTTGGAAACTGTTTCTGAATATGAATCGTTGATTGTTGAAAGCAGATCGTTCAAGGTCTCGCACATGTCCAAGATCTTGAACAATCTTTCAGCTGATCGCTTTGTCATTGCGATAGCTTCCGAAAAACTTAGAAACCTTGGGATCACTGTGGCTGCAAGTTCGCTGAAGAGCTTTCTTGATAGTGATGGGTCCGCGGAGAAAATGGCATCGGAGAATTTCCGTTCGCCGGGGAACAAAGTTTTATAACAATCCTTGAAGATGCTGATCCATGAAGCGATCTCTCCTTCAAGTGATTCCCATTGCATTTTATGAGCATCATCAATGGTGATATTATCAAATCCTAGCTTGTTGAGCTCTTCTTTGAATGCGTTTCGCCTGAAGAAACTGTAAGCCATGCAACATTCTGCCTCGTACCCACATGAGATCATGGCTGTAGCAATTTTGTTCATGTTTGATATTGCCTCTGCCGAGAAATTTGGGAATCCCTCGTCCACGTCGACGGATCCTGTAGGTTCTGGTAAATAACAGCGATCTCGATCCGAAACGGTGCGTTTATGGTGATCCAAAAGCAATCGAAACTCTTCCTCCAACAATGACATGCCTCGGTGCAAAACAGTGCTTGCATTGTTCAAGTAAGGTAAATAATTGGATCTTGAAGAAGATTCACTTATTTTATTAATCAACTTGGAAATGCATTTCAAAGATTCTAAAAACAGAGAATCTTGCTCTTCATTTTGTCCGAATTTCCCTGAGCTTTCTTTAGATTCATACTTAACAATCATGGATTCAACCATCTTGTAAAATGAAACATCAATACATTTTGGAATCTCTGATGGGTCTGATGATCCATGATCGTTATTAATAAATTTATCAACTTCTTCAAAAACCTGAGGAAGGCTCACCACTTGAAAGTACTCATCATAATTTGATAATCCGTTCTGTTCTGCTTGATCACCACCAACACCCTTCTGTTGCTGGCCGTCTGATCTTCCACCTGTGGTATCTGATGCACCCCTGTTATGATGATGGCCCGCATTGTCACTCTTTTTCTTGTCATTAGCTCTTGCAAAACTACCAGAGCTATCCAAATTAGCCAATAATTTCTCCATGAATTATTTCAAGTTTGAACAAAATATTTAATTTTTTTTTTTTAAGTTTTTCTGTGATGGGTTTTCAAAACATGAGATAATGGACGCGAATAATCAATCATAGCGTAAATCATGGAGACTTGTTAATCATGATTAAATTTTGTTAATTAATTAATTAGTATAATTTTGTTTCCAATGGAGGGTGTCCAGAAGAGTTTAATTTTTGTGAGGTGGCAATGGGTGGTTGAGCGTTGACCTTTCTGTGAAGGGCCAGTGCTTCCCACGTTATCACACGTTCGTGTAACGCTAGGTTTGCGGAAAAGCCTGTAAGATGAGAGGGCCCAGACTTAGGCCCATTTCTGATGATCCTGGCCCAATAAAGAAAACGGGTGGGCTTAAATGAGTTTTGATCATCAATCAAACCAAAATGATCACTGTAAAGTTTTGAATTTGGGAAATTAACTTCAAAGACATTTTACATGAATTGGTGGACATTTTACATCCAAAATTATTATGAAAAGCATATTTTACATTAAAAAATTAATAATATAAATAGAAAAAAATATAAATATTTTATAACTTGAGGTAAATATATGAAATTTTTTATATTTTTAAATTTTAACTAAATAGCGAGGGACATATGATATTTACCTTCAAAATTTTATTGGTCAAGTGGGTTTCTTTGATTTGTCGTCATCCAAGTTGGGTTTGACTCAACGATTTCAACTTCACACTTTACAGCTTTAGGGCGTGATTCCGCGTACCGTGACAATGATTTGTGATTAAACTTGTAAAAACGATGACGATGTGACAATTAAAAAATTAATATATTTTTTTTGAAATTGTTATAGATCCCACCGCCAAATCACTCTTTACGGGCTTAAACGGAGCAGGTAAATCTTCCGGCCGTCCCAGACTCTTACAAAAAACGCACTTCCTGAATTCGAACCTATGATCATAAAGTGAGATCATGAACCTTACACTACCAAATCACGTCCATAAAATATATATAATTTATTTGATTAGGGGTATGTTTAAGATTTAAGTTTTTTTTTTCCGATGTATATATAGTTGGTAAAATATTCTCTCCCAATAGATTTTGCAAAAATTTTGCTTCTTTTCTATTATGATTTCGACCTAATATTTGAAAAACTTTTGAGACATTAAATTTGTCTTCTAAACGTAGGGATGATATAAAATTATAAACGAGATTCAAAATTATATAAAATTTTGAATCTTAATCGAGATTCGATGTTTCATACTATCTGGTTCGGAATGTGAGAATATTTTTCATTTCGAAAAAAAAATAAATCGGAATTCAAGATAATTTTTTTATCCCGAATCCTGATTTTTTATTTAAGAAATCCTCACTTCCGATGACGATTCGAGATCCCAAACTATTGAGATTCAAAACATAATCAAAATTAATACATCTCGTCAGTCTCGAATGAATTACCATCTCTACCTACATATATTATACAAAAGTAGTTAGCCCTAAATATCAAGCTATAAGAGCTTGAATGCTCAAAGATTTGCTGAAAATTCACTAGACAAATAGGAACATACACAAATGGATGGACCTAATGTCCACCATCTTTAGTGGACTTTACTTCATAGCATCATTTATGGCATTCCATAATATCATCAAAACAATTTGATAATTTTTATCAATTTAATTATACGAACAAGCAAAGTCAACTTGTAATTTCTATTGAACCATATACTGATTTTGTATGGCCTTTTAAATCTTTCAAATTGGAAATAAATAATTCCTATCTTTGCCGCAAGCACCCCATATTCTGTGGATTTTTAGCCAAGTTTGTTTTTGATTTTTTTTGTTTTCCTTCTTTTTGGTACTTGGAACTTTATATTGAAAATTCAATTTCCAACGATTCCAAATGATCGGTGAACATGTGGGCACCTAGATAAACTAATAATCAAATCCAAAATGGAAAATAAGGTAAAACTTGAAGATAAGATTTGCAATCTGTTAATTTCTCATCCCTCTAGTCTTTTTTTAGATTGTTATGCTGTTGTTAAATATCTATCTATCTATATCTATATGGTAAACTGTCAGATCGAATATTATTATTTGTTAATGGTGTTTTTTGTGATAAAGTATTTGAACAGTATGGCAAGGGTAATGATGAAATTTTTCCCTTTAGGGAGGACGAATATTCTGAGGATATTACTCATTCTTCGACCGGCTTCCTGGATTTGACCGACCTGAGGACACAGTATGAAGCAGATGTCAGAGACCGACAATATCAGAGTCGAGACCGACCACTTTAGCCCGGTAGCTCGGTTCAGCCCTATAATTCATCTTGGATTGGGAGAATAAGCTCGGATATTTTGGGTCAGTTCGGAAGTAGTTGAAGTAGTTCGGCGCAATGTTTGGCCGCCCACATGACGTCTGATGTGAGACCAGGACCGTTTGGACTTTTCCCTCTGACATGTATCGCCGTATGAGAGATCTTTACAGGCTGTCATCATAATTGTTGAGTGTGGCAGTGTATAAAACATAGTGATTTGATGGGGAGTCATATGACAGACTTGCTTTCGGCGAGGCAGTTGGGGCATAAAGCCCGTCAATCGGCCGAAAATCCACGTGGGTGACTTCATAGAAATATGAGAATAGTGTTGTATTTCTCTTAGTATATAAAGGGGGTAATCTCATTTGTATGAGTTAGTTAGCAAAATTTTCATTCAAGTACTATTTATAAAACGCCACGAAAGCAAACAACTCGGTAACACTTGACCATCCTTGAAAAGAGATCGGTCGAGCTCGGTCTAGTAATAAAATCAATACTCTACTTTGTTCTCGTGGACGTATGTTTGATTTATTTTGTTGAACCACATAAACCCTCTTGTCGGTTTTGTGTTTGTTTCGTCTTTTGTAAAATTTACTTTTGGTCCCCCATAACCAAACAAATTCACGGTTGGATGATGATTGTCCCGGGAACATTATCCCGAAATTGCCCCTGGAACTAAAATCACATGTCAACATTATTATTTAGTTGCGAAACTTGTCGACCCCATATAAGTAGAAATCTTAATCTTAGGTACAGACCCCAACAGTTCCGTACACTCTCAATATAGTAGTAAAATAAAGTTGTGTAGGTGGATCGACTCATTAAATTTAGTGTGAAATAATGAAAAATTTATGTGGTAAACAAATGAAAACACTTGGACCCAAAACATTAAGGAAATTGACGTTTCAAAAAAAAGATATGTGAACCCTATTCGTTAATAAATTTTATTTTAGATGGAAAAATATAATTTAATATATTTACTATGCATTCTCACATGTAATTCTTATATAAATGAATAATATTAATCATGTAACTATTAAAACAAATAAAAAATATTAAGAAATGGTGGTAAGTTGTATATATTTCTTAAAATCGTTAGTTCCATTTTTATTGACAATGTCCGTAATAAAATAAGTTCAACTGAGTTGTAATGAGTCTTGAAGATTTCAGAGCAATTGGACAAGTATTTGGACAAAATCTGATGGAGTTATCCGAATGATTTTCACGCTTTTGAATATTCCAGAATATTTAGAGCTCCAATTGACATGAGGTCAATTGCATTGGAAAGAATACTCGAAGATGATCGCGTACATATAAAGAACGCATGATTTGGCCAAGGGACGAGAAAGTTACAAGCGTTTTAAGTTGCACCTGAAAACCAGTCCGCGACCCACATTCGTATGGCGTTCGTATTTTCGTTCGAACGTTTTGAGGCAGAAACTTTGCGTTTGAAGTGCGTTCGAATGACCGTGCATAAGTAGGATACTTTAGACACGTTTTAAAGCCAAAATAATACTAGGAAACCTTTTTCTTTTACCCTACCTATATAAACAAACATTGAGCCACATTCATAAGTGTTGAAAACACATTATCTTGAACCTAAACACATTCTTAGTTTTCAATTTTATTGTTCTCACCTTGAAGACTTGTTTGATTTTCTTGTCTTTTTTGTTTGTGGTGAGATTGATCTTTGTTAAACCATCAACACATCAAAACTCAATTTCCTAAACCTTCAGAGTTCTCAAGGAGGAAGATTGGTAGTCGAAGTTCCGGCGTGCTTACAGAGTTGATCCGCTCAGAGACTTCAGAGGTTCTGAAGAAACCGTGGGGGACGGGCTCGAAGAGTTCTTAGAGTTCTTACAATCTAGAGGCAATACAGTCAGTGGAGTTGTCATCATAGATCTTTTACCATCACTGTAAGTTTTTCTCTTTATAGTGGATTTGGGCTGGTAGCCGATATATCCAGAGTGATTTTTTACTCGCACGAGTTTTCCACTTCATCACCAAAATAACTTGTGTTGATTTTGTGTGGATGATATTTATTTTCTGCATTATTATTTATTGCATGAATATTTTGCTTTGATCTATAATTGCATAGACATAAAGTTGGGTCTTTGTTAATTTGATTAATCCATAGACACATTAATTAGGATTTGTTTTAATTAATTATGATAAATTCCGCAGAGGGTCAGAACCTTAGATAATTACGAACTTTCAAAAACTTTAACAAGGTTTTATGGTTAATTCCCTAAATATAAAGGTTTAATAGTTATTTTTCCTTGAAAAAAATCACGCCCCTGAACTATTTTTTAGCGTACAGATCGACCCATAAAATTTTAAAACTAGATACTCAAACATCTTTTTGTTAATGTTTTATTTTGGAGAACACTTGGGACAATAAACAACTTTTGCACTTTACTTTTCAAAATTTATGATCGTAATTTTATGACCGCATGTAAGCGCACGTATCGTTCAAGTAATATAGTGATAGAAAGTCGGATATCGAATCCACATAAACTTATTATTGATCCTATTAATACTAAAACTATACCTAACTTAACTAAAACTAAACTATTGATGTAGATGAAAGATGGTTAAACTAAATAAAATTTAAATAGAAAATTTAAATTTACTTGAGAAGACTTAATGAGAATGAGAATTTAGGGTTGTAACTTCACATAAGTATGCGAATAAGTTTTTATGCACTTTTTATCCAATTGAGTAATTAACATGAGTTATTAACCTATAACGCTAATTTATCTACAAGTCTTTTCCGATTGTCAGATAAAAACGTCTAATATTGGCTACGCATACCTTACATGTATATTCCTATCATGTACGTAAATCTATTCATTAAGAACTTCGATCACGCGCTATTATTCGCAAGGATGAACCCAAATTCAATTTCCTAAGTTCATAGGGGTTTACCACAACTATCATATTGGTGATCAAACAATAGAAAACATCAAGAGTAAAGAATAATAAATAACCCAATGTAATGCTCAAAAGAATAAAAAGATAAAAATTTGAATTAAATAAATTACCCAGGATCCATTGCAACCCTAAACTAATGAATTAATTACACATAATTATCTTTAAGCATAAATGTATGGGCCAAATTTGGGCCCAGGGTAAAATCGTCTTTACAGTTCAAAACCCTACAGTAAGTAAGGCCCAAGAGTGTAAAATCAAACCCATAAAACCTAGCATTATTGAATTATAATCACGCCACATGCTTACGGATAACTCATCAACCACTCTTCTCTCATTTTGTCTAGCATAAAGCATAAATTCACATGCTAAGATTCTTCATTATCGAAAGATAGTATTGAACATGTTGTGGGTCCTATCATCAGAGACTTCAGCACACTGTAGATCCCACCATCACGTATACAACTTATATTCCAACTATAAAGTGACTTCCTTCAATCTATAAAAGGGGAGAGCTTCTCAACTCTGAGGGGGCTTCACTTCTTTCTTACAATCCTCTGCTTTCTGACATTAGCACTCTCAGAGCTCTCCATCCCCTTATACACTTACCACCGCCCTCACGGCCATCCAAAGAGTTTAAGGTAACATCAACCCTTACTTTCACATTTTACTCATTTACTACTTATTTCATACTACTGACTTGAGCGTCGGAGTGCCCCCGACACCCACCACACCGGTGGGCAGTCTACTCCCGCTCACTCTATCTTTGTTTTGCAGGATCGTTAATGCCCCCAACTTACAAATTCTAATTGTGGACCTCAGCCGAAATCCATCATCCACAATTTGGCGCCCACCGTGGGGCCTTAGCGATTCATAGCAAGCAAAAATCATTCAATCTACAATCCTTACAAACAGACACCAGATCTTGTGGTGGCATAATGAGCCATTCTACAAAACAATCACAATCAATGAAAGATGAAAAATAAGCCAAGTAAACTCCAGTACTAATTTCCAATAGTATCTGGAACATAATTCATTCTTTGGCCACTTAGAGGCGTGAGGCTACAACTCTTTTCAAACTATCTTATCAACCCAATTTCTTGGAAGCATTCAAGAATATGGAAAATGAAAATCAACCATCAAACGACAATCCATTTAATCACCAAAAAGAAAGCCATCACATTTCTCCAGTCGACCTATCACGACAAGTCACATCACCCATGTGTAATGAAATGTTGCAGTAATTCTTTCCAGTCTACCTGGAGTCAAACTACCAAGAATGAAAAGCCGAATCGAGACAACATCACAACACTTTTTTCCCTACAAATCATCAGCTCCCAAAGACGTGAAAGAATACCACTCGCCATATCATTTTTGTAAAATACATTCAAATAAAAGTTGATTGTGGGGTTCACTCGACAAAGCCACATGCAAATGATAAGTGGTCCATTAAACAAAGAGCCATGCATAGGCCAAGCCACATGGGATCCAACTTTATTAAAAATAATCGGGTCTCATTCGACACTACAAGATAAGTACAGCGGAAATAATACCCCCCTTTATTCCATTCTTCACGGACCATCCTATATGCATAAACATCATGCGCCTACAAAAGATGCAAGCTCACCACTATTCACGTTGAAAAACCCACACTACACTCCTTCATGTAGAAAGAAACAAAACAAGCATGACCCGACCAACATACGCGAAAAATATCCCATACCACCACATACGCGTTATACTGCCCATGTGACTCACAAAAGCTAAGAACAAAGCTTATTAAATGCCAAGCAAGAGGCAAAAGCTCCCATACGACCCATACAAAATTATTGAAACCAAATAAGAAGCAAAATTCATGAATCATACGTCGGTTGGATCAATTTACCATTGCTGAAGAGATTGCCAACGACCGAAATTAAGCCCATTTATCCTAAAGGTATCGAAGCCCAGACATATGCGCATATAGATCTAAGACCTTCACGTGCCCGACCTACTCAGCTAAGAGCCCATCACCAAGCTCACACGACAAGACCAAAAACCACCCAGCTCACAATTACATGCTATTGCCGAGAATCCCACATCAATCATTTAGGAAAAAGATAGGTGAAAACCCTATCCCACATCGATTGTTGCAAAGAAGAGCTATTATGCAACATTCCATGCAAGCCCCTCACATATTAGTGAAAAGAAACGCATGCAACTCAATAACAAACATCAATTAGCCCGCACTTAGAAAGGTCATCCGTAGCCAGCAAACATAGCAGAACTTCCCATGCTCCAACAATGATTAAAATCAAACTGAATTCAAGATCAAACTGACTCATCATCATGCCTCTGCGTAGACCGATTTGCATCAGACGTAATTAATCAGAGACGCACACGGTGACCCCTCACACAGAGAGACATTGTAGCACACTATCATGCGCCAGAAATCAAGCGTGAACATGTGTTAAGTAAGTCCCACATCGATTATTTTCATGAAGAGCAAGTGAATGAATAAAACAAAACCAACTCGTGTAGCGCATGGTGAGCGAAGCCAATGATAAACGAATATGCAAGTAAGAAAAATCCACTCGACATAATATGATGATTGCCGAATAGAGTTCTTCCTTTATTCCAATAATTTTAATTTTAAAAACAAGACATTATTGTATCAAGCGACAGACTGAAAGACATTAATATATTACTTACTCCCATTCGACATGTAACACAAATTGCCCAATACCAAACATCTTCAGCCCTTCCACTTCATAAGTGTAGAAACGGCCCATTAGCTATCATATATCAGCCTAAAGTGGAAAGCCACTCAGGCTTGAAGCTATAAATGTGCAAACTAGCCCACTCACGTCCATCAACCTATGACCAAATGCAAGTCTACAATGGCAACATGCCGAAACCTTCAACCCAACATTCAAAAATCGAAAACCAAAGTGGGCCGAAAGCTTGTCCCACAAGCTGAAATAGGCAGGCCTAAAGTATCAAAACAAGCCCCAAAAAGAACCCAAAAGCACAATAATCACATGAAGACAATAAGTTCAAACGGAAGCTGATGCATGCTACATTATTCTTCATGGACTAATCACGCCATACATGCAAGCATATTCACATGCAGCATGGAGTGTTTTGGCTTGGCTTATTTGACTATACATAAAAGCATCTTCACGTGATCCATGGAGTGCTTTGGCTTGTCTTTTTTTACTCTACATATGAACATTTTCACTTGTAGCATGGAATGATTATATGAAAGGTCTCATTTTTTACTCGACACAAGTAGTACGTGTAGCTTTAGGAAGAAAAGAAAGGGTAGGCTTCAATGAAAGTCAAAATAATAATATGCTTTCTTGGTGTATGTGGAGCATGAACATAAAGCCAAGCAACAAAACTATTCTCCATACGACAAGGTGGATGGCTATCAACTTTAGGCTACATGGAAAACTCTCATCTCTCCTAGACTACTTGGAATGATTATCAACTCCTCCAGTCTAAGTCAAAGGTTAGTCATCATCTCCATGCTACATTGATTTAATATTGCTAACTCCACACTACATATGGTATCATTTATCATGCCTAGTAGACTGAAAATTTTCTTGGACCTCATTTGGTCCAATTGACCAACCATTATCAAGTTAGGTAGTATGAAAAACCTTCATAGACCTTCATCAGGTCTAGTAGAGTGGTGATTCTCATAGACATGCATTAGTTTCATTCGACCGTGTCTCTGGATTTTTTTCATTTCCATTTGACAGTAGTATCATAGATTGGTAGAATGAAGATTCATGTAGTCATTCCATCAAGTTCATTCGACCACAGCTTCATGGACTTTCATCAGGTCTAGTAGAATGGTGATTCTCATAGACATGCATTAGTTTCATTCGACCGTGTCTCATGGACCTTTGTCATTTCCATTCGACATTAACATCATAGATTGGTAGAATGAAGATTCATTTAGTCAGTCCATCAAGTTTATTCGACCATAGCTTCATGGACCTTCATCAGGTCTAGTAGAATGGTGATTCTCATAGACATGCATTAGTTTCATTTGACCGTGTCTCATGGACCTTTGTCATTTCCATTCGACGTTAGCATCATAGATTGGTATAATGAAGATTCATGTAGTCATTCCATCAAGTTCATTCGACCATAGCTTCATGGACTTTCATCAGGTCTAGTAGAATGGTGATTCTCATAGACATGCATTAGTTTCATTCGACCGTGTCTCATGGACCTTTGTCATTTCCATTCGACATTAACATCATAGATTGTTATAATGAAGATTCATGTAGTCATTCCATCAATTTCATTCGACCATAGCTTCATGGATCTTCATCAGGTCTAGTAGAATGGTGATTCTCATAGACATGCATTAGTTTCATTCGACCGTATCTCCTGGACCTTCATCAGGTTCATTCGACCATGACCTCCTTGGACTTCCATCAAGTCCATTCGACAGGTCCAGTCGACAGTAGTCTCATAGGAGAGTGAGGAGTGATGGCTTTCATCAAGTTCATTTCATTGTAGCATCCTAGAACTTTTTCAGATCTAGTATAGTAAGTGATGACCTAGATAGACATTTATCAAGTCCATACTATAGGTTCATTCAACCGTAGTCTCATGGAGAGGTGGAATGAAAATTCAAATATACCTTCCATTAGGTTCATTCGACCGTAGTCTCCTGACCTTCATCAGGTCGGGTAGAATGAAGATTCACATAGACCTTTATTAAGTTCATTCGACCGTAGTCTCCTGATCTTCATCAGGTCAGGTAGACTGAAAATTCTCTTGAACCTCTATCAGGTTCAGTCAACCAACCATTATCGGGTTAGGTAGTATGAAGATTTTTTTGGACCTTCAGCAAGTGCATTAGACACGTCCATTCGACAGTAGTCTCATAGGAGAGTGATGAGTGATGACTTTCATCAAGTACATCATAGACCTTCTTCAGGTCTATTATAGTGAGTGATGACAATGGAACTTCATCAGGTCCATTCGAAAAACTCCACTCGACAGTAGTATCGTAGAGGTGAGAAGAGTGATGACCTTGACAGATATTCTTCAGGTTCGTCCTACATTAGTCTCATGACCTTCATCAGGTCATGTAATATGAAGATTCTTATAGATATTCATTAGGTTCATTCGACTGTACCTTGATTGATATTCATCAAGTCCATGCGACATGTCCATTTGACATTAGTCTCATGACCTTCATCAGGTCATGTAATATGAAGATTCTCATAGATATTCATTAGGTTCATTCGACTGTACCTTGATTGATATTTATCAAGTCCATGCGACATGTCCATTCGACAGTAGTCTCGTGTTCTTCATCAGGTCTTGTAGTATGAAGATTCACATAGATATTCATTAGGTTCATTCGATTATGCCTTATGGACTTTCTCAGGTCCATTAGATAGTTTATTCGACAGTAGTATCATTGACCTTCATCAGAACTAGTAGTATGAGAAGGAAAGACTCTCCTATAACTTCTTCAAGTCTAGTAGTGTAAAGATCCTCATTGACTCATATTAGATCATGTAGAATGAAGAATGAAGACCCACATGGATCTTCATCATATATGGAATGTGTAGACTCACATGTACCTACATTAGGTATAGTGGAGTGTGTAGACTTTCTTGGACCTTAATCGGGTAATGTAAGCTCTGATGTACTTTTTCAAGTGTTGTAGAATGAAATCTTCATAGACTTTCATCAGATCTGGTATCTGTGAACTCCCTTGTACCTTTATCAATATGTATGGTCGTCTTGATACATAAGACAATGAAACATCCTCCATATGGAACATGCCCATTTAACTCATGTAGAGTCAAATTGAAGACCTGACCTTCATCTGGTCAGACGATATTGTAAATTCCCCTGGTTCTTTGACCCGTAGTATGGGGATTATCCTGACCTTCATCTGGTTCAGTCGACCGGGGACATTCCCCATTGGCTCATGTAGAGTCAAGTTGAAGACCTGGCCTTCATCTGGTCAGACGATATTGTAAATTCCCCTGGTCATTTGACCCGTAGTATGGGGATTATCCTGACCTTCATCTGGTTCAGTCGACTGGGGACATCCCCATTGTCTCATGTAGAGTCAAGTTGAAGACCTGACCTTCATCTGGTCAGACGATATTGTAAATTCCACTGGTCCTTTGACCCGTAGTAATGGGGATTATCCTGACCTTCATCTGGTTCAGTCAACCGGGGACATCCCTCATTGGCTCATGTAGAGTCAAGTTGAAGACCTGACATTCATCTGGTCAGACGATATTGTAAATTCCCCTGGTCCTTTGACCCGTAGTATGGGGATTATCCTGACCTTCATCTGGTTCAGTCGAACGGGGACATCCCACATTGACTCATGTAGAGTCAAGTTGAAGACCTGACCTTCATCTGGTTAGACGATATTGTAAATTCCCCTGGTCATTTGATTCATAACATGAGGATTATCCTGACCTTCATCTGGATCAGTCGACTGGGGACATCCCCCATGGCTCATAAAGAGTCAATTGATTATCCTGATCTTCATCTGGATCAGTCGACTGGGGACATCCCCCATGGCTCATAAAGAGTCAATTGATTATCCTGATCTTCATCTGGATCAGTCGACTGAGGACATCCCACATGGCTCATAAATAGTCAATTGATTATCCTGATCTTCATCTGGATCAGTCGACTAGGGACATCCCACATGGATCATAAAGAGTCAATTGATTATCCTGATCTTCATCTGGATCAGTCGACTGGGGACATCCCTCATGGCTCATGACGAGTCAGTTCGGCACATGACTTTCATCTGGTCTAGAAAAATTTGAAGACTCTCCTGGTCCTTGACCAATAATATGGAAATTGTCCTGGCCTTTATCTGGTTCAGTCGACCGATGATATCCCCTGGCTCATGCCAAGCCAAGTTGAAGACTTAGACTACTCTTAGTCCAAAAGACATTGAATTCTCTCTATCGTATGTAACATGAACTATGCATTCTCAACTGGCACTCTTACATCTTGTTTCGTTCGACACGTATAAAATACTCTCTAAATCAAGAATTTCTTGACTTAGAGAGTATGGGACAAACTGTATGGACCAAATTTGGGCCCACGGTAAAATCGGCTTTACAGTTCAAAACCCTACAGTAAGTAAGGCCCAAGAGTGTAAAATCAAACCCATAAAACCTAGCATTATTGAATTATAATCACGCCACATGCTTACGGATAACTCATCAACCACTCTTCCCTCATTTTGTCTAGCATAAATCATAAATTCACATGCTAAGATTCTTCATTATCAAAAGATAGTATTGAACATGTTGTGGGTCCTATCATCAGAGACTTCAGCACACTGTAGATCCCACCATCACGTGTACAACTTATATTCCAATTGTAAAGTGACTTCCTTCAATCTATAAAAGGGGGGAGCTTCTCAACTCTGAGGGGGCTTCACTTCTTTCTTACAATCCTCTGCTTTCTGACATTAGCACTCTCAGAGCTCTCCATCCCTTATACACTTACCACCGCCCTCACGGCCATCCAAAGAGTTTAAGGTAACATCAAACCTTACTTTCACATTTTACTCATTTACTACTCATTTCATACTACTGACTTGAGCGTCGGAATGCCCCCGGCACCCACCACACCGGTGGGCAGTCTACTCCCGCTCACTCTATCTTTGTTTTGCAGGATCGCTAATGCCCTCAACTTACAAATTCTAATTGTGGACCTCAGCCGAAATCCAGCATCCACAATAAATAATTCATTAGTACAAAACAACACTGTAGGGGTTTTAGAGGCCTAAATGCGGTAACGCAGCGGAAACGTGGAAAATCAAAATTTTCCGATTTCAAAACTTTTTCTCGGATTAATAAAATAAACTTATTTATTTTATTATTCGATAATCAAATGATGAAATAAAACACTATAAATCAATTTTATGTGAATTTACCGAATTACCCATATACTTTGCATTTTATTCATTTTAGTCCGAAATTGTTCAAAACAATTTTGAATGATTCTAATTCATTACTAATATGAATTTAACATATCCCAAATTTCAAAATACAATTTGCAACAAAAAACCAAATTTTTTTGGCACCAAGGCTGTGAGCCTCACAAAGGGGGAATAAGTGCATTTTGCACTTCCATTGTTCAAAACACATGCAAATGAAATCCAATCAACATAAGATTTAACATGTATCATATAAACATCCAAATACACCATATATATGAAAAGCCCCAAATTTGGAAGTGGTTTGAACACCTAATTTTTCAATTTCTTCAAATTGGATAAATTAGACCAAATTGGTTAAATCCAATACTTCAATCATGTTTCTTCCATTCAAATCAAGTCTCAACACAATGAAATAACTATAGATCAAATCTAGGTCATTTAAGAGTGGGTCAACAACTCTAGATTAGCAACAAAGTTTCTCAAACTTACAAAAGTATGCTTACTAACTCATTAGAAGCATCCTTTGAATTTTATACATGCATAACCTTATCAACAAACTTCCATCAAACAAAACACAATGAATAAAGAAAAAAATAACAAGATAAAATCATAGCATGTAGCTTAGAACAAAAGAAACATTTTCTTCTCTAATAGTAAATTGAAAAAACTTACTAAAATTCCAAGTTTGGCTTGTTTTTCTTTATCTTTCTCTCTAGCTTCCTTTGTTTCTTCAATGGAGTTTTTGCGTAAAGTGTATTAATTTATAAAACCCTAAATAAAACAAAACAATATATACTTGCACAATCATGCCCTTGGCCGAATTTTGCTAAAGAAAATTGCAAGATATTTTATTTTTTTAATTCATTTAAAACAAGTTGCCAACTAGTTAAAAATGATCATTACACTTTAAAGATATTTTCAACTTAGTCAACAAAAGCAACTTGGTCATTTAAAACAAATATCATAAGTTTAACATATCTATACTTTAATTAATTTAATCATTTACCAATTAAATAATTAATTAATTAATTAAATACAAATATATTAAATATATGTATTATATTTACATTAAATATTAAATACATATATATATTTATGATATTAGTCAAATATCTCAATTTGACAATTAATTAATGTGTATTTGAATTAATCAAGCATTAAATGCAAATACACAAAAATAAGGAAATGACTATCGGGTCCCTACACATGTATGTTGCATTCAGCTTTTAAACGACTTTACAAATAATCAATATTATTTATAAATATTGCCCTAGTGCTCTACGAGTATATTTCATTAGTGAGACTCTCTAGATTCAGGCATATCCGTCACGAAATCCATTTCGTGTCCATAATTTATCCACCTGTAAACTATGACGACCACGGATAAACTCGCTGAATCATACAGGTCGAGGTCATGGAAAATGTATAATTCCTCTGTCACATGTATCCGGATAAATCCTAGAGATATAGATGTAAACGTCAAATCTCTATAGGGATTATCCAGTCGACTATTCTATTAGCAATCTCAAAAAAGAATATTTAAAACTAACTTCTAAATTATACCACAGGGCCCATGGTTTTTATCTGATTGCTAATCATATGGACTACCTATGCTCTGATACACAAAACTGACGGATCCTATATTGATACACACAGGACACTATGAGTATATATCTACACCCATGAACAGACGGGTGTCTGATCTTAATAGATCGGTGACATGACTGTCATCTAAGTGTAGAAGATGTCTCATGTGCCCACAGTGGCATTTCAAGTCTAAGAATCACAAGTGCTACTCAACCCGACAGATTCTTATTGACGTTGGTGTACCATCCATTAAGAATCTTCGGTGAGTCGTTCAGTGTTTATCCGCTATAAACACCTACACGTCTATACTAGTCTCTCAAGACTTATGGTTCATTGAGAAACCATTGGAATCATATATTCCAGTATACGACATGTATCGTGTCTCAGCGGGTTTACTATACTGACCAAGTAGTGTAAACCTTGACCATGAACTGTCTGAGAATGACAACGTCATGATACAACTCAATGTCAGTTGCGACGCTTTTGCAACTGCACCATGACTAGTCATTATAAGGTCATTACGTCTTTACCATATTAAAATATACATTATATTATAGAAACTGCATATATTATTCAAAATAATAATGTTTTACATAAGTATTCATAGAGAAATACAACCGGGAATTAGCGCTGTGAGCACCAACCCCAACAAATACATCATAAAAAGTATATTAAAAGAACAAAGGGAGAAAAAACTCGTTTTTGGTGAGATCTTCTGCTTCAATCTTTAATCTTGATTGATGTTTGATTCTTGCATTGATATAGGTATTCTTCTTGCTCTCGAGTCTCCAAAAGTGTGATATTTAGGATTTGGGACGGACTGGGCTTATATAGAGAGTGTTGGAAGCTTTCATTTTTAAGAAACATGAATTCTCATATAATCAGGATTCGGGCATATTAGCGCGCCAATGAGGAGTCAGTGGCATGCTAATATAGGGCAGAATGTGTTTCTCATGATTTATCACCATTGGCGCGCCAATAAATGACAGAATGTGTTTCTCGGTTTCAGTTGCATTGGCGCAAAAATGAAGTTTTGCTGGCACGCCAATTAAGTCTTCACATGCATTTATGCCCAAAACATCATCGTTTTATCTCCCTATGCCCTTCCATTCGCAGTTCATCCTATAGAATCATAAAGAAATCCTCAAAACGCTTATTAAGCTCGCAACTATCCACAAAATATAAGATATAAGGGCAGTAAATATATATATATATATATATTGACCACCCATCACACCCCCAAACTTAACATTTTGCTTGTTCTCGAACAAAAACAAAATAAATAAAACAAAATAAACGATATTAAAAAACTTTAGTTGGGATCACAATTGCATTTTGCAATGCAATGTCTTTAAACTCCAAGGCAGCCCTAGTGGACGAGTTATAGTCTCGTGAGGGCTTATATCGACAACACCTATAAGCGGCTTTTAACACACAATCGCATAAAAATATAAAAAATAAAATAAAAATTAAAATAGACAAACAAGTCATGAGGAGTTATACACAAAATTGTCCTAAGAGAATGTCTAGTAATGACATCAAAGAAATATTTTAAGTGATTAACGTAACTCAAATCTAAGTTCTTGAATAAATCATCTAAGTTAGACTCACAATGTGTGTGTGTGTAAAGGTTTGGTCACAACTCGACTCTTATGTATGCCAACTTGGTGATTTCGTCTAAAAAATTAGAATCTGATGGGTCAAACCAACCTAGACATCTCAAATATGTTATGTGTCCGCCTACTTGCGCTCACTATGGTACATCTTTTCTCTTATTTTTTTAACTCACATACCCTTTAAGGTAGTATTTCTTTACATGGTGGTCATAACACTTGCCTATTGGTAACTTAACGCTTAAAGGTTATAGGTGGTTTATTACTTTTTGAATCTTGTGTTTCTTTTTTTTCCTAGTCATACTATACATCATAATAATTACAGACAAAGACAAATATCTAAGCAAACGATCATTCATCTTCAAATAATTTTCTCAATTAATCACTTTATCGACTACCTAGGTTCTTACTGTCTTAAACCTATTATTAAGTGCATACGAGTCTAACCTATATCACATACTCAAGGCATCAGATAAAAGTGATTTGTTCACTTATTATTTTCTAAGATCTCACATTAAACCAGACAATCTCATCATTGGATTTATGGTTCACTTGATTAGATTTTATGACCGCACACAAGTGCATGTATCGCTCAAGTAATATAGTGACAGAAAGTCGGATATCGAACTCATATGGACTTATTATTGATCATATTAATACTAAAACTAGACCTAACTTAACTAACACTAACTGTTGATGTAGATGAAAGATGATTAAACTAAATAAAATAAAAACAGAAAATCTATAATTACTTGAGAAGACTTTATGAGAATGAGAATCTAGGGTTGTAACTTCATATAAGCATGCGAACAAGTTTTTATGCATTTTTTTATCCAATTAAGCAATTAACATTGGTTATTAACCTAGAACGCTAATTTATATACAAGCCTCTTCCGATGGTCAGATAGAAATGTCTAACTTAATTTAATTACCTATATTTCTACGATAAATAAGTCAAGTTAAACTCATTAAGACCATGTTCTAATATTGGCTACGTATGCCCTACATGTATATTTATATCCTGCACAAAAATCTATTCATTAATAACTCTGATCATGCGTTATTACTCCCAAGGCTGAACCCAAATTCCATTTCTCAAGTTCTTAGGGGTTTACCACAACTATCATATTAATGATCAAGTAATAAAAAGCATTAAGAGCATCGAATAATAAATAACTCAATGTAATACTCAAAACAATAAAAAGATACAAATTTGAATTAAATAAATTGCTTATGACCCATTATAACCCTAAACTAATGAATTAGTTACACATAATTGTCTTTAAGTATAAATAATTTATTAGTACAAATCAAGACATCATAAAAAGTGGAATAAAAGATTAAAGGGAGAAAAACTTGTTTTTGTGAGATCCTCTACATTAATCTTCAATCTTGACTGATGTTTGGTTTTTACCTTGCTATGGGTGTTTATATTGCTCTTTAGTCTTCAAAAGTATGATTTTTAGGGTTTGGGACGGTCTGAAGCTTATATAGGGAACGTTGTGAGCTTTCTTTCTTAAGAAATAATAGTTCTCATAAAATTAGGATTCATGCATATTGGCGCGCCAATGACGAGTCAGTGGCGCACCAATCAAGGGCTGAATGTGTTTCTCGGCTTCAGTTGCATTAGCGCGACAACGAAGATTCGTTGGCGAACCAATTAAGTCTTCACATACGTTTATGCCCAAAAACCTATCGTCTTATTGACGATTCATCCATATGCCCTTCCATCGCAATTCATCTTACAAAATCTCAAAAAACTCCTCAAAACATTTATTAAGCTCGCACTGATCCACAAAATATAAGATATAGAGGCGGTGAATATAAATATATTGACCGCTCATCAATTTACACGAGAATGAAATTGATTCGTAAAACAAAATCTCCAACTAAAAGGGAGTTCGAGTGATTATTCTGGAAACATTATCGGTCTATTTGTATATTATGGCAAACCTTATGGGTTTATGTGTTCATTTTCCAAAAAGAAAATGAGAGATTGTTTTGCAAATTGTGTAATTATGGGTGATAATTTGGGTTAAGATTTGTTTATTCATTCGATTCTATTCGCTTTAAAGCGAATACAAGTTTAAAAAAATGGATTCGTTTAATAAATGGATCGATTCGATTCGTTTATTAAACGAATCGAATACGAATTTAAGCTCATGGATTCGTTTAGGATTCATTTTATTATTTTCTTTTACTAGTTATTGTTATTTTTCAGTTAATATTCGAGAAATTATAGCTAATTATCATAGAAAAAAATAATATTTTCGATATTTGGTGAGGTATTTTTAATAAATATATTAATTACATATTTTATATGTATATATTTATGAAGAGTTAATGTAAATCAACTATGGTAAATTATGATATTAAATAATATCATGACTAAATAAATATTCTTATCCGATTCATTTAATAAACGAATCGAATACGAATCTTGATATTATGATTCGTTTAATAAACGAATCAAATATGAATCCATCACATTTCGATTCGATTCGATTCGTTTAGGATTCGATACAAATTCGATTCTTTGATTCATTTTGCCACTCGTATGTGTAATACTGTATATGTGTGCGATCAATTTTTTTTCGTGTAAAATTTCATATCGTTTCAGATAGAATATTAAAATTTATTTATAAATAATTGATCACAAGATCAAAAATAAAATTATGGGAAAGTTAGGTTGGTGGCAGAGGTTTGCTGGAGTTTCAAAAAGGAGAATATCACTACAGGCTGTTAATGGTCAATGAATTTAAAAAATAATAATAATAAATAAAAATTGTTCCATCAAGAATTAAATAATTTGAAAATTTTACAAAATAATTGAGTTATTAAGAGCCAAAACAGTACGATCAAATTCCATGAAATAGAACGACAAGAATTGGATTTACTCTAGGGTTTGGAATCTTTCGCACTTCCATTTTCATGTTAAAAAGAATCCCATAATATGTATTTATATTATTTAGTTATTGATTCATCAATGATTAATAATAAATCATTATTGAATGATTTGATCCGATCAATTTTGACCAATTTAAATTTATACTAATATAAGAACGATTTTGATTGATTAATCGGCTAATTTCTAATTTACGATTTCTCAAAAACATTTTCAAATATTAATCTATTTTTAATTTTCAATATCTTTTTTAGAGTTTTAATTAGTGATTTATATGACAAAAAAGAGAATAATTCTATTAAAAATTATTATTTTTAAATGAAAATATACTTTGATTTAAACTAATTAAAACTCGAATAATAAAACTCTTAGTGATAAAAAACATGCATGGAACAAAGTCAAGCAAACCCCTCCACGTGTTCTAAGCCCCAATAACCGCAAATCTTGATTTTGTAAGACCAAAATCCTTCCAAGATAAAGTTCAACCCTTAAGGAACCTTGCCCTTAAGAACCTTTCTTTATTTCTTTGGAGAATCCTGAACAGTGATACAACGCCACAACGCTTGCCACACGTTGATAAGCTTTTGTTCCGTAAAACCAATGAATAATCAACTCCCTCAAGATGACACAAGTCAATTTGTTTTGTAAAAAGATATATTCTTAGTTAATTTTTAATTACAATGAATAATGCCCCTTTAAATAGATGTCTAACCCTAATTCTACCCAAATATAATAAAACCCTAATAAAATAAACCCAATAACATATAAAATACTTAAAAATTTTGTGCATAGGTTTTGTAATATAATTAAAGTTCAGCCCAACATTAAACAACACATAACCTTAAAAAATATAAAATATAAAAATTGTAGGATATGTTACGTCCTCATTTTGACCAAGAGTAAGTCCGAACTGGACTTTGATGTAAGCTACAAAGTTGTAGAGCTACGAGTTCTATTTCCAATGCAACTTGAATTACCAAAATCGGACATCATACGAGAAAGTTATGTCCAAATTACGAAGACTGCGCAAATCCCACCACTGCTAATGCACCATTCGGAAATACAGCCGGAAATAAATCAAGGCAGCCCATGCACGTCCAAAACCCATTTCATTCTTGATTTAGACATAATAAATCTTTCATATAAAGTCTCATACATGGACCAAACTTCAGAGTCCAATGAATCTTCCAAATCCACCAAAATGACCCAAATACATCAATCTGACAAAGTCATGCAATCGGCCACAACTTCAAGTTAACTTAGCCCAACAAACAGAACTCATTCTGTATCACATCACTTAGATTATTTAATATTTTTTAATCATCAGTGCATGTTAGTATATTTTAATCATCAACAATGAGTTTTAGTGATTTTTAGAGAATTTTGATAGATAATTTAGATTTTTTTATTTTCAACCATCTAAAATACAAATTTTACATTTCTCGATTACTTTTCGATTAATTCCCAATTATTTCTTATTAATTGCAAATCGCTCTTGAAGTGATTTGTTACTAATTTTCGATTAAACTGTCAAGATTTAAATAGGCTTTTGGATTATCATATGTGACATGTTATCAGTTTAACGTCATGGCACATTTTTTTAGCAAACCCAAAGATTGTGATGAAGCCACTAAAAGACAAGTGGGTGTAGTTGTCTTCGTTCAATCCAAAAATTTCTCAAATATATATGATTAATATAATAATTTTGATTTGTCCCTTAAAAATAAAAGTATTTATCGTTTTTTTTGTGAAAATCACATTTTACTCGCATTAAATCAATATTCAGGCTAATAAGCCTATAAAGAGAACAAAACAAAAATGATCCACTGGACGATTTTATGTAATTTTTATGAGGGTATCAAAATAGAAATGCAAAATCGTAAATTTTAAGTAAAATTACTCCACTAAACTTGGCACTAATGAAGCAAGTTGGGGAATATTGTTAAAGCTTAGGGAATAAAATGATATGTGCTATAATCTAACCAAAATGGTTAATTAATAAAAAGCTCATATTAACGAGTGTCCTAATGATACTCATTAAGGATTCATTTTAAGAAAATTTTCACATTATTTTTATGAGAAATGTAAAAAATTATCAAAATATTAATTACTTTTTCATTTTTTCAATGAAAACTTTCATAAAATAAATCATTAAATAATATCTTTAGGCACTCGTTAATATTTCCCTTAATAAAATCATTATTATGTTTGATATTGATTTAGTAAATCCCCAAGAAGAATATCTTAAAATAGGAGCACGTGTTTTGGGGTTCATTAATACATAAATTTTTGATCTCTTTCTGCTTTTGTTGTGATTATATTCCAATTTGATAGATCAGAATTCGGTTCTGAAATTTCAAAATATGAACCCTTTTGAAATTACATTACATTTACATATTATTATAAGTGGATGGGTATTTTCAGATTCGGTTTATTTATTTATTTATTTTTTTATTTTTTATCAAACTAAATCATATGATTGTTTCATAAAACAAAATATATTTTTAACCGATCATAAATTATATATTGAATTGAATCGATTAAGTATGAACTATATAGGATCGGTCAAATTTGAACCAAATCGAAATTTAGATTGGCTCAATTTAAACTTGTTGTTTTTTTAAAAAAATTTAATTCAAAATTATCCAATAATCCAACCAATAAATTATAAATTTAAATAATAACCTTTTGCTTATAGTTCGATTTTTAGGTGAATTAGGCTAAATAGTCGTTGGCACGGTATAATTATAAACAAGTTTGTAGTTATAATTATTCAATTTTTAAAAAAGTAATTGTTCGGGTTTTTTTTTTAAAAAAAAATTATAATTAAATATTTTGTTCAATTCAATTCGTTTTCCTATTTTTTACCCTTAACAATAAAAATTAAAAATTAATGACATTCACTGAATTTAATATTTATTTAAAAAATTTACATTATACAAATATTTTTTTTATAAGATACAATTATCATTTAAATTATTTAAAATGTACGAAAATAAAAAGAATCATAACCAAAATAAAAAATTACAAATATTTCATGAAATTAATCATAACTAAAAAATAAATTAAATTAGACCTAAAAAATTTTAATAAATTAAATTATTCAGTAAATTTGGTTTGATTCGATTTTTTAGTTATAAATTGTTCTCATTCGATTCGGTTAATTTTTTTAATAAATTAAATTATTCAGCTAATTCAGTTTGATTTTTTAATTAAAAATCAAACAATTATTTTAAAAAAAAAAATCATATTCAATTTGATTTTTTCAATTTCAATTATTTTTTTATTCACCCAAAAAACTTAATCCAACCAACTGATTTTTAAATATTCAACCTACCAAATTGAGACACATTCGGTGGAATTCGATTCGATTAACAATTCGGTTGAATTTGATTCACGGATTTTCTAAACAAAAGACTCTAACACCTATGTGAGATTCAAAATTGTCGTCTTGTGTGTTCCGCCAGTCCCGCCAATCGACACGTACGCGGCTTTTCTTTTTTAACAACGTTACTGTCGTGAAAATATTATCAGGGTAATTAGTAAATAAATACTCGTTTGTTTTACTTTGATTAGATAAAATTTAGAAGTTAAATAATTTATAGCTTGAGAAAATCTAGAGAGAGAGTTTCTATTTTTAATAAGATGGTCAAACTTTGTAGATTGTTATAAAGACAATACAGTGTCCTAACGAAGCCGAAGACAAAGCCGGCTCTCTGTGTTCACACTTACAAACTACCCCTTTTTATTTGTACACCAACTAATATCAGCTTAAAGGGTTTTAATTTTACTGTGTTTTGTTTGTTGATTTATTTTGGTTGGATTCATTTGCTCTGTGTAAAATTTGTTGTGGATGGTGAAGTTGGTTGGTACCCAGATGGGATTTTTGTGTTGAGAGGATAAGGATTTGAAAGATTTGATTTTGTTGTGTGGTGGGTTTGATTTGGGGAGATGGGTTGCTTTTCTTGTTTTGATTCGAGGGAAGATGAGAAGTTGAATCCAGGGAAAGAATCTGATGATCAAAAGCAAGGCCAACCAACGGTCTCTAATAATATTTCCAGCTTGCCTTCTGGTTAGTTCATTGGTTTATTTGTTAATTGTTCAGCTTTTGTTGTTATTATTGTATTTTTAGTTATGGAATAGATTGATTGGATCTGAGTATCTTTTTTTTTTATCTGATTGTTAGAAGATATTGATGATCTTTAATGCTTTATACATATTGTTTATTTGGTGAATTACTTGTACGTATCATTAATCGTGTTGATTAGATTTTGGAGCTAGTGTCATTCCCTTGCTTTATAGATTATTAGTTCATTGGTTTTTTTTTTTTGGATTAGCTATTGATTAGTGAGATCTTATGATGAATTTGGTCAATTGGGTTGATCTGATTGTTAATTTAGTTATTGAAAGACTAATTTTTAGATGATTTTGAGTTATGTAAAATCAGATTGTAACTATGATTAGAGAAATGACAGTGAAAGTATATCATCTTCATGCCATGAATTGGGTCATGATCTTATTGGGAGTAGTGTAATTAATCTATATTCTTTTTACCAGTTTGGTGGAATTTGTGTTCTTCTTAGTCTTTTAGAATTTAAGTGGTAAGTTTTTGCCTCAAATTGCTTAGTGGTGATGTGATGACATTTATGGATCCATTATTCTTTGTTTTAATGGAACATCTAGGAAGGGACAGACTAAGAACAATAAGCAATGGAGGGTCCAAAAGGGAATTACCCCTTCCCAAGGTTGGGCCTGGAGTCAATATTGCTGCTCAAACATTTACTTTCCGTGAACTTGCTGCTGCAACAAAGAACTTTAGACCAGAGTGTTTCATAGGGGAAGGAGGATTTGGACGTGTGTACAAGGGGCGGCTTGAGAGCACTGGTCAGGTAAATTCTATGTTTGCTTTATTTTATCTTTGAAAATTCTAATTTGGATGTTACAAGCAAAATAAACAATCTCGGAATCTTACTTATCCCAGTATAGAAAATGGAAGAGAAAGAGTTCCTAAATGGAACACGTTATGGATTGTACCAATTTTGAGGCAAAGTACTTGGGCAGAAGAATGGATCTTAAAATTTTTTCCATTAACTATTGAATTAATAAATTAGGGCTGAGGGTTACTGAGTGACAAGGATACATGGTATTTGAATCGCGAAACAGTTGGTGGCATTTCTACTATTTTGGAATTTATCATCTTCATTTTAGAATCATGCAGGATCTGTAATTAATGCTTTGTAGGGCGGGCTGCCATAGTCTGATACAGTCAGCTTATTTGGAGAAAAGAGTGGCGTAATCTACTTTTCTGTTAAAAAACTGAATTTTTACTCAACTTTGCTTCTGATTTTAGAATCAAGTAGCTAAGATTTAGTGGAGATTTTGTTTCGAGTCTCAATGAATTTCTTATTGCCGTACACATTTGCATTAGCTCCTATAGTTTTTATGCTTTAAACACTCAGTTGGAAGAAATTTTAATGCGTATTTTACCTAACCATACAATTTTCTTGGGACAAATTAATGCTTTGTTTGCAACAAAACTACAGTAACTGATCAAATGGACGATAGAAAATCATAAAATTTCAATTAGATATTGATGATTTCAAAAGTGACACCAATTGGAGATCCAAATTTCAGTAACACGCCCCAGTGGTATACATGCAGCTTCTTTTTTCGTGTCAAAGGTTTTTGATTTCTTGTAACTATGTTTTCGCCTTCTGCAGGTTGTTGCTGTTAAGCAATTGGATAGAAATGGCCTTCAGGGTAATCGAGAATTTCTTGTGGAGGTCCTCATGCTTAGCCTTCTTCATCACCCTAACCTAGTGAACTTGATCGGTTATTGTGCTGATGGGGATCAGCGGCTTCTTGTCTATGAATTCATGCCTTTGGGATCCCTGGAAGATCACCTCCATGGTAAGATTCAAACCTTATCGAGGTTTTCCTTAAATTATTATTTTTGGAAGTCCTTTAAATAGCCCATTGAGATGGTCAAGGGAATAATATGCCTGTGGAAACTGCAAAGGTGATAAAAAATGCTTCATTTTCTTTCTATGTTGGACAAATTGTTACTCTTTATGAGTTGTAGAACGTTCAGTTATTTGTATAACACCCGAAGCATGTGTTTCATTTCTCTATACACCGTTCATAATACTATTGAAATATTTTTTAACTTCACCTGAAGTGAAGAATTTAAGACAGGTTCCTTTTTAGTTAAGAGATAAGCATCTCTCAACTATAATTTTAGCTATTCTGAAAATTCTTGTTTTATTATTCAGAATCTGGAGATAAATTCTCAGTTTCCTTGTGCGTGGTAATCGAAGTTTTATTTTGTCATCTTAATTATCTATGCTTTTGGGTGCTTCAGAGATGAATTTTTTTAATCTTTTTACTGCAGATGTTGTGTAGAGATGATGTAGATTTCGGTCTTGTAAAAATTGGTACCTGGTTTATGTTATAAATAGAAAGAAGTTGGATACTGAGCTATAGTTGATCATGAAAGAGGGGACAGGATAGCCAACTTTACTGTTGTTGATCACTTGGGTGCTGCCTAAGGCAATAACCAATAAGCTTTAAATTTTTAGCATAATGTTTGAAAAGATATGGATGAGTGTATGTGTTGAAAAGCAAAAAGAAAAACTAAGTTAGATATTATTATTGATAAATTTGTTGATGATGTTGAACTTAAGTTATTGCGCACAAATTTAACTATAAGTTTAGTTTTATGTCCCTGAAAATATTTCATTATTTTTGGCCCTTTCACTTAGGCAGGTTACATATAATATTGAGGTAAATTTATTGATAAATTTGTTGATTGTTCCTGTGTAGATCTTCCACCTGATAAGGAACCACTTGATTGGAACACAAGAATGAAGATTGCCGCTGGCGCAGCCAAAGGTTTGGAATATCTTCATGATAAAGCAAACCCTCCAGTTATTTATAGGGACTTTAAGTCATCCAACATATTACTGTTGGAAGGATTTCATCCAAAGCTTTCTGATTTTGGGCTTGCAAAGCTTGGACCAGTGGGAGACAAGTCACATGTGTCCACTAGGGTTATGGGCACATATGGTTATTGTGCTCCTGAGTATGCCATGACCGGACAATTGACTGTGAAATCTGATGTATATAGTTTTGGGGTAGTCTTTTTAGAGCTGATTACCGGACGAAAAGCAATTGACAGTACCCGACCACATGGAGAACAGAACCTCATCACATGGGTAATGCATTCATTAAAATTTCTAGTGTAGTTACATTACCTATCTGCTATTTCTGTAATGTGTATAGACAGGGCTATCTTATTCTTAAGATTCGGTGGTGTTGGTGATTTATGCATATACAGGCACGTCCACTGTTCAATGACCGTAGGAAGCTCTCAAAATTAGCTGATCCACGACTTGAGGGGCGGTATCCAATGAGGGCTCTCTACCAAGCGCTAGCCGTGGCATCAATGTGCATCCAAGAACAGGCTGCCACCCGTCCTCTAATTGGAGATGTGGTAACTGCCCTCTCTTATTTGGCAAACCAAGCATATGATCCTAATAACTATAGAGGTTCTGGAGATAAGGATGACAGAAGAAACAGGGATGGTGCGAGGATAATTAAGAATGACGAGGGGGGAGGATCTGGACGAAGGTGGGACTTGGAAGGGTCAGAAAAGGATGACTCCCCAAAAGAAACTGCTAGGATGTTGAACCGGGATTTAGAAAGAGAGAGAGCAGTTGCCGAGGCAAAGATGTGGGGAGAAAACTTGAGAGAAAAAAGACGACAGAGTGTCCAAGGAAGTTTTGATGGCGCTAACGGCCATTGACAACGCCGGGCACCATCTTCCTCCTCAGCTTCAACATGTACAAGGGACTTTGGTGCCAGCATGTTCTTGAAAACATTTTTCTTTTGTTTATTGTATTTTACTTTCATTGGACACAGAAAAAGAAAATGATTATGAAAATTCACAATGAAGGGTGTAATTCCCTATTCTGCTTAAGTCCGGTCGGGCGATTTAGTGGCGGGATTTTCAAAAAAAAAATATACATTATATTTTTTTTTGAAGGGCCAAAGCAGAACAAGACGTATTTATAAAATTTTGAGAGTAAGCACGTCTTGCTTCATGTAGTTTCGTTTAATCGAAACATTTATGTACTGTATCTTCACTCTTCTTCAATACAAAAATTTACAAACAAATTGACATAATTTTATCAACCTATTGATAAGTTAATCTTCATTTATGTATGCAAGTATAACTTTACGGCATATTGAACTGCCGAACTGCCATGGTTCTATATACATATATAGATAAGAGGTTATAATTTGATTATATGTACGGACCCCACTATACAAACAATATCAAGTAAATCAAGATTTGTGTTTTAGTGATGAATCGAATTCCTATCATATACAACTCCAAATAAGTCAAAACTTGTGTTTAGTCAGGACTTGTGTTTCAGCGACGGATTAAATCCAATCATGCAGTTACTTAAGCCTCTTCAAATCTTTATTTCAACCATCCGCACTATGAATGATCATTCCCCTATCACCTAATTGGGTAATTAACAACATTTCAACTGCTCTAGAGTCTTGATGATTGCTTTGGTGTAATTGAATTTTGATGAGCGGTTAATATACATAAGTTTACCACCCATTTATCTTACATTTTGTGTGTTATCTCTAGTTGTCTGAACGTTTTGATGCGCTTTGAGTATATTTTGTAGGTCTAAATCATATTATGATTCAAGCAAACTCAATGAGCGATGAATCGGCAAATTCGGAGTAAAATCGGGTCGTATTCCGGAGTCAGCTTGCACGTCTCGACGTTAGTCAGCACATCACGATGCAATGTAGTGCAAATTCGAGGCAAAATATAATTTCTTGTGCACGTCGCGACGCTGGTCTATGAGCGTCGCGGCTCCTGATCAAAAGAAGCTAGCGTCGCGACGCCGAGCTCTGCGCATCGCGACACAGACGTGATTCATGATGCGTGAATAACTCTTATTTCTTAAGAAGGAAATATATCATAGGGCCGCCTATATAAACATAAGCTCATCCAAGACCTAAGAAGGAAGATTCATAACATACTTTTGGAGCCTCAAAGCATTAGAAGAACATCTAGAGAAAGACAAGAACGAGTGCATCAACCGGTGTTAGAGATTGAAGGCGAAGACTGCAAACGAGAGTTCTTTCTTCCATTCCTTCTCTAGCTTATTCTTTATGCGTTCTTGTTTTGTAATAATGATTAGCATGTGTTTATTGAATATTATGAGTAGCTAAATCATTAATTTAGGGTAGTAATGGATCCAATCATATTTTTAATTAATTAATTTACATCTTTTTATTCTTTTGGAATTGTTATTGAATTATTTATTATTCTATGTGTTTGAATGCATGTTTTATTGTCTGGCCAATAATAGAATAGTAGTGGTAAATCCTTAGGAATTCGATGGAGGAAATTTGGGTTAGCCGTGAGAATAATAGCATATGATATAATTCTATGAATAGATTTCATTGCAGGATAGACATATACATGCAGGGCATGCGTAGTCAATATTAGAACTTGATCATAATGGATTTGTTTAAGTTAGTTAACATAGACATATAGTTAATTGACTTAATCGAAATATTTCTATCTAACTATCGAAAGAGACTTGTAGATAATTTAGCGTTTTTAGCTAGGAAAAAAAATTCATTTAGTCGGTAATTGATAATAAATAGAGACTGAATATTCATTCAGTCGTTAAAAGAATATTAATTATAAGAAAATAAAAAAAAATAGTCATTTTACCGATCAAATAACGGTCGATCGGTAAAATTAATATATATATATATATATATTCTTTACATATTATAACAAAAAAATGTCATAGCCTAGTGGCAATCTTGGGTGGTACAAAGACCCAGATGTATGACCCACCCATGACCGGTCTTATGCGGCCTATGGTAAGCCCCATAAATTTTTTTAAATGCAGTCAGTTTACCAACCGAACTTCATTCGGTCGATATAGTTTACCAACAGAATTACAATTCGGTTGGTAAAATCCATTAATTAATTTATTTATTCATTCTGTTGGTAATTTTATCAATCGAAATACAGTCGGTCAGTAATTCGGTCGATAAGTTATCGACCGACGCTATGTCATCAGTATTTTATCACTGACGAGTCAAATACCGACCAAAGATATTCGGTCAGTTTTCGATCGATAATCGTGATTATCAATCAAATTTTTTAGATTACTGATTGAATTCGGACGGTAATCTCTAATTTTCTTGTAGTGTATGTTAATAATTCATAACAACAACCCAACTGAATGAAAAATGAATGAACTCATTGTTTACGTGCTTAAGTGAAGTTACAACCCTAAATTCTTTTATCATATAAGATTTTCTCAAAAGCTATTTAGTCGTTCTTTATTTAGTCTTTTGGTTAATTAGTTTTATTAAGTCTCTCTCAACCAATTGTTTAGTCGTAGTTAAGTAGATTTAGTTTTAGTATTAATAGGAAAAATAATAAGTGTATGTGGGTACGATATCCGACTTTAATCACTATATTACTTGAGCAATACATACATTCATATGCGGTAGTAAAATCGCAATCGAGTTTATCTTCAAATAATTGTCACCCTTTTCATATAGCATATGATTGATACAGTTTCAGATATTTTATTTTAATTTTATATATATGCTAGGTTGCCTGAGATGCCACTTGGTATCTTAATTTTCCTCCAAGATCTCTGTCACCTTCTTAACTTACCTTATCACACATATTTGATTAAATAATTTCATGATGAATGATTCATGATAATGAGAGTTTTGGTTTGTCAATTGCTGAGCCAAAATGATTTCAGGATTCTCATGGCTGATATGAAGTTACACGTGGCGGGCATTGAGTGGGTAATCATTTTATTGGCTTGAAATAGGCCCATCGACTCTCTTGACTCTCCAGATGCCCAGCTTGGTGTTTTTGGTCATTTCCAGTCAATCAATTTTGTGGGCCACTTACCAAATAAAAGGAGGAAATTGCTCCACACTCAACGTTTCATAATCCACGTGTGCATCTACACTACAATTTTTGATCACATGTTTCATCACTGATTGGAGTAATTTTTTAGTGTAACAGAGATATGAGTTACGTGTTATCACCAACAAATTAGTAAATGTCATATATGATTTAATATCCATCTTTTTAATTATTTTTTAATATTTTAGCACGCGTGATAATGAATTATTAGATTGTTACACGGATGACGTGATACCTCTGTTGTATTGTAGATTTCCTCCACTGATTGATGTATTGTGGTCCTTTTACTCAGATGAAAAAGGAATTAAGTGATTTTTTTAACGTAAGAGATAATTAAAGTTTAAATTTAATTTTGTTTTTTTTTTTTTTTTATGATCATATCTCTCAAAATTCGAATTCATGAGACAAACTAAATAAATTACCTAAAAACTATCCGACCGCGGCCATTGAGGATAAGAATTAGTTGACATTGTGCGTGTGGTATATGAGTGAAGTTATGAATATTTAGGATCTTATCGATAAACGACATCATTTGAATGATTTTTTTAAAAAAAAATTATTAGAAAACAAATTTGTATTATGATAGTTCTAAATGTGTTTTGGGAGTCATGTTTCCATCTCCAAGAGGTGATATAAAAATTAACAAGAAACTCAACAATATTTACGCAATGAAGCTAATCTGAATTCGGTGTTAAGCTAAGTTTTGATCTGAACTTTCTATAAAGTGATATTAATATTTATTAGATAAAATTTATAAATAATTAAATCTTAATCGTCTATTATAAAAAATTGAATTAAAGAAAAGATGAATATTGAATCCCAATTAACACCACCTTTACTTAATTAACAAAAAGATTATTGGGAAAAAACAAACAAACAACAACAAAAGTATAGTCTTTTGATTCTTACAACTTTTTTAATCAACATGAGAAGCCTGAGGAGGCGATTTTGGTATGAAAGGGTTTTGATAATAAGTACAAATGAATCAAACAGCAGCACATTCATCATTATTTTGCACCTGGAGCTCACTTGAAGCTTCCAAACTTTTCTCATTTCTTTGTTCAGTTTGTTCTTGAGCTTCTTTAGATTCTTCTTCATCAACACCATTACCGTCGTCATCATCGACATCAAGATGATCGATATCAACTACTGGGTGCACTTCTGAAGCTCCTAAATTGCTCACTATCACAATGTTCTTTAACTGTACTTCTGACAATTTTTTCTCCTTTATTATTACTTTGTTTGTGTTCTTGTATATGGCGTACAATACCATTTGAATCAGTCCTAAAAGGAAACCCACGATGTTTGGAAGCTGTATGAAAATGGAAAGAAAACAAAAAAAGAACAAATTAATTACACTGATTGTGACGTAAAGTGAAGGAGATTGTTGAATTATATATGGCAGTGTTTTTTAAAAAGAAAAAAAAATGATAAAGAAACCAAGAGCGATAGAAGGAAGATAGAAACCACGCTAAAACGACGTCGTATTGATATTATTTCAGAACAAAAAATAATATAATATCAAAACGACGTCGCGGTTTTGTCACTTTTTTGTTTTGTTTTTCCTTTTAAATTAGTGGGCTTTTAAAAAACTTACAGCAATGCATATGTCTTTTTGAAAAAGACCGTACGCGAACCACATAATTGCACTCAACGTAAGAAAAAATGACAGGTTAAATGGCATGAACTCAACACTTCTCGTTCGGATAACTTGTGCCTACAAAATATGAAAGTACATGATTATTATAAATCTAATCATGATAAACGCAGTCTTATCTTCATTTTCATCAGGTTATTTTCGAGGTTCAAAAATCCGTGACCAAACAGATAGTAAGTTAATAATTTCACTATCGAGATTGGCACGACTTTCAAACCTAGTATATTATAAACATATATAAAAAAAATAATTAATTATATTACTTACAACAATGCTTAAGGGTGCTGCAAACACACTAACAGAAAAGGCAACACAAATCCAACCGAGAATTAGGATCCGAGTTGAACCGGATGCAAGAAAGTGTGTGAGAAGAAGGACCAAAGAGAACACTCCAACGTTCATCGAAGCAAATATTTTGATAGTTGAATTCTGCAAGACAAATTGAGATTTTAATTAAGCATAAATAGAACATTAATAAAGTAATTACCATATATAAAATGGTAAGTTTATAGGTGTTTAAAATTTTTTAAAATTACCCGACTGTCCTTTGAGGCATAAGTGATGAAGATGATTATGTAAATAGTCTCAATGACACATCCAAAAGAGTTGATGGTGACAAGGAGGAAAGCATTTTGTTTAATAAGTGCATAGTAAAACCAAAGCATTGAGCTGAACAATGCTACGAGATAAGGCAGAGATTGGAAACTCTCAGTTGATTTTTTTTTGTAAATCCGGTAAAATGTTGACCTACAAAATCAAAAAGTTATTATATAGCTGACATGGTATCTCCGATGTAAAAAAAAATATTTTCGAATAGAGAAATACTTACACCGGTGCGAGGTATACGAGGAACGAGATAATGTTACCTAAGATGCCAAATGCAACTCCCCATTGGTGGTGATTGAACATTATAGCCATCAAGCAAGGGCCTCAAAAGAAGAAAGAAACCCTAGCTCAATTTCTTTCAAGAAAGAAGAAACAAGCAGCCTCAGCCTCAATCACAAATGGAAAGGCAAATGGTGGATGGAGTTATAGGTTCATTTTTGTGCTTTATATATAGAAATGTGAGTGGGGAGTGTTGCGTATGAAACTCATTCTGGCTTACATTACAAGTAGAGCATTAGCAGGTGGCCTTGCTTTAAATCATTTACATCCCCACGTGCCTACTTAGTCGCGTGTGTGCCACGCTTTCCTATCATATGGCTTTTATAAATTATATTATAGTATAGCTTCTAGTGTTTTCGAATTTACAGTCCTATTATTGAGACTCTCCTGTTTGTTTTTATTGATGTATATTCATGTTTAAATCTGATAATTTAATTTTTTAAGTATTATTATTTCTACATATTGACTTCTGAAATAATTTATAATATTTTTACTTTCAAATCTAATTTTTTTATAATATTTATTATAAATATCAATTTTTTTATGATAAACATTACTACATAGTTATTTTTTTTTTCCTAATAAAGTTTTTCAATTTAAAAATTGTGTATAATTCCATTAATGATTTAGGAGTGAAGTATAATAAAATTGTGGTCGGTGGTTAATCTATTTTTTTGGGTTAAAATTGTTTTGTTTAATATTTTCTCTAGATTTTTACATTTTCAGCTATTAGTTTTAGTTTTATAAAATTACCACGTTTGTAAATTCAAATAATTACTTAAAATTTGGTAAGAGTAATGTTTGCTTAAGTGATTATGTGACATGTCTAGCTTTACATGCCCATATTATATCGTTTCAAACTAATGAAATTTCATATCCAGCATTTAATGGTTGGTATTGGGTCAGTATTTTATGTGAGTTAAACACATATTTAACTATAATTTCATATCATAATATTATTTTATGTATTAATCTTATAAATGATCCGGATCTAGTTGATTTTATATATAGTTTAAATGAGACAATTAATTTACTTACACTTAATATACATGTCTCATTTATTTGTCTATCAATTCTCAAATAGTGTTTATAATTCACATTAGAGTTTCTCTCTCATCTTACTCTCTTATTTCAAATCATGTTCCTAGTTATAAATAACTTTAAAACATTTAATTTCTGAATTTTAATGAAATTTAATGTAATTTATTCAATTTAAACTAAAATTTTCTTATCGAACGTGAAATTTTGACCGTCACTGTGCAAGAGCTAATAATCAGAGTCTGCAACATGAAATAAATCCATGAAAAAACCTTATAGAAATAAATCAAAGTAAAATAATAAATAACAATAGACCCAAAACTAAAAAATTACCTAATTTTTATGGACGACTGCTATTTATGTCTCTTATTTTAATAGAAAATTATGTTTGAATATTGTAATATATTTTTTATTTTTATTTTATAAGTTAATAATAAAAAATTAATCTTAGAAATTATGTGTCACGTATGTTTTTTTTATTTTAATATGAGATTACAATATATCTTTTTGTTGTAATAGGTAATAAAAAAATTAATTATAGAGATTAGGTACCACATATTTTTTTTAAAATTTTAATGGGACTTATTTTTATGAATTAATAATAAGAAATTACATTATTAATTAATTAAATTAATAGGTTTCTTATTTTAACAAGAGAGTATGTTTTTATATTGCAATAGGTTTCTTATTTTAGTCCTCAAGGGGTGTGACTTGGTGGTGTAGGGTCAATGATCTCACCTTGAGGTTCTGGGTTCGAATCCAGGGAGTGCACTTCTTGTAAGAGCCTGGGACAGCCGGTGGTTTTACCTGCGTCGCGGCCCAGAATGGGTGGTTTGGTGGCGGGGTTTCCATCGTTTCCAAAAAAAAAAAAAAAATTTCTTATTTTAATTTTATAATTTAATAAAAAAATTGTAGAGATATTTTAATTTTATAATTTAATAATAAATAGGAGATTCTACTTTATATTGTAATAGGTTTCTTGTTTTAATAATTATTATTTTAATTTTATAATTTTAAAATAAAAAATTAATTTTAGTGATATTTAATTTTATAATTGAATAATAAAAAATTAAGTGTATAGATTATGTGTCACATATTAAATTAATAGATTCTTTATTTTAATGAGAGTTTGTGTTTTTACTTTATAATATATTTCTTATTTCTTATTAATTAATTAATTAAATTAATAGGTTTCTTAATTTAATCGGAAATTATATTTTTATATTATAATAGGTTTCTTATTTTAATTATACAGTTTAATAATAAAAAATTATAGAAATATTTTAATATTATAATTTAATCATAAATATGATATTCTTTTTTTTATATCGTAATAGGTTTTATAATTTAATAATAAAAAATTATTGTATAGATTATGTGACACGTATTAAATTAATAGGTTTCTTGTTTTAATAAGAGATTATGTTTTTATTTTATTATAGGTTTCTAATTTTATTTTTTAATAATAAAACTAATTTTAGAGATATTTTAATTTTATAATTTAATGTATTTTATTGTAATAATAGATTTTTTATTTAATATAATTTAATAATAAGCCGCCACGTGACGCGATGAGGAAACTTAAAAATATTTAACTTATATATATGAATTTTGGCCATTATGATTTCCTTAATTGTAGCTAATTTAGATTTGTTTATTTTAATTTTAGCATAAAATATAGGAAAATGACACTCAATTACTCTAGAGATTGTTATAATAATATTTTAGTTTGAAAATATAAGTTTTAATCCCTGTTATTAACAAATTTTCGTTAATTTTGTGTCATTTTTCATTCGATTCATTTTAAACCACTTGAATCCCAAAAAATTATCTAAATATAGTAAAAATTTCTTTCAAAATTAGATAAAAAAAATGACTTAATTAATAATAAAATAATTAACAACGGGAACTTAAATTTATATTTGTAAAAACTATAAAAACTAAAATTTATATTTTTAAAACTGCATGAATTAAAATATATTTATTACAATCTGTAAAGTTATTAAGTATCACTTTCTTTAAATATAAATAGGTGTTAATCCTAACGCTATTGAGACTTTTCATACTATTCAATACATTACTATTATTATTATTTTATTTTGAATCATTTTTATAATTTTTTATTATTTACTCTATTTAAGATGCAAATTCTGACTATTAACTATTACACAATTAATTATAAATATTATTTGAGAACTGAGAGACAAACGAATGAAGTATAAATATTACATGTAATTAAATCATTTATCTCATTTATATTATAAAACCGATAAGATTCATAGCATTTACAATATTAATATCTAAAATATATGTTCAACCCGCATAAAGTGCGGACCCTATACTTATTTTTATAATTATATAAATATAAAAAAAAAATCTTTCTCATACTCTCATTTAAATAATATTATATTATTAATTTGATAAACATTCCAATATTATATTATTAATCTTTCTCATATCTGTTTGTTCCAATCTCGATAACAATTATATGATGCCCAATTGGGAGGATCACGCGCCACGAGAAGAGTATGAGATAATAATTGGAAGAGAGTTGTAAGATTCTTACGTTACTCAGAGACCGCAAAGGTGTCCTTAGTAGAGCTGCAATTCACGTGATATATATATATATATATATAAAAAAAAACCACTCTCTTGTTTATTTATTTATTAATTTTTTTAGTGTATGATAAATTTAAAATTTTAGTTTTTATTCTATACACTCTTTAATATATTAAAAAATCCACTAATTAAAATATTTAAATTAACTTATTTTTTTTTACCCTATATGCTCTTTGAATTATTCAATACACTAAAAAAATAACTTAAAAATACTTTTTTTTTTACTAAAATCTATTTGATTAGAATTAAAAATATATAGAATTTTATAAAATTTCTTTGCAAATCTCATTCTACATATGATCAAAATTAAGAAAAAAGTTAAAGCTGTTGCAAGGAAAATACAGCAAGATAATCATATGCCAACTATGTGTTCTCACTAATAAAAATAAAATAGCACAATAGAATATAAGAAAATATATGCATATTTCTCTCAAATTGTAATATAACAAAAAATATTTAATTTTTTTTTTCAAATAACAGTTTAAAAAATATTAATTATTAAGCATATCCTATCGTAGACTAAACTCAATATCGAAGATATCGGTTTGCTTCTTGAAAATTAGATGAAAGTGGCAACACTATATGATTCTAGTAAAGAACTTAGCTTTCTTTATCTTTTTATCATCTTTAATATTGATATTTGTATAATAAGTCTAGAAAGTATTTTAATAATTTTTCTAGTTCCTTATGAATGTTTTAATAAGGAATAAAGAGTGGACAGAAATATTATATTTTTTTATCTATTATAATTTATCATTAATAATAATTAACATAATGGGTATTTTAATAATAAATAAATTTACTAAAATATATGTGTACAAAGAAAATTTTACAATGCAAATAACCCTACCCATAATTAAAACTTAACTTTTATGACTATTAATTAAAAAATTCACACATCTAAAGATCTAAATTCTTCTTTTTTTTTTTTTTCTTTTTTTTTTATTTTGAGAAATTTTATTCTTTTAAAAGAATGAAACACGCCATGCCGCGTCAGCCCTAGAACGAGTTATTTCTTTTCTGTTGTTATTTATTTGTTTGTTTGTGTTTTTTGCATGCAAAGGTTTCGTGTGAGATATGGGGATCTCCATCTCATTGTTACTTCTTCTTCTTCTTCTTTTTGTCTTCGTTTGAAGCCTTTTGTTATAATTTCTTCAGTTATTTAAGGCAAGATATATGGACAAAAAATATGACATATTAAAAAAAATGATTGTTGTGATTCTGTTTTTGTTCGTATTATATGAATGGTTACTTCTTTTTTCCATTAAATTGCTAGCTAGCTAGGTGGAGTCTGAAGAGTTTGCCAGATTCATGGCCCTCTCTCAAGAAGAGTCTTGATTGTTTTATTTCTTTCGTATTTAGGGAAAATGACACAAACCCACCTCCCTTTATAATGTATCGATATATAAATCTCTAACGTTTTAGAAATGGACTCGCAATTAATTATCTTATAGTTAATTTAGATCGTCAGTGTTGACAAACGCATATGCATACATACAATTTGTTGAAGGCTGATTTTGGTCTCAGGGGCGGTAAGGGAATATCGCTCCCAAGACAAATCCTCATTCAATAGTGAATTTGTTTGGTTATGGGAAACCAAAAGTAAACTTCGGTAAAATGGGAAAACACGCAAATTGACACAGAGAGTTAACGTGGTTCGACGGATTGAGTCCAACCTACGTCCACGAGCACAAAATGAGAGGGTGTTTGTATTGCTGTAACGTGCTCTGCCAACCAGTTTTGTGGTCGGTCAGTGTGAAAACCGAGTTGTTTAGTGAAGGAAATTACAAATGGCTATACAAAAGACTATCTCTCTCTTCGTGTTTTTAATTTCCAAGAAGAGCTTCTTCAAACCAAGAGGAGAACCCCCCCTTTATATACTAAGAATGAGGCGGTAAAGGGAGGCGGTTGCTATTCCCATTTTGGAGAATCTTCCACGTGACATTTGACTCATTTAATGGGTTCTCTGCCACAGGCCTGCTCTTGCCGAAAGTAAGCCTGCCTCATGACAGTCTATCACATCAACCTTGTCTTCTTCTCTGCCACGCGCCACTAATAATGGTGACAGCCTGAACGGTGTTTCCGGGAGATGACACGTGTAAAGGAAAATCATATTCTCAAGGCTTCTGTCGGTTGCCAAGTGGTGTCGTGCTATATCAAATTATTCCTGCCCTGAAACATCCGGGCTCTTCGACCTGCTCAAAGGAAGAGTAGAATAGACCCAAACTGAGCTTATGACCTTATGTGGTTGGCTTACGAAAACCGCACCAAACCATATACTCTGGTCGGTCAAATCTAGGAGATTGTGTCCGGACTCACTGCTGGGCCGAGGAGTGGCCAACACTTCCTGAACATTCATCTCTTTCGGAACAAATAGGAAATTCCACTTTTGCCCACGACCGTACTGTTCAATATACCCGTCGAAAAACACCATCAACACAGTTCTTTCATTGCTCGTTTCACAAAATTCAATCTTATTATTGCATTGATCTTTTAAAAAAAATCCAATAATATATTTTTGTGTCCATTTTTAAAATATTGAGGATCTTATTTATACTATTATACGCACTATAAGAAAATAGACCTTTAACGTCTAAATTTTTAAAGTCGAAATTTCTTTCGACGCTAATAAATTGTTTTAGCGTCGATTTAAATTTCGACATTAAAAGGTAACCCTCTAGCGTCGAAAATATATTTGGACGCTAAAGGGATGCGCTTTTAGCGTCGAAATAGTTGTTCGACGCTAAAGGTTCTATCATTTTAGCGTCGAAATTTGATTTGACGCTAAATGTTCTATCATTTTAGCGTCGAAATTTGATTCGACGTTAAAAGGTTGCACCTTTAGCGTCAAAATTCTATTTAGAAGCTAAATGGTTGACCCTTCAACGTCGAAATTCTATTTAGATGCTAAAGGATTGACCCTTCAGCGTCCAAAAATTATTCTGACGCTAAAGGGTTGCCTCTTTAGCATAGAATTTTAATTTCGACGCTAAAGGGTAAATTTAAATTTTTCGAATTCCCACATATTTAAATTGTTGACATTTAACGATTAATTGTCGATGCTAAAAGTCAAATATTTCGACGCTAAAGGGTAAATTTAAATTTTTCAAAATCCTTTTTTCTAAAATTTGAATTTATCGCCTAATTAGATTAGATCTAAATTTTTTACATTTAGTGACAATTTTTTAACGCTAAAAATCAAATATTTCAATGCTAAAGGGTAAATTTAAATTTTTTCGAATTCTCGCTTTCTAAAATTTGAATTTATCATCTAATTAGATTAGATTTTTTTTTTTTTTTTTACAATTAGCGACGAAGTTTCGACGCTAAAAGTAAAAAAAATCGACGCTAAAGATCAAAATTTTGGCTTAAATAATTCCCGCTATTTGAGGACCTTTAGCGACGAAAGATCATTTCATCGTTGAAGGTTATTTTTTCTTCTATAAAATGATTTTTTTTTTCTTTTCATTTCTCTTATTATCACTTTCTTTCTCTCATACTCTTATTTTCTCTCTAAAATTCTTTTTTTCCTTAAGTGTTTTGTTTGATTTTTTGTATTTTATATTAACATCCATTTTTTTTGTAGGGGAATATGAAGATGAAGAAATAGTGAAAACATAAAAAACAAATGAAAAAGAATATGAAGAATATGAAAGTGAAGAAAATATATAGAAAATTATATTTTATTATTTTGTTTATTATTTTATTTTTTTGTTGTGATAAATTTTATAATTTTATTTTTATATCAATAAAGATATTATTGTTATATTGTTATATGTATATATTAATATTAGGTAATAGATTTCGACTCTAAAAGAAAAAAATAAATAAGTTTTTTTATTAATTACAAATTATTTGGCGTCGAAAATATTCATCGCCAAATACGTGATTTAGCGTCGAAAATTTCAATTTCTCGTCGAAAATTTGTGTCGCTAATAACCTTTAACGTCAAAAATATTTCTTTTAGCGTCAATATTTTTCGATGTTAAAAACTTTATTTTTTGTAGTGACGTTAGAGCAAAACCTAGGGATCTAGGAGTCAATTTCCATCAATCAAATGATTTGAACTTTTCCCATTTTATGCAAAGATAATATTGCAGCAACTCACCTCAGCCACATTCATATTTTCTTAATTTTTTTTTATTTGGCTAATTTTGTTACGTTTCATACATAATCAAATTTGTTTTCTGGGTTATCAGCTTATCATGATAAATATGAGAAAAATTTGTCTCTTTCAGTTGGTTTAATATGAAATTTGTGTGGTTTTGATTTGAATTAATTAGAGTTACAATTAAAACAAAGTTGATTATATAATCATTCGGTTTTAAGATAATCATTTAGTGATGAATGATTTAAATAAAACTAAGGTTAATCAAATTAATTAATAAGGCTTTTCGTTCATTGAATGATGAAACTGACGACTAATCTATTATAATGGATCGAAGTGAGATTTAATCAACCGTACGTGAATGAAAGATACTGCTCGCAATTATATGAATAAGGCTGGGGTCTTGTTCTTGTATCATTAGTAGTAACAGGAAACATAAGCTGAAAATGTAACACGTGGTCACATTTATTATATTTATCTGAAGACATCTCATATAATTGAGACGATATTCTTGTTTAGCTGGCAATTCGGATCAGTACATTTCAAATCATTTGGTAATGATATTGGGATGATCATAATTAATGGCCGCATTTAAATAGTGAGAAGTCTTTTGGGTAGGTTTAGCCACGTCGTCCCCAAGGGTGTGGCTTGGTGGTGTATGGTTCAGGATCTCACCTTGAAGTTCTGGGTTCGAATCCAGGGGGTGCACTTCTTGTAAGAGCATGGGACAGCCGGTGGTTTTACATGCGCCGCGGCCCAGAATGAGTGGTTTGGTGGCGGGGTTTCCATCGTTTCCAAAAAAAAAAAAGGTTTAGCCACATCGGTAATTTAATCTTGAGGTCTTCAAAGTTGGATCATCTAGATCTTTCCAAAGAGCTTAGTATTAATTTCAATAAGGAGGCGGGGTCTTACAAATAGTATTAATTAGAGCTACTCTCAATTAGGGTTGGTAGATAAATCTTAAATCCTTATCAAGATTTAGGATGATTTTCCATCTCTATTAAAAAAAATCGATTGAGATTCTAGACAAATTTTTATCCGAATTATAATTGGGACATGATAAGACCTGATCAGAAAGGGATGTTTCGATTGATATCTCTAATTTCTATTGAAATATCTTGCCCAAATGGATTGATATATTTTGTTAGTGGGGGAGGTCTCATAAATAATATCGAAGACACTCCCACTCCCAACTAAATTGAAATAATGTGCGGATAACCACAACCAATAAATACTGGCAACCCAGGTAGTACTTTGAATTATCTTCCTAATATGACGTGGTCTCACATACGAGTAATTCTTTGGTATAACAGAAACATGAATGATGTGGTATTACCAACAAATTAGACAATGACATGTATGTTTTAATATCCATCTTTTTAGTTATTTTTTTAATATTTTAACACACGTGACAATATATTATTGAATCGTTGCACGAATGACGTGATACCAAGTTATACTTGTGAAATATAACCAAAAACCCACCATTAAATTTGAGTCATAAAGATAATTCGATATTCGATTAGGCTAGCATTAATTCATCATTGAGAGAAAGATAACGTGGTGGGGGGCAAAACAAGACGGCGATAAATTAATTTTATATATAGCTAATTTTTTGTGCAATTAGAACATGCCAATTAGCAAGATAAACATGCAGAAATCCTGTGATTTGATTGACAAATTAATACATAGCTTAAAGGTAATGAAATGGTTTAATGCTTTGGATTACGTGGTATTAATTTAGCCTTAATTTGTGCAAACTTTGATTGGCATTTCGTCTATATGACACATCATGCCTTGTTAGGTTAAATAATTAATCATTTGGGGGTCATCAACTCATCATTCTTTAAATTAAGAAGGAATTGTTCATTGAAGTGAAAGCTGTACCCCAATCATTACTCTATGAGCTTCCGTACACAACTGTCTCTTTCAGTCTTTGCTAGTCTCGAGCTTCTTATTCAATCTTCTAACAAATAGAACCGGCTGGTTTCCCGACCGAAACCGAAACCGAATCGAAATTAATCGAAATCGAATCGGACGGTTCCGATTTAATTTTTTTTTAAAAAATTTTTAAAAAAAAATTATAATTAGATATTATTACTAAATAAATATAATAAAAAATTTTATTTATTTGAATTTTATTATATTAAATTAAAAATAAAATAAATAGTTTGGACTAAAAAAATATATTTATTTGAACTTAAATTTTATTACATTAATATTGGAACTGAACGGTTAGAACCTTCCGATTCCGGTTGAAACCATATGATTCCAACGGTTCGGCTATGGTGAGAATCCAAATTGATCGTACGGAATCGGTTCCGGAATCGGAAGGAATCGAAATTAGAAGGTTCCTTCCAGTTCGATTCCTATTCGGTTTCAATTCCGAACAAGAATTGTGGCCGGATCTACTAACAAACGTATTATTTCCAAATTGAATTCTACGTTTTATAGTCTGTTTGATATAATTTTTCAAATAAAACTTATTCAAATAGAGTTTTTATTAGTATATATTTTAGAGGTAAAACTTTTAATAAATAAAATTTAAATGTTTAGTCGTGAGTGAGAACTTTTATTAATTTTTTTTTTTACTTTATTGGATAAATTTTTTTAAGTTGTATTATAAAATAAATGAAATAATATTGTTAACTTAAATAAGGTTATTATAAATAATTTAACATTTTAAAAAAGCTTTCCAAGCTCCACTCCCAAAAAAAACTCAAATTTTGAGCTTTTGCTAGTAAATGCAAAATAATTTTTTCCTTTTAATTCTCAAAAACTCTATTTAAAATACAACCAACCACAATAAAAAATTTTGAATAGAGCTTTAGGATAAATAAAAAACTATTTTACATCTACTGAAAGTCATACCAAACAAACACTTAATAATGAACAAATAAAGATAAATTGGTTAGCACTCTGCACTTTGAATCTAGCCACCTGGCTTCGACACTAGTAGATAACTAATTAACTAGAGATGACAATTTTATTTGGATCCGATCCGGATTGGAAAAAATCCAAAAGATCTATATTAATAAAAATATGGATCCATATTTATATTTTTAGAATTTGTATGAATATAAATACTTAGATTTAGATGGATTTTTATTGTAAATATTATTTTAGATGTTAAATTGCTATTGTTTAATTATGGATATTTTTTATTTTATTTTAATTTAAATAATTAAAAAATAAAAATATAAAAATCCGGATTTTTTGCGGCCCTATAAGATCACAGTTAATCTGTTCATGTCTTTCGTAGCTTGATGTCCAAAAGTGGTACGCTGCATCTCAGCCCATACCCAAAAACACGACAAGATTGGGTTACAAGCATTGGTGGATGGACTATACTCATGCCTTCCATCTTCCGTTCGGTGAGGTGACGATCACTCCACGAGATTTTTCTTATCTTGTCACCTCACCGTCAAATTATTCAACTCGGTCATAAGCGGAGCAGGTAAAACTTTCGGTTATCCCAGATTTTTATAAGAAACCATTCTCTTAGATTCGAATCCAAAACCCAAAAATAATATCCTGAATCCTATACATCACCAAATCACGCGCCTGAATCAATTAAGTTCCAGACAAGCAAGCTTAATTTGGTCATAATTGGGTAGCTACTATAGCTAGAGCAAGATTATCATCATCCATTAAATTTTAAGCCTATTGCCTTAAGTCTTATCCGAGTCTGAACAAAAAATAAACAATGTTACTTATGAAGATTGAATGAGAAAGCAAATAAAATATTGAATGAGACGACACTGCAAAGAAGTATATGTGGCTAGTAATATTTGGGTCATGCCACTACGTCGTCAAACAGGATTATAATTCATTACTCGTAGTCAATTTATAGTTGCCAAAGAGACTGCTCAACAAACTTTATCAGAGATCAATTCAGTACTCCTCACTAGTCAATTTGTGCTAAAAGCCAAGAGACTTGCTCTTTGATAGGAATTGCTGCAAAGTGCAAAGAGCCTCCTTAATTACAACCACTGTTCTAAAATGCGCTACATTATTTTATACACGATGTATTGTATTACGGTATATTACATTAACACTATATTATACTACAACCAGTGTTCTAAAATGCGCCGTCATTTCGCTAGGCGGCCTGACACCATATCATTAGGGCAAGATGTTCTACGGAATATAATGTTTTTTCTGTCCATTCCGATGAAATTTCATCGCCAAATTCAACTGTTAATCATCATTATCTGACGGTCAATGATTGTGATGGCCTTAGGCCGTATCCGATTTCAAAATTAATAGTAAATCGGTTCCCGGTTTTGGTGTATTCCTACCATTTCCATGCTTAATTTTTTCCCTCATTACACAAAATTTTGAAAATCTTCAATTTTCCAAAACCTTAATTTAAAAAAAAAAAAAACTAAGTTCTTTAATTGTTATTGTTTTCATCAAATTAAACTTTTAAAAAACTTACTCATCACTCAAATAACATTTTCATAAGATGAATTTGTCCGAATTCCACCAAACTTTAATCTTAATTTCAAAATTTCTCAATTTTCGAAAATTTCCTAAATGTTGGACCAACGCCCGACTAGCGCCTAGCGCTCATTAAAACCTTAGACTACAACCAATACTCGATTGTAGTGTTGTACGGGTGTCTCAAGTGTTCTTCTTACATGGAAAATTTGAAACATTTTCCATGAAATTATTGGAAACAGTGAATGTCTACGCCCAGTAAGAGTGGTAATGGGCCGGGCCGGGCCCAGGTTTTGATAAGCCCGGCCAGGAAAATTTTGGTCCGGGCTTAGGAAAAGCCCAGTCAGGGCATCTTCCGGGCCGGGCCCGAGCTTTATCCGGCCTGTTTTTTTTTTTAAAAATTAAAATTAAAATTAAGAATATACAAATATAAAATAAAAGTCATTTTTTTCAAGATAATTCACAATACATTAAAATTTTAGTCTATAAACTAACAAGTCAAATGCTATAAAGTACAAATAATAAGTAAAAAAAAATTAATTTTTTTTAGCCCGGACCCGGACTAAATATGTTGAGCCCGGATCTGGCCCGAACCCGAGCCGGGCTTCTAAAATTACGGCCCGGCCCGAGATTTTTTGATCCCGGACCGGGCCCGGGCTTTTCTGCCATCCTTAACGCCCAAGCTTAGCTTGCTCGGGCCAATGCTATTTTTCAAAAGCCCAGGCTCTTAAAAGCCTTCCCGATCTTGATCAGGCCTATGTTTGGGCCGCTTTTTAAAATTTGTTGGGTATGTCAAAAAAATCTGTTGAGGTAGGAACTACTAATAATATTTTTAAACTGCCGAGACTTCGGCTTTTTCATGAATTGCCCTTGCTCCCAACCATAATTTAAATATTTTTTATTTAAGTCTGCGACAATATAATAAAAATATTTATTTAAAATAAAAAAATTTCAATACATTAAAAATATTTATGAACAATATTCATTTACCAATGTCATTGCCCATGCTACTTGAAGCTCAGGCTGATTCCATGTCCTGGTCCTCAAAAATCATCAGAGACTAATACCTTTCGTGTACAAAATGCCATCGCAAAAATACTTGTAGGTTGTGTTAGTACATGATGCCTTTCAAATATTATGTGTTAACGACTGTTTTTCGTTCAAGGATAAAATATGGAACTCATCATTCGAATAAATCTCTCCCAACTTTAAATTTATTTGTTTTGTGGGAACCACACAAATTTTGGAAAAAGAAAAACAACAACAAAGAAATGGATTTACGTGGTTCAGCAGAGAGTGACTCCAATTTATGTTCACGGGAAAAAGAGAGAATTTTATAATGCTCAGGGTAAAGACCGACCCGATCTCCAAATAAGGGAATACAAACAAGTTACAACACTAACACTTCTCTGGTTGTGACTAGTTCGGTATATCTCTCATAAAATGATCGAGTAGATGAATCACTTTCTCTTTCTATCACTATAACTTTGCTCACAAATTACAATCTCTCTCTTTCTCAAGGTTTTTAACTAAAGAAGTCAACTCATTTATATAGGTTCCCAAATTCTCTTTACAATCAACCCTGACTGATTCATCATTACAACCCTTAGTAATTGCTTCCACCACTTTCTCAGTCAATCAAATAAGCTTGTTTCTCTACCACTGCACCTAGACCCGGCCGGCGGTTCGGTTCCGGTTCGGAACCGAACCGAACCGGCCGGTTTCCGGTTCCACACTTAAGTGGAACCGGAAAGTCGAACCGAACCGGAACCGAACGGTTTGGTTCCGGTTCGGTTCGGTTTATTTTTTTTTTTTTTAATTTAATTAAAATAAAAAATAAGAGGAGTCAAATCATTAAATAAAAAAAAATTATTAATTAAAAAAATGAGATTAATTTATAAATAAAAAAAAATTTATTACATTGAAGAACTTGAGCTTAAATTTTTTAAAATTTAAGTTGCATACGTATCCTCCAAAGGTGAGAGGAATCAAAGCTCACGTAGTTCCATTACAAGTTTAAGACATATCCCCTTTGTAAATTATAATTTTACATTTATCAATCATCATTATCAGTTGATCCTTCGGCTCCGGGTCCGCAGCTTCCGCTTGCACTTGATGCAGAAGCATTATCGAACAAATCTTCAAAATCATCGGGGGCATCTTCTTGTTGTCTCAGATCAGCTCGAGTCCAATCATCCACACAATAGTTGCAAATTGCTCGTTGTGAACCATCGTCTAGGCGTTCCAAATTAAAATGAATTTTGAAAATATCGGAGGACCGAGCCTTAATGTCTCTTCTCCGTGATTGTGCACTGACACTGGGGCGCGCTCTCTTGGGTCGGCATATTTGACATTATGTTCTCGGATGAGCTTGCCATTTGAATAATTGCGATGCGAATGCCGAATGTGATAACAAATTAATTAACAACTAAAATAAGAGAATTGTATTGAAGTAAGATTGAGAATAAGAGATTTATAGAAAATGAGAAAGTTGAGAAATTGGTGTGATGAAATTATGAAAAATGAATTCTATTTATAGAATTTTAGAATTTTTTTGATACCAAAAATGCCCCTAAATATAACCGTTTTATTACCGTTATTAGGGGTACATTAGTAATTTTTATTTTATATAATACATTTTTTTTTATAATTTTATTTTTATTTTTTTTTTGGCAGGGAGCCGTTTGGCAGGGAGCCAACGGCTCCCTGCTGCATCCCCCAACGGCTACTGCCGTTGGGGTAATAAGGCCCCCAACGGCTAGTAGCCGTTGGGGCCTTAGGGTTCCTGTTGGAACCCTACGGTTCCAACAGGAACCCGACGGTTCCAACCGGAACCGTTCGGTTCCGGTTGGAACCGTCCGAACCGGTGGAACCGTACGGTTCCACCGGTTCGGACCGGTTCGAGTTGGGGTGGAACCCCAACCGAACCGGTCCCATTCCGGTTCGGTTCTGGAACCGGAACTGAAACCGGTTGGAACCGGAACCTTCCGGTTCCAACCGGTTCGGTTCCGGTTCGGTTCCGGTTCCGAACCGGAACCGTGGCCGGGTCTAACTGCACCTACCTATGGCAACTGACAATGCATATGATTACTGTGAACCACTGCTTTATCTATTTCGTCATTAATCTTCTAGATGCACTCATTTTCAGGTAAGACATACGTCATGTTGCTCCCAAACTGATCAGTCATCATCTCATATTCGTTTCTCGAGTCATGCAACCAAGTTAAATAATACTCTTTTAAATCCAGACTTCAAAGTTGTCGGGTCAGATTGTTTACCCCATACGAATGATACTTCATCGGATCGGGCTAAATAAAATCTCGGAGTACCCAAAAATCCCTCTGTAATATGGTCAGGTCATGTATCATCAACACTCACCTTACCTCAGAATCTCTCCCTAAGGAGAATATCTCATCACACATTATGATCGGGTTATTTCTTCAACCTTTCTCGAGATAAAGACTTTGCAAAAAACCACCATCGACATTAACATTGTCCATGCTCGATTAATATTTATGTTCAATCTCGAGAAACTTCTTGTTTCTTTTAATGATCTCTATTTCGCGAAAAATCTATTACACGTTCCATGCATGTAACATGTGGATTTATCCCATTCTCCATAAATCTTTTTTCTGGCAGGTTACATAAACATCTGTAGTTCATTCTAATACAATTCTCTAGAAGCTTCAACTAATTGTCTCTCATGAAATATTCCACGATAATATATTGATTTTCAGTTTATCACAATATTCACATCATTTGGCACTCTTACAATTTACCACGTAGTAGTAAAATGATAAGATAAATAAACACACACACACAAAAAAAAAAAAAAAAAAAAACACCATTAATTTATTAACATGTAGTAGTGAAACACTTATAAAATTTATATCTCAATTCGGTGTTGAGTCATTAAAAAATATTTAAAAATAAATGATATACCATTCACCTCAAATTTATAAATGGGTCAGATTTTGATAAGTCGAATTATAATTTAAGTGTTTTTTTATTTAAGGTCGGGTTTGAAACAATACAATAAAAATATCAATTCAAAATTTAATTAAGAAATTTGGCTTTTTCTAATACCTTCAAAATATTACTAAATAACACTTAAATATATAGAGGTACTTTTCCAAGTCTCGCCCATTTAACAACCCTAATTTTTGCACAAACTAAAAATACTGAAGGTTTAAATTAAAAAATAAATAAATAAATAAAAGTTCCAAGCCAGTGAAATATTCGTTTATTATAGGTAAAATACTAAAAATAAAAGGGACAAAAAATATATATATAACATTCACTTTAAATACCACCTTTCTGTGTTGTGTTTTCTCATCCCCTTATCCTGTTCTTGATTTTCTTGCAAAAATCCCAAAAAAAAAAATGGCTCTAAAAGCTGTTCACGTTTCTGATGTTCCCAATCTTGATCAAGTTCCTGAAAAAGTTACACTAAGTCTCCTCTCACCTCGCATTTGCAAAGGTAAATAGTTTCTTTATTAATCACAAGTTATTAATTTCTTTTTCTTTTCTTTTTTTAAAGTTGGATGAAAAGTTAATTATATGGTCCTTATGGATGTGATAATTAGGTGTTAATGAAGATGGTGATGATAATACAAAGAGTCGATTTAAGTTTCCAAAATTTGTGGTGATGGGTCACAGAGGAAGTGGAATGAACATTTTACAGTCGTCTGATCAAAGAATGAAATCAATTAAAGAAAATACAATTCTTTCTTTCAATGCAGCCACTCTTCTCCCTCTTGACTTCATTGAATTCGACGTTCAGGTGAGCCTTTACCTTTTCCGGTGACTTTCCGGCGAATCCTTTATTCATCTTCCGTAGCTTCTCTGTCTTTTATTATTATTATTATTCAATTTGTGATTTCTGAATCACGGTTTGTTTTGGGGGATGATTGATTGCACATGGGATTTCCATGCTTGCATGTGACGTTAGCTCTGTCTCCATTCGCCGCGAAGCTGACGGTTCTTTTTACAGAAGGCTTAGATTTGAGACACGTGTCTTACTATAAATAAAAAGTCAAAGCTGACCAGCTTGACTTCACGGTAGTCTTTTTTTTTTTTTTTTTGGGGTCACGGGCCTCACAGCCATCACTAATCCTCCATGACGATTATTATTAGCAAAAATACACTAAACTGCTTTTTAAATTATTATAATGAAACTTTAATCTATATAGTTTTGAAAATATAAATTTTAGTTTGTTAAATATTTTTCAATTTTTTTTATCCAAGTAATATTAAATGACTTGGATACCTCAAAAAATATCCAAAACTCTTGATATAATAATAAATTATTTCAAATTATATGAAATATGATTTAATTAATAAAAAAATACTTAACAACATTGACTAAATCTTGTTTTCCTTAATTAAAATTTGTATTTCTAAAATTACATGAACTAAAATGTCATTATATCAATATATAAGATAATTGAGTATCATTTTCAGTTAAAAAATCCATTCCTATAAATGAATTTCTCTTAGAGGTGTATATGTGATCATGAGTCAAAAAATTCCGAGAGATAAATTCGAAGAGATATTTATGAAGTATAAAACGAAAATTTATTTTAAACTTTAAATAACGAAATTTGAATTTATAGAGACTTGAACTCACGTTCTTAATATTTATTGAGGGGGTAAATATCACTGGACTAGAAAATCGAAACGACCATGACCATTAAGCCAATTTTGTTAATCCCAATTTTAATTAATGATAATTGACGGGAAAGTAATATTGAGGATATGAACATTACTGAAGTAAAAGTCGAAGCTAGAGGTGGCCACCGGTTCGGTTCGGTTCTGAACCGAAAGGTTCTATTCCAGTTTTTTTTTTTTTAATTTTAATAATGATTTTAAAAAATAAAAATAAAACTGTTCCACTGTAGAACCGCTTGAATCGAACGGTTCTAATAGTTCCAGTTCGAATCGCTGAAATTGTCCGATTCCAGCGATTTTTTTCGGTTCGATCAGGGATGAACCCTAACCGAACCGAAAATTTTCGATTCTGATTTCGATTCGGTTCGGTTCCGATTCCGAACCGGAACCGTGGCCACCTCTCGAAGCTGCCATCTCCATGACCATTGAGCTGATTATGTTAATCCCAATTTTAATTAATGATAATTGACGGGAACTTTACTTTGTGTAATTACTGTTAAATTTTAGTATCAATAAAAAGAAGGTACTGATTTGTTTACTTGTGTTTGTGTTTCTTTGTTATGCCAAGAACCTTTATGTCGTCAACAAAACAAACATATTTCTTGTAGGTGACCAGAGATGGCTGTCCAGTCATTTTCCATGATAATTTCATCTTCACTAAGGACCAGGTCAGTCATTTTACTCACTCTCAATCCCATTTCCAAGTTTATTTTCATTAAATGTTACTTGATTATACTGATTATTTATCTATTTTGGTGTTTAATTTAGGGTGAAATTATTGAGAAGAGGGTTACAGAACTAAATTTAGCAGAATTTCTTTCCTATGGAACCCAGAAAGACCCTGAAAATGTAAATATCATTTGACTAGTGGCTTGTGGCCAGTGGCTACTATCTCCTTAATCCCTAATTAGTTATGTTCTAATCAAATGATGTGTTTGTTTAAAACTGTTTATATATTCTTAAGGGTTAATGAAATTAATTCAGGTGGGAAAGCCTATGATTAGAAAAACAAAGGATGGGAGATTATTTGAATGGAAGGTTGAACAAGATGCTCCTCTATGTACATTGCAAGAGGCTTTCGAGAATGTGGATCGATCCATGGGGTTTAATATTGAATTGAAGTTTGATGATCAGTTAGTTTACACCGAGGATGAACTCACACATGTACTTCAAGCTATCTTGAAGGTATCATTCTTCTGTTAATGCAGCAAATTTTTGTAGCATTTCGATTAATTGACTTGTTAAATTTTGCGGAACAGGTAGTATTTGAACACGCCAAGGACAGACCTGTTATGTTCTCAAGCTTTCAACCTGATGCAGCTCTGTTGATAAGGAAACTGCAAAACGCATACCCTGTAAGATTAAACACTTCTCTGCATTTTCATTGTCAATGGAATATTATAATCTAATTCGGGTCATACATTGAAGTTATAGCGGAAAATAGCCTTTTTTGCGGAAAAGCAATGATAAGACTGCGACATATTGAATCATCGTCATATCTCACAGTTTAGGAAGTCCTGTGCGTTGAAGCCATTGAGTTGGGATTAAAAACCTACTTTGTTGCTAATGCTGCCGCGATGCAGGTGTTATTCTTAACAAATGGAGGTGCCCAAACTTACACGGACGTAAGAAGGGGTTCCTTGGATGAGGCCATTAAGGTTTGCTTAGCAGGAGGCTTGCAAGGAATTGTGTCTGAAGTGAGAGCTATCTTCAAAAATCCTGGAGCATTGAAAAGAATAAAGGAGGCCAAGCTATGTCTTGTAACATACGGTGAACTGAAGTAAGCTTCACATTCAGCTCTTTTTAGTCCTTGATTGTCAGTCAGTCAGTCATGTAATTCAATTTTTACCCAAATTTTGTTTCTTAATTTGCAGTAACGTCCCAGAGATCGTATACATACAACAACGTTTCATGGGCGTCGAAGGAGTCATTGTTGACCTAGTTAACGAGATCACTGAGGCAGTCTCGGATTTCATCAAGAGTGAGAAGGAGATTCAAGAAGAGATTTTTGCGGATGATGGTAAGCTGCAAGTAAATATAAAGCCCCAACTCTCAAATGAGGAAATCTCACTCTTACTCAAGCTTATACTAGAACTCATACACCATTGAAAGCTAAGCTACCATCAACAACACTTACAAATTTCATCAATTTACACAGACTTTTAGGCAATTTGATTGCTCCCTGTAGAACAATTTTGTGTATATAGTGACCTTTCCCTTGTTTTGTATTCCCAACTTTATGAACAAGCTTGAAGCTTTCTAGTGTTGGTTGTTGGGACAAGTTTCAAAGTTGTAATTTTGGGGGCAGAAAATTTAATGCAATAATGAAATCCTTCAATAAAAATTTGCCTAACAGATTCTATTCTTGTCAATTTGAAGTGGGAGGTAGTTAATTTTTTTTGCCCTATCCCATGTTCACTTCCTAAGTAGTTTAATTTTCTAGTGAGTTTTGCTACTTCCCATCAATGGCTTTCATGGCAACATCACCATGTTTAGCCACTTTTTTAGCATTAACTTTCTTGGTGTCATACATAATGACTCAGAGAAGAATGGGTTTACAGCCATTCAAAATTTGAAAGCCCAATAGGCTTAAGCTCATGCTCATCCAAAATGCCCATAAATTTGGACTAACACCACTGTTTCGTTTAATTCCTGTGATTTGACGTCGGGATTTTCAACGTTTTTAAAAAAAAAAAAAAAGTATTGTTCAAGTGAGAAAATCTTTGGATTTGCTTTTTCGACTTCAATAGCAAAGTTACAAAAATAAAAGAGCTTTAACTATGCTTTGCACGCACATAAAAGTTGGAATAAAGATAAATGGAAAATGATTATGAGAAGTAACAAAGCAAGAATAAACGGGAGCAAAATTATCATCAAAATAATCAAAACGATATCATTTTAATAATAATTTTATTCTCCTTTATTCCCCAATATTTAAATTCTTTTATCACTACTCTAAGATTAAAAAAAAAAAAAAAAAAAGCATATGGCTTTTGCTTCCAGCACTAGAATTTGTACCTTGCAAGTTTCCAAGAACATGTCACAAATTTACTTGAATTATGATATCAAAAGCTGCGGGGCCGACCAGTGGTGTTGTGTTAGTTTTTGGTTCCAAAACTCTTTTCATTTTTTGAACGAAGTTTCTGTGAAGTACGGCTTTCAGATTAGAAGCTCGCTCTTAAAGTGAAAGCAATTCTTTTTTTTCTTTTTTTTTTTTCCATCACTTACTTTGTTTGTTGGAAAATCTAAAGTGCTTATTATATACATACGGCATGTACGTGCAAGCATCAAATCATACGATGTCCCCGTGGGTGTGGCTTGATGGTGTAGGGTTCAGGATCTCACATTGAAGTTCTGGGTTGGAATTCAGGGGGGTGTACTTCTTGTATGAGCCTGAGACAGCCGGTGGTTTTACCCGCGCCGCGGCCCAGGATGAGTGGTTTGGTGGCGGGGTTTCCATCGTTTCCAAAAAAAAAAAATCAAATCATACGATGATTAAATATTAAGACGCATCATTTTGCCAGCTTATGTTCTAATTGATTATGATGATCATTAACTTTTAAATTACATGCAAGTTGATTAATAATCCAACCCATTTTCCTTTTTTGAGCCACCCTTATTCTACCGGCGGCTCAAGGTTTTTTTTTTTTTTTTTTTTTTTAAGTTTTAAGCAAAAAAAATTAACGGCCTTATTAAATTTGAGATATTTTTTTTAAAAAAATAATCATATTATTTGTTTGAATTTTTTTTATAATACACTTAAATATATTGGCACAAATTTTTATGAAGTTTTATATTTGAGCCTTTGGGGTGAGACCCTAGAGGACCGCCTTAGTTGACTAAGGATTGAGCCACTTATACTTGATTCAATATCACACACATTTTTCTTTTTTTTTTTCTTTTTTTTAATATGACTCCCTAGTCACAAGAAATGGCTTTCGTGCATGCATGATAGAAAATCTTAAATTTCGAACGAAATTCGAGATTTTATATTATTCGATATGAAATTTTTGCTCCAAATAAAAAATCAGTACAAGAAAATATTCGAGATCTCAAATTATTAGAGATTCGAGACGGGACCGAGATTGATAACTTCCAACTCATCCCAACCGATTATCATATCTACTTCCATATCCCATCCAATTGTTATCTTGGAGCTTTGGCCTACAAAAAAAAAAAAAAAAAAAAAAAAAAAAAAAAAAAAAAAAAAAAAAAAATTAAATAAATAAATAAATTTTATCATGTAGGCACATTCATATTTTATAAAATGCAGACTTTGACATAGTTGTATCGAATAGGTTCAATTTATCAGTTTTTTTTTGTTTGTTTTTCGATTTTTAAAGATTAGTCCCCAACCTAACCAAACATAATTTTGAATCGAACTCAATCTGAACCATTATATTTAAGTAAAATATCTTTATTTCTAAAACATAAATCTATATTTTAAAAAATTAAAACGTAATACCAAAAAAACTATTAATTAAGTAACATATTTCCTAATCCAATGGTTAGCAAGTTGCTGGGTTGCATCCGACTGGCCAATTGAATGTAACACAATGTCGCCAAAAAATTACGGGCACGTGTTAACTTCAAAGATCACATTGTAAAATTGAGTAGGCTAGCTAATAGCCCTAGGCATTATCGGATTCGGATCGGATCGAACCGAATTCGATCCGATCAGATATGCGCTGAGAAGTTTGATTCGATCGGACTCGATTATCTTATCTGTTATCAAACTCGATCTGATCTGATCTGATTATTATCAGATCGGATCGGATTGGTTCGATCCGATTCGAATGATTTCGGTTTGGATTGATTCGATCCGAGACGAATGATTTCGGATCGGATTGGTTCGATCTGATTTGAATTATTTCGGATCGGATTGATTCGATCCGAAATATGATGATTTCGGATCGGATTGGCCCGATCCGATCCAAATTCGGTACACAGTACACAGTACACACAACATGACCACAAGCCAATGGCAACTGCAAATATGATTTGCAGGTCTCCATATGTCTCTTCAAGTTGGCTGTTGGCCGATCCTTCGCACTACAAGCATAAGTCTTTTGACAATATGTACATTCAGCCCTATCCGGATTATCTTCACAAATGCGGAAAACTTTCCACTCTTCAGATCTTCTATTTCTTATTTTATTTGCTACTGATGTGATTGATGGCGATGAATCATGTTTTTTTGACAATGGCGGTCTCTCGGAGTTTGATGTAAATTTTCTCTTCTATTTCATTGTTTCTGTTAATTGTACATCAATTGAATCTGATTCCGACCCACTACTGTTGGGTGAGCTTTCAAACCCACTCATCTACAACGAAAATAAAATAGACAATTAGACATATTTGTACAATATTGTTTAAATATATTAAATGAATAAATATAATGTGTTGTATAAAATGAATAAACTTAAGTAAACTCCAAAACTTAACTCACTTCACAAATTTCATAAACCAAAACATGGTCTAAAACGACAATGAGGGAAACCACTATACCAGAAAGCAGAAAATGAACAAACTATTTCCAAGCAACTATTTAATAAATGGTGCCATTTTCCATTAATAGATAAAATTACAAAAACAAATAAAAATATAAGCTTATTTAACACACAACTCTATGTGGAGATGACAAAATAAATCTAACAAGCAATTTACATAATTAATAAGGGACAAATCTAGGAGACTGGCATTTAGTTAGAATCGACGAACAACAATCAAAGTCTTAAATTTTTACGGACATCCATAAAATTTAATTAACTATTACCAGCAAACTCATTTCTGACCAAATAATGTTCTTCTATGCAATTTTGAAAGTGTGATAAAGAGTTTTTTCTTACCGGCCGATTTGCTCATCTGAGTTGGAATTATGACCAGATATAACAGAGAAATATAACAAAAGAAGATGCCTCAGGTCCTTCAAGTTCAACTACATCATCTTCAACAATTGACTGAAGCTGACATTTTTATGATTCTCCTATCTTCCTAAGAAAACCAAAACTTATAGCATCAAAACCTTAACAGTTTGCAATTCACAAATCGAAAGTTGAAACTTTTCATTTTAAAGTTGAAACCCTACATTATAAACCCTAAACAATCAATCCCCAATTCCAAATTTTGAAATAATTCCAAATTCTAACAGTTGTTAACAGTATATATAAAAATAAATAATATACCCATTTTCAATTATGAGTATAATCTAAAAAAATCACTCTAAAAACGTTATAAATAGAAACACTCTATCAGCAAACAAAATACCCATAAACATCAATTCAACGAATCATCAAAAGCCAGAATCATTCCAATCAAAATCAAATTTACGCCGGCTTGTGGTGGTGATTCACGCACTGTATTTAATAGGGTGATTCTATCTATTTAAGAGGTGTAAATTTAAGACCAAGAAATTGAAATTTGAGGTACAATAATTAGAAGAAGAAAACAAATGAACCCCATTTTTGCCCTTTTAAAGTATTAAGTAACCAATTTTTTTCCCACAATTAACAGTATAACAATAGAACTCACCATACTGACCTACTCCATTGTCGTTCCACAGTTAACACTATAACATTATAACCAATTTTTTTTCCACATTGCATATTCATTTGTCGCAATTAACAACTTGTTAGACAATTTACAGAATAAATGTATAAATGACAGGATTTCAAATTGGCAAGGGCAAACAATTTGACAGTAAACACTAAACAAATCCCTAATTTTGAAAATGAAGAAGGTAACTTACTTTCTTGAATCTTCGATTTCCCCTTTGAATGGATATCAACTTTGATGAATGAAGATGAAACAAGAAAATCAGAGCGATGAAGTGAAGACCGATTCACTTAAGAGGAAAGGAAGACTAAAGACTAAAGAGTGAAATGGAGACCGCTGAAGTGAAGAAAACCGAAATGAACCATAATTAACTTAGCAAAACGACGTCGTTTAAATACTCCAAAACGACATCGTTTTGCATATTAAATAAAAGAAAAAAATCGAGCGGATAGGATCGGATCGGATTTTATCCGATCCGATCCGAAATCCGTCAAACCGCTTCAACTATATTCGATCGGATTAAATAATCGGATCGGATCTGATTTGATCCCATCCGATGCCCACCCCTACTAGCTAAGCTGTAGCTAATTTGCTACTAATTATGCAATTTTTGTGGTCTTAATCCAACTTTAATAATGCTTATTTTGTTTCATAATTCTATCTAATCTATAAATTGAAGAAAAGGCAGCTATCTTCTTATCTGTCTCTGGTATGTTGCTTTGCATAAATTCTTTTTTGAAATTTATCAGCTGTCTTTCTTCTTCTTGTGGGTTGACAATTTTTTTGCTTCAATTTGAAGAAATGTGGCCAAAAAATTTCCTATGAAAAAGTTATGTCTTTTTGAAAAGCATGTACATAATTATATAATATATGTGCCAATTTTGAAATCTATTGTCACATTTGAATTTTCAAATTGGATATAGATTATGTATTAAGGGATATAAAATAGATTCATGCATTGATGTATATATGGGTATTTATTATTTGTATTGTATATGAATATGATTGCTTGTATATATATTTTAATGAATAAAAACATTTTATTTTTGTATATTTGTTGCAACAATATGAGATCAAGTTTTGATTTTGATTTATTTTTTTTTATATGAGACCAAGATTGATAATATGAATTATTTATGATAAAATCATTGTCATAGTGATGGAGGGACAACTTTAAAACATGGCACATGATACCCAAAGAAAAAAAAATGAAAGGGATAATAATACATTAATGATTGACGTGAAGGACTAATAACTATACCAACATCAACTTGATGCTCATCATTTTTTTTAAATCGTTGAAAATCTCACCGTCAAATCATTCTTTTCGGGATTAAACGGAGCAGGTAAAATTTCCGACTATCCCAAGCTCTTATAAAAAATATACTCTCTGAATTCAAACTCAATATCTCAAGATGAGATCCGGAACCCATGTTCACCAATATAGCACCTCTATTTCACATAATAATTAAATGGAAAAGATTGGCTAATTATGTTTTTAGTTTTATTATTTAGTAATTTTGTGTGTTGTAGAGGAAATATTAATGGATTTTGTCAATTATAGATTGAGTAGAAAAGCAAATTTGAAGGCCTCTCTTGCAAGTTAAAGTAAAATTCAGTTTGGAGTTGATAAGAATTCTCATAATTAACTTATTCTATTAATAATGAATAATTTTAAATTGATTATTGAATGGATCTAAATGTATATGTTAATGACATGTTTATTTTTTATTTTTCACTTTTTATATCTGATTATAAATATATGATTTTGACATTTATGTCTTTTAAACTTATATTTTCATAACTTATATCTGCATATTATATATATAAAAAAAAAAAAATTAATCAAATAATATAATATAAAAAATAGAGATGATTGAATGATAGTATATATTAACAGTTTGATGATAGGAATCGTGATTCATTTTTAAATTCGATGATAAATTTTATTGTAAATAATTGATTGTATACAAAAATTTTAATTGGACTTTTATATGATAGGAAATAGATTATTTGTGTAATTAAGATTTTGGGTGTAACATTTAAATGATTCATTGAGTATTAAATTAGAATATTTAATTTAATTTCATCATTAAGTTATTTTTACCTTAAATTAAGGGATCAAGGGTTAAGTGGAAAAAATAACATGTCATTTTTGTTAAATCATTGAAATTCAATCATATTCTACGTAAGCACTAAAAGCAAAAATGACCTTAATATAATTTTTTAGAATAGTTAAAGTTATTTTTAAAATAAATGTCATCAAACAAATAATATAAGCATTATAAGACAAATTCGAGTATTTTTTTTGTTAGATAAACCCCCTTTTACAAGAAATAAAAAATATTTTAATTGTTCTTTAAATTCTAAAAAGCTTTTTTTTTCATTCAAACATACGGTCAGATTCTGATAAAGTTCATGTGAACTTTATGTGGACTGTAATGGCAGATAAAAATAAAAAAAAAATTATCTTTTAGTTGGATGTGGACTTTATGTGAATGGTAAGATATGGACTGAAACCTGATCGTTCAAACATATTTGAATTTTATATATATAAAAAAAAATAATGGAATTTTAAAAATAACTTGTATTATTTTACTCAAATTAAAAAAAAAAAAAACTATCAAATGTCTCATTATTCTTTAAATAATTCACTCCCACTAACCTCATCATTTTATAAAATACAATATTATTTTATAACAAACAAAATAATACGGGAAATTAGACAAACTAACCAACAAAATAAGACAGTTTTCCAATTAGCCATTGTACGTGCCAAATTTGGACCCGAGGGTAAAATTGGCTTTTCGAGTCAAAATTCAATACCACAAGCCCACAAATATTGGCCCTTAAAAACCATATTGGAAAACCAGCCCAAAAGACTTTATTCCACCGATACATAAACACTACAAATGAAAAGCCAAATAAGTAGACAGCATAAAACATGGTTGTTACTAACTATTTTTACTTTTTCTAAACACAAATACGTGCAACGCTGAAAGTTGGATCAAGACACGTTGTGGGTTCCATAGCCAGATATATCAGCACATTGTAGACCCATTGCCAGCTTTTATCACAGCTACAAAATAATCTCTTTTCAGATCTATAAAAGGGAAGATAACTCAGGGTTCAAAGGCAGGCTTGACATCATTCTTACAAACTTCTATTCTCTGACACAAGTTCTGAGAATTTCTTTCCTTTGTCACCGCCCTCACGGCTATCAAAAGAAAGTAAGGTAATAATAAGCCTTATTTCCGCATATTACATAATGGCAGCTCATTTCACTATACTGACTTGAGCGTCGGAGTGTACCCGGCACCCACCATACCGGTGGTAGTCTACTCCCGTTTACTCTATCTTTGTTTTGCAGGATCGTTAATGCCCCCAACCTACAAATTCTGATTGTGGACCTCGGCCGAAATCCAGCGTCCACATCCATAATTAGATTTTTATACCTATTATAGCCAACAATCACATAAAGATACCAAAATACAATTATAACACAATAACATCTTCTTCTTCCACTATATTCATGCAAACATTATAATTTTCTTCTTCCTCTTCTATCCATATTTTTCTCCCTCAAAATCACAAAACATAAGTAATTAAAAACAAAATGGAAATAAAAAATGTATATATAAAATGATGGAGAATAAATATGTAAGCTTTTAGTAAAAAAATCGTAGGTAATAATAGAGCACACAAGGTGTTCGATAAAATGTCAATCTTATATGGGCGTACACCATGACTATATGATGACCCATCACACGTACACTCATTGACACACTCACAAAGTGGTTATCTACTCCAAAATATAAGAGTGTCGAAGTAATAAAATAACCCGGTAAGTACTAGGTCGATCCACGTGGAATAAATTAAGGGTAGCAAAAAAGCATGTGCCCGGCTCGGCCCGGCCTGGCCCGGGGGTGAAAAAAGCCCGGGCCGGGCTTCAAAATGAGGGGCCCGAGCCCGGCTCAACAAAAAAAAGCCCGGGTCCGGCCCTGCCCGGGCTTAAAATAAATAATTATATATTTTTATATAATAAATTTTTTATATTTATAGTTTTTTATATTAAAAAAATCGGGCCCGAGCTCGGGCTTTTCGCGGGCCCAAGCCAAAATTTAATTTTTCGCCCGGCCCGTTGCCATCCTTAGAATAAATATAGTAAAACAAAATAACAATTTGAGTGAAATAAAAATATTGAATTTGTTTAAAGTGATGAAATTTTAAATTGAATTGCAACAATAAATTAAAATGTCGGGGTTAGGAGATTCACTCTTAATATTTTAAATATAGAGAAATCTTACTTTTTTTTATAATACACAAATTGTTATTATTATCCAATTAATTTACTTTATGAATTAATTATGCCAAAACATATAAAATCAGTCATAAAGGCGGTGATAACATTTGTCTATAACAAGTCCAGTTAGGTACTCAATTATGCCAAAAAAATTAAAATCAGTCATATAAGGTGGTAGCAAAGTTCTTCAATAATTAATTCATATTTAAATTACTTATTTAGATTACAATTTATATATTATAATATAAATAATATTAATCTATATTCTCATATTAAGAGCTTCACTTTTTACCCCCAACAGGATGAAATTAATTACTCATGATTTGAAGAAAAACATGCATAATTTTATTACCGAAAGAAAAAAATTACAAGAAAGCTTAAAAAAAATTACAACAAAGCTTAAAAAAACACACACACAAGATACATTCTCCCAAATTATACAAGAGAACTTTGAATAAAGCATGAAGAAAAATTGGAGGTGGACACCTCTATTTATAATAGATGTGCCCATTTCTCAATTGCTAATTACAACTTCCCAAATTAAATACAAACAATAAATTTTTACTAATTTATTTTTTTCTTTTTCCTTTTTTGACTTTTTTGTTGATAATTTTACAAACACGATCACAATACACCTAAAGTGAATTATGACATTTCAACTTTTATTTTTTTGTATTTTTTACTTTATTTTATAATAATTAAAATTACATGCAACACACATTGACATATTCACCAATTTCGACCTTGAAAACCTCCAAACTAGAAATTCTTGTAAACCGTAAAGTTGTAGATATTTGAGTCTTCTTTCATCTGGAATTAGAATCGCCTCAATCCGATATCGGAATAAGAAATTATGGCAAATTACGAAAATTGCGCAAAGTTGAAATTTCCGAAATTATACACAGTTAGAACGCCCTTTCAAATTTCTGGCCTCCAAAATTCAAATGTCACATCAATTTTTATAGTTATGCATCCAATGTATTATTTCACCTACATAAGAAATAAAAACCATAATTAAAATATATAAAACATAAATTTAATTATAATTTTACAAATGTGCTAAATTAATGAGATTAATGAAATTATAAGTGTAAAATGATTAGTTTCTCTTTTATTAAGTGTACATTTTTAATGTTCAACACACATCACATAGTACAATGGGTGTGCGACGACACCCTTTGCACGGTGCGATGGGTGTGCGACAACACCCATCGCACGTCATTTTAGTGTACAATGAGTGTCGTCGCACACCTATCGTAAAGTCATTGTTCTTTGCTGCTATGAGTTGACTTCAGTGATAATTTTGTCCAAATAAAATTTATTTTACTAATTGGGTAATAAAAACACAATAATGACTACTTATATTATATACTACTTTTTTTTCTTACTTTTTATAATTTCTCAAATAATACTGTATTGTATCAAATGATTTTTAAAAAATGCCAACCTTAGTATTTAAAAAGTTTCAATTATTTCAAATATTTTTTTAGTATAACTATGTGAACACGTAAGAACTAAGTAGTTGCCAAGTGAGAATCAATTCCATGGAATTTCAAATGCTTCAAAGAAGGGCAACCTCAGAAAGATATGGCTCAATTTGAATTTACCTAAATGACCCTGAGGGAAAAGTAACCCAAACCCAAACCCAACACCAAACTAAAGAAGGGTCATTATTAGAAACAAAAATGATAGACATACATAAATTCTTATATAAAAATACTACACCCTCTTACTGTAGCTACAGTGATCACTGTAGCGATCACTGTAGCTACAGTGAGAGAAGTGTAATATTTTTATGTAAGAATTTATGTATGTCTATCATTTCTCAAAATAAAATTTCGGAAAAAAATTATGTCTCTTTAAAATAATAAAAAACAATGTTAATCATTTATAATTTTAATTATAAAAAAAAAAAAAAACACATTTTCCACAACAAAAAATATTTTACTCAAAATACAATAATTGCAGCCTTTGACGATTTTCTTTTTACTCCTTAAAACCTTCTTACAACACCCACACGCAAACTCCTTTTGACTCTCAAACCAAAAAGAAAAATTATTTTGTTTAAAAAAAAAAATCAAAATAAAATAAAATTCAGAAAGATGGCAAAAAAAAATCAGAGCCGCAATTAGGCCTTAAAAAGCCAACTTTTCTTGTCAAGTGGGCGTGAGAGCATTTGCTTGTGGGTGGGTATTTTTTACATCAAAAAATAATTATTTTTATTAATAAATTAATTTTACTTTTTTCCAATATTTATTGTTATCATTATTTGTGGAAAAAGGAGTTTCCATTCTCCCTACGGAATCGGGCTTCTTCATTTGTCAATGTCTTTAGATTCTCGTTTAACTGGGCTCCATTTAATATAATTTTCCAAATAAAACTCCTTAAGTTTTTAAGATAGATTTTTTGATAACAAAAATCTTTTATTAATAATTATAAAATTGAGTTAATGAACGATTTTTTAAAGTTGTTTTATGAAAATAATGAAATAATATTTGAAATAAAATAATGATATTTAGGACAATGTGATTCTTTTAAAAAATCCAACATCTACTCTCAAAAAGTCAAATTTTTAACTTTTAGAAGTAAAGGTAATATATATATATATATATATATATATATAATATATATATATATATATATATTATTTTTTTAATTCTCAAAAACCCTACTTTAAATGCATGGGCATATCCATGTTGGGCTGTATTTTGGAAAATTTTAAAGTATGATTTTAAAGTGATTTTAATTTCTTTCAATTTTATGAAAGCGTCGAGTTTAGTATCGAACTAATTCTGAAAAGTTTAAACTTGTTGTAATATAAAATTACAATTATTTGAAATTTATTTAGTTATTTTTAATTCATAAAAATCGATTTCTCACACTGAATAAGTAGTAACTTACAACAAAATAATAATATAATAGAAGATAATGATTTTTTCCATTTTTTTTAATTAATGCTACTTCTTAAAAAAAATAACTAATATAAGTATATTTTAGATTTAGATATTTTAAATTATTGATCTTAAAAAATATACAAGTAATAAAAGAAAATGTTAAATTTGTCTCATAATCTTATTGATATCGATTTGTCATTATTATCGTTATTTTTCCACCACCCGTCGACTATCCAAAATATGAAATGATAATTGTAGACGCTGGTTTTCGCCCGAGGTCCACAATCGAGAATTTGTAGTTGGGGGCACTAGCGATCCTGCAAAACAAAGGTGTAGAGTGAGCGGGAGTACTGCCCACCGGTGTGGTGGGTGCCGGGGGCACTCCGACGCCCAAGTTAGTAAATGAACAAAGGTAGTTGTAGATGGAATGTCAATGTTAGATGCTACCTTGAACTCCGTTGAATGCCGTGAGGGCGGTAAGTGGTAGGAGTGGCGAGCTTGAGAATGTCCCAAAGCTAAGGGTATGAGAGCTAGAAGTTCGATCCCCTTCCTCTTGAGTCATATTCCTTATATATCCATGGTATAGTCATGTGTGTCTTTATTGACTGTCTTTTAATTATCTGCCCGTTAGAACATGGTAACAGTCAACTTAATGAAGTGACATTACTGCTTGCAGGTTGGAACGGATGGCCTGTGGGTGGCATTAATGAGCCTGGGCGTTACGGCCGGTCTCTGGATGGACCTACGGTTACCGGTGTTGTGTGTTCATCGGGCCTGGGCCGACATTATGTCTTTGGGGGTTTGATTAGGAGGCTTCAGGGGTGCGTCCAGTATTTGGATCTGAAGAAAAATAACGAAACTACCCCTGGACCCAATTTGGCCCAAACAGTTTGTCCCCTACTCTCTAAGTCAAGAGTCATTGGCTTGGAGAGTACTTGACGCATGTGTCGCTTGGGACGAGGCCATATTATGTAGTTATACTTCGAGCGTTGATGCTGCCTACTAATTGAACCAAACGAATGTCAAGTTATCAACTTGAGTCTACAAGAGCCATTGGGGAAGTACCCAATCGTTTGGACCTGATGAAGGTCAGTATATCAGTCATAGGACATGTACCCTCCATGTCTACAAGTTGACTCGAAATGAATCTATGGGGATGTCCCCGGTCGACTGGACTTGATGAGTCTAGGAAGATATGAGTCATACGACATGTGTAATCCATGTCTACAAGTTGACTCGAAATGAGTCTATGAGGATGTCCCCGGTCGACTGGACTTGATGAGTCCAGGAAGATATGAGTCATACGACATGTGTGATCCATGTCTACAAGTTGACTCGAAATGAGTCTATGGGGGATGTCCCCGTCGACTGGACTTGATGAGTCCAGGAAGATATGAGTCATACGACATGTGTAATCCATGTCTACAAGTTGACTCGAAATGAGTCTATGGGGATGTCCCCGGTCGACTGGACTTGATGAGTCCAGGAAGATATGAGTCATACGACATGTGTAATCCATGTCTACAAGTTGACTCGAAATGAGTCTATGGGGATGTCCCCGGTCGACTGGACTTGATGAGTCCAGGAAGATATGAGTCATACGACATGTGTAATCCATGTCTACAAGTTGACTCGAAATGAATCTATGGGGATGTCCCCGGTCGACTGGACTTGATGAGTCCAGGAAGATATGAGTCATACGACATGTGTAATCCATGTCTACAAGTTGACTCGAAATGAGTCTATGGGGATGTCCCCGGTCGACTGGACTTGATGAATCCAGGAGGATATGAGTCATACGACATGTGTAATCCATGTCTACAAGTTGACTCGAAATGAATCTATGGGGATGTCCCCGGTCGACTGGACTTGATGAATCCAGGAGGATATGAGTCATACGACATGTGTAATCCATGTCTACAAGTTGACTCGAAATGAATCTATGGGGATGTCCCCGGTCGACTGGACTTGATGAGTCCAGGAAGATATGAGTCATACGACATGTGTAATCCATGTCTACAAGTTGACTCGAAATGAATCTATGGGGATGTCCCCGGTCGACTGGACTTGATGAGTCCAGGAAGATATGAGTCATACGACATGTGTAATCCATGTCTACAAGTTGACTCGAAATGAGTCTATGGGGATGTCCCCGGTCGACTGGACTTGATGAATCCAGGAGGATATGAGTCATACGACATGTGTAATCCATGTCTACAAGTTGACTCGAAATGAATCTATGGGGATGTCCCCGGTCGACTGGACTTGATGAATCCAGGAGGATATGAGTCATACGACATGTGTAATCCATGTCTACAAGTTGACTCGAAATGAATCTATGGGGATGTCCCCGGTCGACTGGACTTGATGAGTCCAGGAAGATATGAGTCATACGACATGTGTAATCCATGTCTACAAGTTGACTCGAAATGAATCTATGGGGATGTCCCCGGTCGACTGGACTTGATGAGTCCATGAAGATATGAGTCATACGACATGTGTAATCCATGTCTACAAGTTGACTCGAAATGAGTCTATGGGGGATGTCCCCGGTCGACTGGACTTGCTGAGACCATGAAAATCTCCATACTACTGGTCAAGGACCAGGGGAGTCTACAAATTTTCCTAGACCAGATGAAGGTCGTGTACTTAACTCGACTCTACATGAGCCATGGGTGGTGTCCCCTGTCGATTGAACCAGACGATGGTTAATGAGGGTCTTCACTCCTCACTCTACGAGACCTGATAATGGTCAGTTAGGGTCTTTATTCCGCACTCTACGTGACCTGACAATGGTCAGTGAGGGTCTTCATTCCTCACTCTACGAGACCTTACGAAGGTTGGTCGATTGAACTTCATGTAGTAACTAATGATATTTCTTTCTAGACATGATAAAATATTCCTTGATCAACGTAGTATGGGTAAGATGAAGCATGAGTTGTCTCTTTTCTGGTTTCTTTTGGTGTCTTCTCTGCACAGTTGATGTGGGTTTGTTTTATATATATATATATATATATATATATATATATATATAATATATATATATATATAATATATTATTTGTGTGACATTGGTTTTGTTGTTGAAATTGTGGCAGAACGCTGGACCGTCTCAGCTTTGTACCTTTATATGCGTGTGGGCTAGTGGCCCTAGCTGTGTGAATGGGCTGGTTGTGGTCTCTGGATTGTGATTCTTGCAACCACCGTTGTGGGGTTCTTGGCCATATCTTGTGCATTGGATCAAGCATATGGGCTTTGTTCCTTGTCGGTGCTCAACTGCTGGGCTTGCTTCTTTTCGGCAGCTACGGATTACGCTTGAATGAACAAGATATTTTTTCATCCTACATATGTCGAGTGAGACAATTGAACAATGAAAAATGTGTGTTGTGTTTAATGGCACCACATTGATGCCAACCTACATCCTGTTGAATGAGACCTCTGACAATGATTTGTATTTATATGTGTAGTGTCCAATGGTGCTTTAGCCAAACATTCTTGCGTTATGTCGAGTGTAGTATCCCTTCTAACAAGCATATTCTATGCTCCACGTCGAATGATCATAAGTGATATATTAATGCCATTGTGTCTGTCGCTTAATACAATGGTCAAACTCACATGGAGTTTGGTCCGGTTTTGCCTTTGACTTTGTGTTATAGTCTCCCTAACTCAGATGCTATTCCTGTAGTTTGGACTGTTCTCTTTCTCGGCTTCGATTTGGGTAGTGGTGAGTTGATTTTCCTGGAGACGCGTTCCCAAGACAGTGTGGGACACGACATATCATCTTGCTTTGGTTGCCCATCCTTGCAACCAATGATGTGAGACTCCTGTTCCATTTTATTTTGTTTTGTTTAGCCTGCCAGGTGGGTCTACTTTGTCGAGTGGCATATTTTGTCGAGTGGCATATCCTTTTTATGCCATGATTCTTTTTTTTTTTTTAGGAAGCCCATGAACGAGCCCAAAGCTTAGAAAAGAAAGAGGTGGAACCAAAGCCCACGCTGCATGCATGAATAGAGAATACAAGAGGCCTACAGCCCCCTCATGCAGTATGTCGTCCCCGGGAAACTACCTTTCATGCGAGCAAACAAAGCCTACTAACTTGACTTCAAAGGTGCTGGTCTCACAAACGACTATGATTTTGTGACAATAGTGCCAGCTGATAAAGCTGATAGTAGAGTCTCTTTTAGGACGCCTGAATCTTCATTCCCTTCAGCTGCATCCACTTCTGTAGGCACTGCATTTTTACGCATAAAACCCTATGATGAGTCTCATTTTGGAGACACTACCTTTTAAGTCACGGAGGTCACGGGAAACGGACATCGGAAGGGGAAATTCTGAATAAACAATGTTCACTGTTTTCGTTCGTGCTGCGTTCGCGTTTACGTTCGAACGTCAAACGGATTGCGAGCGTTCGTGCCGCGTTCGAGGAAGCGTTCGAACGGTGTCGGTAATTCTGGTTTTGCTGCTAGCCTCACATCCAGCCCAATTAGCCCCCCCAAAGCCCATAAAACACATCCCAATTTAAATAAATAAATATTAATTAAAACATTAACTAAATAATATAATAATTAAATAATTAAATGATTAAATAAAACATATACCAAACATAAAATAAACAAATACCAACTTAAACTAAAATCATGCCTAAATTAAAATCAATCACACACTAAATCAAAATATAATCATGCCTAATTAAAATCAATCAACCAATTATATTCCCAATCTAATAAGATTATTCCCAAACTTAAAATATTGTATTCCTAATCCAAGCCAATCAAATATCCAACCTTCCCTATCTAACAAAGATTGTCCCCCCTCAATCTTTGACTTCCCTTAACCAAACCAAATCAAATTCCTTTCCTTGTCAAACCTAACCTTTGCCTAAAAAGAACCCTTCACCAACCTTCTCAACCCTAGCTAGCTAGTCTCTAACTCATACACAACACACATAAAAAACTACAGGAAGAAGACACAAAAAACAGTAAGCAAAAGATAAAGAGGAAATAGGAGCAGAACGGAGTCCGAGCCGCAAGCAAAACAGTAAAGCCAACGAACGAGAACAGTGAACCAGTGAACCGGGAGAGTTGCGGAGCATCCACCCTTCCGACGATCGTGTACCGTACATCCGAGAGGTGATTTAAAAGGTTAGACCTGAGGGTACCTTTTCATTAGTTTATATTCATTTTTTTATTGAATTCTATTCGCATGAGAGTCGTCTATGAATGCATGTTGTGGTCTTTGAGTAGATAAATATGCATGAATTATGAGATGTAATATGTGTGGGTATTGGATGAATGAGAGATGTGTCAACTCTCGCGGTATATCGGATGGAAACCCGGACATAAATTTCATAGCCGATTCCGAATGGACGGTAATATGATCTGTACTCGGGCCACAACTCCACGTACCGCTTGAGTAAACGGCACCATCTCTCTTTCGTTGTGTTGCTTTTTGTTTATTAGTTTTCTCTTGAATTCAATATATTGTTTATCTTTGTATGATTCAACCAAGCGCATGGGCTTAGTGAGTTAGTCCAAAGGTCCTCCATTTGTGAGACAAAGAGCCGAAAAGGCCACCTTCGTGACACTACTTCGCCGCGCCGGTTGATGTATGTTCGGTTGGACGCAAGATACGTTCAATCGAGCATACTTAGTTTGATATTATTATCTTCATTTTTGTATGTATAAGTCAATCGAGCGCATGGGCTTAGTAAGTGTGATGTGAGACCCCCTATGGGGAGGGGCTAAAATCCCCCTTTTCCACAATGCTTTGCCGCGCCGGTTGACGTGTGTTCAGATTGGATGTGAGATGTGTTCAATCGGGCATACTTGGTTGATGTGATTGGTTCTAGTCTTGTATGTGTGACGTGATGCGCATGGGCTTAGCACGTTGGTCTAAAGGTCCTCTATTTGAGAGATCAAGAGCCCCAAAAGGTCACCTTTACGGCAGTGCTTCGCCGCGCCCCTTTATTTTCTATTTATTGCATCCTATTTCATGCATCAGGTCCGTGTCCGTTCGAACGCGTTCCCGAACGCAACTCGAACGCGCATAATTTTGCCTTATCATGCATCAGGTCTCATTTCCGTTCGAACGCGTTTACGAACGCTACTCGAACGTGAGCATTCTGTTTCATTTCCGTTCGAACGCGTTTACGAACGCTACTCGAACGTGAGCATTCTGTTTCATTTCCGTTCGAACGCGTTTACGAACGCTACACGAACGCGAATACACTGAACTGAGTCTTTTTCATTAGATTTCATGCATAGTTTTCCTAGTAGCTATCTCCACATGTATAAATGCAAATATGTTGATGTATTACAATTCATATGCTTGTGTCATGATAACATTGGGTATTATTTCTTGCGGTATATCGGATGGAAAAACCCAGACGTAAATTCCGTAGCCGATTCTGAATGGACGGTAGTGCGGTCTGCACTTGGGCTACAATTCCACGTACCACTTGAAAAGTGTCCATATGTGTGCTTGTATGCTTACCATGTGTGCTTGTATGGATAATATGTGAGCTTGTGTTTTTTTTTGAATGTGATATGCAAGTAAAGTTGTATGCTAGTTGCTATCTTGATATATGTTTAGCATGCAAATTTAAATGTAAGATATATGTGAAATGCGTACATGAGTTTTATTTCACACATGGGAATTTAGAAGCATGATACTATTGGAAATAAGTGTTACTTAAGCTTAGTTAAATTATTACATGAATCCTTTCATTACAAGTGACATAAGTAAGGGACCATTCCGAACCCAACGGTTTGAGGTCTTCCCTTGCGAGGGGTGAGTGCGGCCTTAAATCTTTGTCCCGGTTCACACCGGGTGGCGACTCCATGTTATGTAATCCTTCCCAACTAGGCCGCGAGCCTAGGAACGGCGTCGCTCAGTTTCTGTGTCCCACAGTCTGGCGACTCCACTGGGGAGTGAGAATTGGCCCCGAAATATTGTCTTGTAATGAGTGTGGATTTATGTTTTAATTGGCATGTCTATAGTGGATAAGTGAGGGTTAATCAAGGGCACTTTAAGGCTAGGTAATGGTTTGGTGTCTTCCTTCACTCACTACCTTTCTAGAAGGAAAAGCTGTGAGGATACCTACATGCCCATCTACTTGTAGCCTTTGTGATGGACTAATTTGGAGGACTCGTTGTTTATTCCTGACACCAAGCGATAAGAGCCTAAGAGGCTTGGGTACTTAAGTGAGCCTCGCTCCACCCTCCCTCTGGGGAATCTACAACGGGAAATCCATTGACAGTCCGTCACACACCATAGCTCATTGGCACGTACCTTAGTGTATAAAAAGGGATACGCTCACTTGGTCACTTGAACCCTTGAGTGGGGAGACCTAGTTGTGGGCTATCCTTCGCCAGTGAGAGCCTTTGTCCATACTCTTGCAAACCCCACCCATAGACTGGTTTATATGGTTAAAGTAGCAATTATTTCCTTGAGTATGTGCTTGTGGACCATCCTCATTTGGATGCAGTTGGACTATTGTCAGAAATGCGGGCTTGCTGGGCCATTTAAACCGGGGCAGTTCGTACTGTATGACTATTAGGCCCAAGGCTTCTGAATATGATGGGCCACTTTGTAAAAATTATTATGTCATGTTTGCATCATCTTGCTTGTGTTTGAGAACATCGTTGTTTGGATCCATTTGGACCACTTATCATGGGATATGGGCTTGTTGGGCCATTTAAACTGGGACAAGAACACATCTTATGACGATTGGGCCAAAAGGTTTCTAAATAACAATGGGCCATTTTATGATTGTGTTCGGAATTTTATCATTGGATTTAGTTGGGCTCTTTGCCATAAGACATGAACTCGTTAGGCCATTTAAACTGGGACGGGTTCACTCTTATGACAGTTGTCCCAAAAACTTCTAAAATGATAATAGGCCGATTTGTTGAGAATTTATTTTTGCTTATTTATATGTTATATACTTTTATGCACATCATGCATACATACATCATGTTAACCATTGTGTTCTAAAAGCCATCATAGATTCCCGTTGGGTTAGAAAAAAGGGAAGACTCACCAAAATACCGAGAACAGACATGAGTGAATCAGATACTGAGGTATCCCGGATAGATCAGTTGGAAAGTGGTTTCCCAAGATTACTGAACAGTTGCAAGCCTTGACTGCTGCCATGACAAATATGGCTGTGCCCCGTGCTGGGGAGAATTCAGAGAATGTAAGGCGCGAGAAGCCTCCGAATGGGTTGGGGGATGATATCCCCGCTTTTGATGATGATAATGCAGAGTATGCAACAGACAGAGTGATTGGGTCTCAGGCCGAGATACAGAAACTCAGGGATCAGGTTGAATCCGTTACCCGCAAGATGAGGGGTAAGAATGAAGATTTGCTAGACTATGAGACAATGAAGTTTGAGGAGCAGTTGCCAGCGCAGTTTAAGATGCCGGATTTGGCTAAGTTCAATGGGAATGGAGATCCGAGGGTGCATCTCCGTCAGTATGTGTCTGTTATGAGTTCAGTTGGCCTGTCTCAGCGCCAAGTCCAAAAGATGTTTGGGATGTCACTCGAGGGGGCACCTGTGGTTTGGTATCATAGCCTTGAGAAGAAGGTTAAGGAAGATTGGAAGGAACTAGCTGATGCTTTTCTGAAGCAGTATGTTACAGACTTGGAGATTGATTTTGTCACTTCGAGATTTGGAGAACACTAAGCAGAAGCCGGAGGAGAGCTTCAAAGAGTATGTGGACCGCTGGAGGAGCCAGCTTCTGAAGATGCAGACCCGGCCCTCAGAAAAGGACCAGATCAAAATGATCATCAAGGGCACCAAGCCCTCTATTTATGGCAAACTGAGGAGAATGACCTCCATGATTGAAGACTTTCGGCAGTTGAGGGAAACTGTCATGGATATTGAGAAGAGAGAGAGGCCGAGAATAGAAAATTCTATGGTCTAAACAGGAAGCCCATGGGGGACATTCAGGGACTATGCCTGCTACTGCTGAAGTCACTGCCATTAAGAACAGACGATTTTCTAACCTTGGTAAGCCTCTTTCAAAGGTATTCGAAAAGCTGAAGGCACATGGACTCTTAAAACCTTTGGAACCTAGGCCCATTCCAAATCCTGTGCCACCTCACATGAACTTAAACTTATACTGTCACTTCCACCAAGAAAAAGGCCATGACACCGACAACTGCGCCCGCCTCAGGCATGAAATCCAAAACCTCATCGATGCCCATACAATACCCGACCCAGAAAAGAACAACCCAATGCACACAGAAATCCCCTGCCCAACTACATGATCAACTCTGGCCTACCTGAAACCCTTGTCCTCCAAACTCTCAACCACTCAGCTTCATAGGAATAAGGGATAACAATGGTGAAGAACCATGGGCTGAAGAAGAAGGCACTGTTGTTTCTCCTAGTTTATCTTGCACTTTTAATAAAGACATTGATTTTGTTCGAACGTTTCCTCAACATTAATAAAGGCGATCATTTCATTTATCTGCCTAAGACTATTACTTTCAAACTTGCAACATGAGTGTGTTCAATCTTGGTAATATGATACTCAGAACACGGGGAATCCTCGAATAAACAAGCAGGGGGGGCAGTGAGAGCATCAGACTTGGAAGGGAATTAGTTCACCAAGCCGATCAGCGTAGACAGATTAAAGCGGTGGCTTGCCTGAGGAAAGGAAGACTGAGCAGTCACCAAGAGAATTGGCAGAAGACCTAACCCGACGGGATAGGAACATTCATGCATGCATACACGTAACACATTTTGCATCCTTTGTGTTTATTTGTGTTCACAGGTTTTAAAGAATAAGAAAAGCGGCAAAGAACAAGCTAATCAGAAACGGTAAAAAGCACAGTATCAGATTCGTAATGATTCCAGGGCGAGGCCCATATCAGTATCAGTCTGGGGGCGAGGCCCCTATCAGTATCAGTCTGGGGGCGAGGCCCATATCAGTATCAGTCTGAGGGCGAGGCCCATATCAGTATCAGTCTGAGGGAGAGGCCCATATCAGTATCAGTCTGGGGGCGAGGCCCATATCAGTATCAGTCTGAGGGCGAAGCCCCTATCAGTATCAGTCTGAGGGCGAAGCCCATATCAGTATCATTCAGGAAGAAAGCCCACATCCAGTACAGTTCGGGGACAAAGCCCACAGTTAACACAGTCAGGGAACAAAGCCCAGGGGAAGAAAGCCTCATATCAGTATAAGTTTGAGAACAAAGCTCAAGGGGAAAAAGAAAGCCTCATGTCAGTACAGTTCGGGAACGAAGCCAGGGGAAAAAGCCTCATATCAACACAGTTCGGGAACAAAGCCCAGGGGAAGAAAGCCTCATATCAGTATAAGTTTGAGAACAAAGCTCAAGGGGAAGAAAGCCTCATGTTAGTACAGTTCGGGAACAAAGCCCAGGGGAATAAAGCCTCATATCAGTACAGTTCGGGAACAAAGCCCAGGGGAATAAAGCCTCATATCAAACAGTTCGGGAACAAAGCCCAAGGAATAAAAGCCTTATATCAGTATAGTTTGAGAACAAAGCTCAAGGGGAAAAAGCCTCATGTCGGTATAGTTCGGGAATAAAGCTCGGGAGGAATAGAGCCTCATCTCAACAGTTCGGGAATAAAGCTCGGGAGGAATAAAGCCTCATCTCAACAGTTCGAGAATAAAGCTCGGAGGAATAAAGCCTCATCGCAACAGTTCGGGAACAAAATACAAGGGAATATAGCCTCATCTCAATACAGTTCGGGAATAAAGCCCACAGTCCAAACAATCATGGAATAAAGCCCTATCTCTACACAGTCAGCAGTTCGGGAATAAAGCTCGGAGGAATAAAGCCTCATCTTAACAGTTCGGGAACAAAGCTCGGGAGGAATAAAGCCTCATCTCAATACAGTTCAGGAAGGAACAGGCCGAGAAGGCACTCCAAAGATGGAAGCACGGTTCGGGAATGAACCAGGGGTCCGGCGCACCTCACCACCCAAATCAACTCAAACACGTGGTAAGTCAAGTGGCAAGCTAGCGAGCCAGGTAAGTAGAAATGCATGCATAACTTTGATAGGATTGTCACTGTTGCACATTACACAAGTCCCATCAAAGCGGGGGCGACTGTAGGCACTCTTGCATGTTTTAACGCATAAAACCCTATGATGAGTCTCATTTTGAGACACTACCTTTAAGGTCACGGAGGTCACGGGAAACGGACATCGAAGGGGAAATTCTGAATAAACAAGGTTCACTGTTTTTGTTCGTGCTGCGTTCGCGTTTACGTTCGAACGTCAACGGATTGCGAGCGTTCGTGCCGCGTTCGAGGAAGCGTTCGAACGGTGTCGGTAATCTGATTTTGCTGCTAGCCTCACATCCAGCCCAATTAGAGCCCCCCCCAAAGCCCATAAAACACATCCCAATTTAAAAATAAATAAATATTAATTAAAACATTAACTAAATAATATAATAATTAAATTAATTAAATGATTAAATAAAACATATACCAAACATAAAATAAACAAATACCAACTTAAACTAAAATCATGCCTAAATTAAAATCAATCACACACTAAATCAAAATATCATGCCTAATTAAAATCAATCAACCAATTATATTCCCAATCTAATAAGATTATTCTCAAACTTAAAATATTGTATTCCTAATCCAAGCCAATCAAATATCCAACCTTCCCTATCTAACCAAGATTTGTCCCCCCTCAATCTTTGACTTCCCTTAACCAAACCAAATCAAATTCCTTCCTTGTCAAACCTAACCCTTTGCCTATAAAAGAACCCTTCACCAACCTTCTCACCCTAGCTAGCTAGTCTCTAACTCATACACAACACACATAAAAAACTACAGGAAGAAGACACCAAAAAACAGTAAGCAAAAGATAAAGAGGAAATAGGAGCAGAACGGAGTCCGAGCCGCAAGCAAAACAGTAAAGCCAACGAACGAGAACAGTGAACCAGTGAACCGGGAGAGTTGCGGAGCATCCACCCTTCCGACGATCGTGTACCGTACATCCGAGAGGTGATTTAAAAGGTTAGACCTGAGGGTACCTTTTCATTAGTTTATATTCATTTTTTTATTGAATTCTATTCGCATGAGAGTCGTCTATGAATGCATGTTGTGGTCTTTGAGTAGATAAATATGCATGAATTTGAGATGTAATATGTTGTGGGTATTGGATGAATGAGAGATGTGTCAACTCTCGCGGTATATCGGATGGAACCCGGACATAAATTTCATAGCCGATTCCGAATGGACGGTAATATGATCTGTACTCGGGCCACAACTCCACGTACCGCTTGAGTAAACGGCACCATCTCTCTTTCGTTGTGTTGCTTTTTGTTTATTTAGTTTTCTCTCTGAATTCAATATATTGTTTATCTTTGTATGATTCAACCAAGCGCATGGGCTTAGTGAGTTAGTCCAAAGGTCCTCCATTTGTGAGACAAAGAGCCGAAAAGGCCACCTCGTGACACTACCTTACGACACTACTTCGCCGCGCCGTTGATGTATGTTCGGTTGGACGCAAGATACGTTCAATCGAGCATACTTAGTTTGATATTATTATCTTCATTTTTGTATGTATAAGTCAATCGAGCGCATGGGCTTAGTAAGTGTGATGTGAGACCCCCTATGGGGAGGGGCTAAAAGCCCCCTTTTCCACAATGCTTTGCCGCGCCGGTTGACGTGTGTTCAGATTGGATGTGAGATGTGTTCAATCGGGCATACTTGGTTGATGTGATTGGTTCTAGTCTTGTATGTGTGACGTGATGCGCATGGGCTTAGCACGTTGGTCTAAAGGTCCTCTCTTTGAGAGATCAAGAGCCCCAAAAGGTCACCTTTACGGCAGTGCTTCGCCGCGCCCCTTTATTTTCTATTTATTGCATCATATTTCATGCATCAGGTCCGTGTCCGTTCGAACGCGTTCCCGAACGCAACTCGAACGCGCATAAATTTGCCTTATCATGCATCAGGTCTCATTTCCGTTCGAACGCGTTTACGAACGCTACTCGAACGTGAGCATTCTGTTTCATTTCCGTTCGAACGCGTTTACGAACGCTACTCGACGTGAGCATTCTGTTTCATTTCCGTTCGAACGCGTTTACGAACGCTACAACGAACGCGAATACACTGAACTGAGTCTTTTTCATTAGATTTCATGCATAGTTTTCCTAGTAGCTATCTCCACATGTATAAATGCAAATATGTTGATGTATTACAATTCATATGCTTGTGTCATGATAACATTTGGGTATTATTCTTGCGGTATATCGGATGGAAACCCAGACGTAAATTCCGTAGCCGATTCTGAATGGACGGTAGTGCGGTCTGCACTGGGCTACAATTCCACGTACCACTTGAAAAGTGTCCATATGTGTGCTTGTATGCTTACCATGTGTGCTTGTATGGATAATATGTGCGCTTGTGTTTTTTTTGAATGTGATATGCAAGTAAAGTTGTATGCTAGTTGCTATCTTGATATATGTTTAGCATGCAAATTTAAATGTAAGATATATGTGAAATGCGTACATGAGTTTTATTTCACACATGGGATTTAGAAGCATGATACTATTGGAAATAAGTGTTACTTAAGCTTAGTTAAATTATTACATGAATCCTTTCATTACAAGTGACATAAGTAAGGGACCATTCCGAACCCAACGGTTTGAGGTCTTCCCTTGCGAGGGGTGAGTGCGGCCTTAAATCTTTGTCCCGGTTCACACCGGGTGGCGACTCCATGTTATGTAATCCTTCCCAACTAGGCCGCGAGCCTAGGAACGGCGTCGCTCAGTTTCTATGTCCCACAACTTCATCATCAACTACTAGCTTATTCTCCTCCTTTGGGGCACCTGCTAAAGGTTTATCTTTAAACAAACGCCACCTTTGTTTTCCAATACTGGTTTTAGTCAGAACTTGTTTAGTAGCTCCAATGTCTCATCTGCCACCACCAACAGTGAAGCCACTTCCGTAACCACTTCCTCAACCACAACACCTTCTACTACTGCTTCTATTTTCAAGTTTGGATCATCTCCAGCAACTTCGATCTCACCATCATCAGCTACTTCTGGCACAGAATCAACTGAAGCCAAGAAAAATGAGACGAGCTTTGGTAATTCTACTAGCGAGCTCCTTGGTGCTTCATCTGCATTCGCTGGTACAGGAAGCGGTACTTCCAGTGGTACATTCGCAACACAGTTGCACCCAGCCAGGGTGTGGCTTCTAATTCTTTTGCTGCTGGTAATGCTGTGGCGTCCATCAATGCGACTAGTGTTACGACTACAACAACTTCACCATCATGGGTTCCAGTCCCCAAGACGTGATCCACGAACTCTACCATTGCAAAGGCGACCTCTCATTGAGTCGAGGAAAAGACTGTTGAGTTTAAGAAATGTGGGTCGTCTGTTTGGTACAAGCCGGATGTTATGAGCCGTCGAGGTGCCGTGTTTCAAGGCCTGGTGATGGCTGGTGGGCTCTACAAGGTTGGGCTTTATTGGTTTGGCATATTGATGTGAGTGATATGCACGTAGTAATAAGACTTGGTAGAGTTTTGTGTCCTCTTTTCTTCTCGTTTCAGCTTCATCCATGAATTGAAGAATCTGCAGCTCGAGCTAAGGATCATGTGCTCGCAAGAACTTCCATCCTTCAGTTTTCTCAATAGCCTTCAAACGACTAGCAATAAACTTCATGCACTTGAGATGAAGATCCGGTGCACCGCACAGCCTGGCAAGTTGAAGTATGTCCACCACATTCTCAATCGTCAGCCGTTTACTTAAACCTTTGGTAGATCTCTACTTCAGCTGTGGGACCGCATACACGTGTGACAATGCCATATGGGAGACTGCAGCAGAGGCTCATATGGTTTCGACGACACTGTGAGATGTAGAGAGACTACTGGTGACAACGTATTTTACTTCAATAACTGTCTACTTTGAACAGCTTGCAGCCGATGAAGCAATTGTCGATGAAGACAAAGTAGTCATGATATCCTCCAAATCGAATGTTTAGGGCTAAAGGTTATGGCTCTTCCAATCGACATTCAAGGTTTCATTCTTTCACGTGGGATCAACTCACGCACGCATGAAAGTAGTAGAATGTCGTGTGGACTGTCGAGTGGGCTGTCATGTGGACTGGCATTGAGTGGTGGTTGCTCATGAAATGGTGTGTGTGGAGCTTTCTTTAAGTGGTGTATACTCTTTAAAATGAGTCTACTACTACAGCCTCACAATGTCAAGTGAGACACTCATCTGATCTCCATGGTCTATCTTCATTTGGAGCATCTTCCTTAAGCAGAGACTACATTATTGTAGTGTCGAATAGGCCACTCATTTATCACAAGATGAATATTTATTTGGAACATTCATTCCTAGCCGAGACTACTATGTAGTATCAAGTGGTGTTTCCACCTCTAGCTAATAGTTCTTCTTTAATGTGTGGGGTGGAACCCTTAGCTATGAATTTTTCATCATCGTGTGGAATGGTACCTCAACTATCTCGATATGACTTCTTCCATCTCATGTCAAATGAGATCTCAAACTAGTGACAAGCCTCATACTGGGAGTATCGAATGGAATCTCAAACAAATGACAAGCTATATATATAATAATGACAATTGGGACATCCTCTAATACATTGATGTCGAGTGAGACGTCCCTAACAAGTCTTATGCCTCATTGTAAATGTCGACTGCAATTTCTTTATCAATTATCAGGTTGTAAATTGTAGTTTCGACACCATAGCAAGTCTCATACTATAAATGGTGGTACCAACTATGACATCTATTGTAAGTCTCATGCCTTGCTGATGTCGACTAAGACATTCTTAAAAAGTGCAAGACATACCTGGTAACGTCAATTGGGATATCCATGCCAACTTCATTCGGGTATTATCGACCGTGACGCCATCTTCATGCCAAGTACTTGTTCCCAATCACGTATTATGGAGCTAAAGGCAATCCATGCATGCCATACGGAGGAGATGGAGATTCTTTCAGTCGCCTGAAAGGGGCAACAGTCCTCATCTGTCATATGAGAGATGGCGATCCCTCCATACAATATGAGATTCATTCATATGTACTTTAGAGTTGACATCGATTTTTCAACATCGTATGGAGAATATGGCTATCATTCCACGTCGTTGGTGCTTATGGTAGTCCTTCCACGTAGTTGGTAGTCTGACCCTAGGTAGACTGGAGGGGATTGCTCATTTAAACTTCTGCATTTTCCTTCGCACGAAAGAGATGACTTGTAATCGGTCAGTTAGTGAAGTATTGTAGCTCTTTTGGTGATTAACTAGGTGGTCAATTGTCGGTGGTTTTCTCTCTTGCCACATTGGTGAATGTTTTTTTTTTTAGGGGGTCGGATCAAATGATAGGACTATTGGCGTGACCCGTAGCCTCAGGCCTTTGGGGAGGTTAAAGAGCTGTGTTCCGATATTTGTGATATATTTGGAGGATACTCGTTGCGTGATTCCACATGAGTATGGATGAAAGGATCATAGATGGAGAGCTCTTTGTATGCTATGAACCGCTAGGGCCCCACGGTGGGCGCCAAATTGTAGACGCTGGTTTTCGCCCGAGGTCCACAATCGAGAATTTGTAGTTGGGGGCACTAGCGATCCTGCAAAACAAAGGTGTAGAGTGAGCGGGAGTACTGCCCACCGGTGTGGTGGGTGCCGGGGGCACTCCGACGCCCAAGTTAGTAAATGAACAAAGGTAGTTGTAGATGGAATGTCAATGTTAGATGCTACCATTGTTGAACTCCGTGAATGCCGTAGGGCGGTAAGTGGTAGGAGTGGCGAGCTTGAGAATGTCCCAAAGCTAAGGGTAGGAGAGCTAGAAGTTCGATCCCCTTCCTCTTGGAGTCATATTCCTTATATATCCATGGTATAGTCATGTGTGTCTTTATTGACTGTCTTTTAATTATCTGCCCGTTAGAACATGGTAACAGTCAACTTAATGAAGTGACATTACTGCTTGCAGGTTGGAACGGATGGCTTGTGGGTGGCATTAATGAGCCTGGGCGTTACGTGGGCCGGTCTCTGGATGGACCTACGGTTACCGGTGTTGGTGTTCATCGGGCCTGGGGCCGACATTATGTCTTTGGGGTTTGATTAGGAGGCTTCAGGGGTGCGTCCAGTATTTGGATCTGAAGAAAAAAACGAAACTACCCCTGGACCAAATTTGGCCCAAACAATAATAAAACTAATATACATCATTTTTACTCCATGAATCCCCGTTGAATGGTAAAAATATTATAAAATAAATATTATAGTTGTTGTATTATATATTATAATATAAAATTTTAAAAATAATTATAATAAATTTTGAACATATATGGACTAAACAAAATTTCTGAATACGGCTCTGTTTAAATGTAGTCAAACATCACTAAAATCTTTAAAAAAAAAAATTGAATTAAAAAAAACTTGTTTACATTTGATAAAAGCGATATTAAACGGCCAATAAATCTCAACTGGCCCAATTTACCTCCATTATCCCTTAACTACCCCTATCACGTGTCAAAAATTGAACTAATGCCATTGGTTTTTTTTTTTTTAACTGTTCTTAAAACCAAAAGTATCTTATGATTCTTGTTCTTTTTAGTAGATACTTATGCTAAGATCCAATCGCCCTTTACTTTGTTCATCGAGGCTTTTTATTATATATTTAGTTAGATAATTATGTTAATTTAAACATAATTGGTGGAATCATACACATATAAGTGTGGTAATGGGTCGGGTCGGGTCCGAATTTTGAGAAGTCAGTCTAAACCCGACAAACAAATAAAAAATCCAGGCCTAGGAAAAGTTCGGCCCGAAATGTTATAGGGTCTGGCCAGCTGGTCTCGACTTCAGGCTTTTGCTGGCCCTTTTTTTTTAATAATTAAAATCAATAATAATACAATTCTTATATACTAAAGCATATCAACAAAAAAAATCAAGAAAAGAATGTTAATTCTTAAAAGGCATATGCATCAGTCTAAAATTCAAAATTTATGGATTAATAATTTTATTATTATTTGTAAGCTCGAGTTTGAGTTTTTTGTTATAGGCCCGACACTAGCCCGAACCCGAACCAGACCTACTATTATAAATCTCGACCCATATTTTTGTACTCTCGGACCAGACCGGGCCGCATATTTTTTTGCCATTCATGGAGGAGTTTTTGCTCTCCCTCAAGTGTTCTTCCCAGACCTATGACTCGGGGAGGGGGAGTACAAGGACAAAAGGCATAACCTCATTACAAAATGGATCTCACTTCCCTTCCCCCATACCATAGCCAGTCCCCCTTCCCAAGATGGCCTGTTTGGCTTTGGTTTGGGCAACGCGGAAATTGAGGCTTATACACATAAACACCTATATAATTTTTTGTATATAAATTTATCGATGTTTTTTAAAATAGTATATCCTAAATCAAATTCTAGATGTTGTTGGAGGTATTTTCAAACACCAAGGCATTTGAACAGTGCGACAATGGTAGAAAGAGTAACTTCATTTTGATTAAGATCCTTAATGCCGACCCGACCGTAATGATGATACCGACTATATAACATAACATGTTCCGGCAGAGGAGGCCGAACATTTGGTAACAATGACCGACCACTTCAGCACGGCTAGTCGGATACCATCAGATCGGCATCAATTTCTCTCATGTCAGAGGATCGTTGGGACCGACCATGAAGGCCGAGCAGATAACAAGATATTTTCCACCGCCTCATCCTTATTGGATAAGGTGATGAGACATTATCCTTACGAGATAAGATGATGGGACATGGTAATTATGGAAACAATATATTTTCGGCCAAATGGCCTTGGGGGAAGGAATCACATTAATAAGTTCACATGGGCAGTGTCCACTAGAAGGGGCATAGAACCGCCTCTTTTTAGTATAAATAGGAGAGATGAATACATTTGTAAGGGTGTGGAGATTTTGTTATAAAAAGCTAGAAGAGTCAGTTAGCCACTTGCAAAAGAGATCACAAAGGAAGAATTTGAATCACTCTGTAAACTCAAAAGACACGGTTTTCACACTGACCGACCACAAAACAAGTCAGCCGAGCATATTTCAGTAATAAAACACCCATCCGTTTTGTGCCCGTGGACGTAGGTTGGATTCAATCCGCTGAACCACGTTAACTCTCTGTGTCAATCTGCGTGTTTTTCCTCTTCTATCAAAGTTTGTTTTTGGTTTCCCATAACCAAACAAATTCACTGTTGAAGGAAGGTCATCCCGGGAACAATATTCCATTATTGTACATGAGACGAAAACCAGCCGTCAACAGTTGGCGCCGTCTGTGGGGATTTCGGTAAAAAGTAATCTACGTAATATGACGATGGCAGAAGGTGGAAACCACCGGTCGTTAGAAAGTTCAACAACATAATGAATGGAGAAAATGGAGGAAAGCCTGAGGAAAGATAGAGAGGAAAATCAAACTCTTTTGAAATCCATGATGGACAAACTGGAAAAAATTGAGAAGACGAATAATGAAAGACTTGAAGCTGGAACCAGCCGGAGAAGAAGCGAAATAGCGGAAGGAAAGAGAGCTGTAGATATAAGTGAAGACGATGAACCCATGAGGAATGACCCCAGCGGGATGAGGTCTCTGGTGATAGAAAGGGATTTGCAAGCGGATGATATATAGGAGGAAGAAGAGGAGAGGCAGTCGCCAAATTCCTCCTATGATAGTCCACACGACATCAGAAATGAAGATAAGAGGCGTGGCGGAGTTGAACGAGAAATTTTTATTCGCGGCATACGTCGTGCTCGGAATGACAGGCGCTTGGAAGGCTGCGGGGGGCATCATGATAACATTGATGACGGCATGAAAGCTTGTTAAGGAAATAAATGACCAAGTGGGAAGAAAATTCAAAGCTGATGCAGGAGATGCTCGGGATGATGAGGTTGAATCTCCCTTTACAGAGGAAATAAAGTCAACAAAATTTCAAGACGATTCACCATGCCAACCATGACACTCTATAAAGGCCATACCGATCCGAAATCGCACGTTGAGGGTTTTGTTCTGCTGATGGAGGTCCAAGGAATGGTGGGGGATGCTATTTGTAAAGTGTTCCCATTAACCTTGGGCGGGCCGGTAGTCATATGGTTCAGAAGTTTAACCCCAATGAACATCGGCAGCTTCTCACAGCTTAAGAAGTCATTTGTTCGACACTTCAAATGGGGATGTGTCCCAAAGAAAACGGTTGGGGAGTTGCGGCTTGTAAAACATGGGGATGACGAACCCTTGAAAATCTTTATCAAACGGTATAACAAATTGGTGCTCGAGGTTGGGGGATATGAGTCGCTGGAGGCATCGAAGAGTTTGAAATGGGCCTTGAAGGTCCGGAGACTATGGACCCACCTAAGAATCCAAGACACACCGGACTATGCCACCGCATTAGAGATAACACAGATGTTCGTTTTGCTGGAAGAAGAGGAGAAAATATTCAGAAGAAGCGCAGCAACAAAAGAAAGGGCAGTATGTCATACGAATATGAATAAAACTTTCAATCTTAAATTAAGAAGCTTGTCCATTTTTTGCTTGTTTTTTTAATTAAATGTGAAAGCTATGTTCGATATTCTGGGGACATGCTCGATGCGAAAGGACGGTTTGAGGTCAGAAAGGGCACCAAACCCGTGGCACGCCAAACATTGGTGTCATTATCAAACCCCCAGGTGGAAGTGCGCCGACCTGGCTCCTTTCATTTTAGGCGAGTCTGGATCGCTTCAATGGATGAAGTGCATGAGGGAGCGCACGAATCCCTCGTGGCAGCATCAGACTCCTGAGGCCGGAACGTAACTACCCCATGACTTGTATTTTTGAGGGACACCTCGGGATGACGACCGCGGGGAGGGAGTGCCCCCGTGAAGCAATCTGTCTAACCGAGCCAGCAGTATCACACCAGAGTCGACGACCGCGGGGAGAGAAATCCCTTGTGAAGCAATCTGTCCAACCGGTTTAGGGAAGACGACTGCGGGGAGTGTGTTCCCGTGTGTTTAGCCTAACCGACGGATCCGCGAGAAGCATAGCACGAGGATGGATTGTGCTCTCGTGGCGTTTGCATGCTCCAGCGTCGCCGAACATAAGGAGGAGTGTGCCCTTAATGTCTCGGACGCTATTTGATTCGTACTTAGCTTGACTATTCGGATCCACGAGAAGCATAACACGAGGATGGATTGTGCCTTCGTGGCGTTTGCATGCTCCAGCGTCGCCGAACATAAGGATGTATGTGCCCTTACTATCTCGGGTGCTCTTTGATCCGAATCCCGATTCGCCGGGACTCTGAATTGAAAGATTCAGGATTGTGTTTTGGAGACCTCCGACAGGACGCTGCCTTGAGGCATCCGAGTTGTTATTTGCACTTGTGAAATTTTTTTGTTTGGGGTATGTGCTAAGTCACCCCCATTTTTTTTTACTAATTTTACTTTATTCTAATCTTCATTTTTTGTTTTTCGTTGGTATGGCAAGGGGACGCCCGCGTCAGAGTTAGCAGAGCCTCGAAGGTTGATTTACTTCCATTCCGTGTAAGTCTTGATTAGTATTCGGCTCGGGCCTGGATTCGTTCCACCAAGGCCTCTGTGTGCCATCGGCTCGGGGCTAGATTCATTCCGCCGAGACTTCATGGTTTATTCAGCTCGGGGCTGGATTCTTTCCGCCGAGGCCTCTGTGTGCCACCGGCTCAATGCTGGATTCGTTCCGCCGAGGCTTTGTGGTTGATTCGGCTTGGGGCTGGATTCGTTCCGCCGAGGCCTCACTGCACCACCGGCTCGGGGCTGAATTCATTCACGCCGAGACTTTGTGGTTGATTCGGCTCGGGGCTGGATTCGTTCCACCGATGCCTCTGTGTGCCATCGGCACGGGACTGGATTCGTTCCGCCGAGGCTTCATGTTTTATTCGGCTCGGGGCTAGATTCGTTCCGCCGATGCCTCTGCGTGCCACCGGCTCGGGGTTGGATTCATTCCCCCGATGCTTTGTGGTTGATCCGGCTCGGGGCTGGATTCGTTCCGCCGAGGCTTTGTGGTTGATTCGGCTTGAGGCTGGATTCGTTTCACCGAGACTTTGTGATTGATTCAGCTTGGGGTTGGGTTACGTCACACCGAGTCAGCCCTTCGGACTGGGGACGTAACATTCCCACATGTCCAAGTGTCTCTTTTCACTCGGGGTCGGGTTACGTCCCACCGAGTCTGCCATTCGGACTGTGGACGTAACATTCCCCCAGGTCTTAGTGCCTCTTTTCACTCGGGGTCGGGTTACGTCCCACAGAGTCAGCCCTTCGGACTGGGGATGTAACATTCCCCCAGGTCCAAGTTCCTTTTTTCACTCGGGGTCGGGTTACGTCCCACCGAGTCAGCCATTCGGACTGGAGACGTAACATTCCCCAGGTCCAAGTGCCTTTTTTCACTCAGGGTCTGGTTACGTCCCACCGAGTCAGCCCTTCAGATTGGGGACGTAACATTCCCCCAGGTCCAAGTGCCTCTTTTCACTTGGGGTCGGATTACGTCTCACCGAGTTAGCCCTTCAGATAGGGGACGTAACATTCCCCCAGGTCCAAGGGTCTCTTTTCACTCGGGGTCGGGTTACGTCACACCGAGTCAGCCATTCGGACTGGGGACGTAATATTCCCCCAGGTCCAAGTGCCTCTTTTCACTCGGGGTCAGGTTACGTCCCACCGAGTCAGCCCTTCGGACTGGGGATGTAACATCCCTCTAGGACCAAGCGCCACTCTCAATTCAAGGCAGGATCACATGCCACCAGGCATATCATTATCAGCTCAAAGGCAAAATTTTCTCCTCACAATCAAGGTGGGATCAGTCAGGGGTTAGGACCTCCAGATCTCTGGTATGGACACTACAGATGAGAAGTCATTTTTAGTTTGGGCGGCAAGATGAGCTTCGTCTCCTGGTGAGACGGCCCAAGTGAAGCTTCAAGATGAAGAATCGTTCTGAATGGGATCAACATCTTCGATAACCGAGGATATGAAGATGGAAACAGAAGACTTGGTTGATGACGAAGGCAGTTTTTTTGTGATTTCTGGAGCGACCACCAGCAGGGCGATCAGCACACCATATTTATATGGTTCCCAGCATCAACTCACTAACTCGTTGATACCGAAAACTAGGGGACGGATGTTGAAGGTATTTTCAAAAACCAAGGCATTTGAACATTGCGACAAAGGTATAAATGGTAACTTCCTTTTGATTAAGATCCTTAATGCCGACCCGACCGTAAGGATGATATCGACTATATAACATAACATGTTCCGACAGAGGAGGTCGAATATTTGGTAATAATGGCCGACCACTTCAGCACGGCTAGTCGGATACCATCAGATCGACAGCAATTTCTCTCATGTCAGAGGATCGTTGGGACCGACCTCATGAAGGCCGAACAGATAGCAATATATTTTCCACCGCCTCATCCTTATTGGATGAGCTGATGGGACACTATCCTTACGAGATAAGATGATGAGACATGGTAATGATGGAAACAAGATATTTTCGGCCAAGTGGCCTTGGGGAAGGAATCTCATTAATAAGTTCACATGGGCAATGTCCACTAGAAGGGGCATATAACCGCCTCTTTTTAGTATAAATATGAGAGGGGAATACATTTGTAAGGGTGTGGAGATTTTGTTAGAAAAAGCTAGAAGAGTCAGTTAGCCACTTACAAAAGAGATCACAAATGAAGAATTTGAATCATTCTGTAAACTCAAAAGACACGGTTTTCACACTGACCGACCACAAAACAAGTCGGCCGAGCATATTTCAGTAATAAAACACTCATCTGTTTTGTGTCTGTGGACGTAGGTTGGATTCAATCCGCCGAACCACGTTAACTCTCTGTGTCAATCTGAGTGTTTTACCTCTTTCTGTCAAAGTTTGCTTTTGGTTTCCTTGGTTTCCCATAACCAAACAAATTCACTGTTGAGTGAAGGCTATCCCGGGAACAATATTTCATTATTGTCCCTGAGACGAAAACCATCCATCAACATATGTTTTTCTTGTAAATTTATTATAAACAATCAGAGATGGTCTAGTGATAATCGATACATGTGGCTGATTATGATCTTAAAATTTGATTAAAAAAAATTAAGATCCCAAATTTAAGTAAATTTCAATTTTCAAATATATGAGATGACTTATATGTTTTTTAATCATTTATCAATAAAGACCTATTTTAAGAACCCATCTAAAAATCTTTAAAATTTAGGATAACTCGTGGCTGTCTCTAAGAACAATAAGTAGATATTTAAATAAGATGATTATAATAATGATTCGCCGTAAGCTTGTTTATAATTGTTTTTTTTTTTAAAATAATATTTAATATTAAAATATTATCCAATGGATTAATATAAAAATGACAGTTTGCATAACTTAGTAGGAGCAGAAAAGTGCAATTTTACAACTTATTTGGCAGAGAATTTAGTGCTGATACAACCAAAAAGATGTGTAAAATCAGCATCAAAATGTCTTTGTAAGGTCACTTTTGTCTTTTCCTTTAATAGATAATTGGAGACGATTTCTCCAAAATTTTCCAGCCTGATGCAAAAACAGTGAGACAAGAAGATTGAGAAAATCTTAAGTGGGCCATTGTTTGAAAAGTGGGCGTTTTTGTCAGTTACCCTATAAACGACGTGGGTGCCCGTCGTTTTAAAAGGCAAGTAGGTCCCTTGTTCAATCTTTATTCCCTCACTCTTCTTTCGTACAACGGAGGTATGAGTCGGACCGATCTCACTAATTAGTAAACATGGATAGTCTTATTTTAATTTGCATATTAAAGAAATTATTAAATTATTATACGGGTGATGTGAAAATACCGTTACATTATATTTTAAAATGACATAAATGCCCCTTATCTCCCAAAATGATTCTTTTTTTTTGTGCTCTTAGAAGATAAGCTCATGAATAACATCTGCTTAAAGGAGAGGATGCCTTTTCTCAAATGAGTTGTCAATTTCAAGGACCCCCTCTTAAGCATCAATATAAATTTATAGTTCCTAACAAAATTATTGAGTTTAACACGCATCTCAATGCGTGTATCATAAAAAAATGCAATTCACATTGTTTGAAAATTAATTTTTGTTTCATGAATATAAACGTAAGGTAACAATTAATTCTTAAGTTATTTTTTAAATGGTTATTTACATTTTACTACTAAAGTTATGATAAAATAATAATTGTGTACTATAAATATTAACATATTACACTTTACTACTAAACTTATATAAAATTTAACATTTTACTACTTTTCCATATAAACCGTTAGTTGACATTTAAAAAGATTGTTTTATCTTCAAAATAAAATAAAAGTAAAAATTATAATTATACTCTTTTAAAAACATATCTAATCTTATATATGACAATAAAAGATATGCCATCAACAATCACATTTATAAAAATACTTTAGTCTCTAAACTGTCCATAAAACCCAACAAAATAAATAATTTAATTTACCAAATTAATTTAATAATTAACTTTCTCATAATATCCAAAATACTTTAAAGTATAACAATAAAAAAGATGTACTAAAAGAATCAGTAATTATTTGTTCAATTATATTATTGGTAGTGGAATGGAACAATAAAGACAATGAGTAATCGTATTGTTAATATATTTTTTAGTTTTTATTTTTATTCTTCCTTTCGTAATGACAAAATCACCATTAATTTTTTTAGAATATTTATAATTTATAATAATTTATGGGTTAAGACTCTTTTATCCTTACGATGTCAGCATTATGTCATTGTCAACTGACGGTCACTAACGGTTTAGATGGAAAAGTAGTAAAATGTTAAATTTTATATAAGTTTAGTAGTAAAATATAATATGTTAATATTCATAATACCCAATTGTTATTTTATCATAACTTTAGTAGTAAAACATAAATAATATTTTTTAAATTGAGTTAGGCCTATAAATTTATATATAACATGAAGGTGTTTAGTTTTTTTTTTTTTTTAATTGTTGGAAATACCACCGACTGTCTCAATTTTTTATAAGAAATACACTCCTTAGATTCGAACTCAGGACCTTAAGGTTAAATCCTAAGCCCTACACCACCAAATCATGCCCCTTGAGAACAGTAGGTGTTTAGATTATTATAATTGAAACTATGAAAGCCTTATAAGGAATTATTTTTAATTAAGTTTTTTTTGGTGTTTGGTTGATTTGATTTGATTTTTATTTGATTTTTATTTTATTTTATTTTATTATTTTTTTTTTTTTTTTTGTTGAAGGATTTTTCTATCATTTTAAGTAAACAAGATATGGTGCAATTGCTTCTACGTGTATGTACATGTTTCTATAAAAATGAAAACATTATTGTGTGCTTTACCTTTTATTGAATGAAAATAAAATAAGTTAGTTGGTCATTATTAAAGTAACATTTATAGATACTACCAATAGTACCAATATCTCATCAAAACTCAAAAGAATAATATATAATATCACAAATTAAGTTCATAAGATCCTTTCAATGATACTACACGCAAAATTTTCTATCAACTTTCTTTATATATATTTTCGCACATAATATATAATATCACAAATTAAAGTAATTCTTTAATATAATGATGATATGGATGACGTAATATTATTACTAATAAATAAAAGATATGTATATTATTACTACAATTATCATTTTTTAATAATTTTAAAATATATTAATAATAAAATAATATAAAATTATTATATGCGTGATATGAATGAGGTGGCAATTTGAGTCATGATTCGTTTATTCGTTCGATTCGATTCGCTTTAAAGCGAATACGAGTTTGAAAAAATAGATTCGTTTAATAAATGGGTCAATTCGATTCGATTCGTTTATTAAACGAATCGAATACGAATTTAAGCTCATTGATTCGTTTATTCATTTATGATTCATTTTATTATTTTTATTTACTAGTTCTTGTTAAGTTTCAATTAATATTCGAGAAATTATATATAATTACCAAAAAAGAAGAAGTAATATTTTCGATTTTTATTGAGGTATTTTTAGTAAATATATTAATTAAATATGTATATATTTATGAAGAATTAATGTAAATCAAGTGTGGTGAATTATTTTATTAAATAATATCACAAATAAACGAATATATGAATCATGATATTAGAATTCGTTTAATAAACGAATTGAATACGAATCTATCACATTTTGATTCGATTAGTTTAAGATTCAATACAAATTTAATTCGTTGATTCGTTTTGTCATCCATAGATAGGATACGCTCAAAAACCAACGGCTAACAATAATTTGTTCCCCGCGGGTCAGCACCCAGCGAATTTGTTATTGCTAAGATGGCAAGCCCTCTCACTCTCTGACCTCTTTGTACGTGTGGGGCTACTTTTGTACTTTCATTTTCAAGCCATTAAAAGCATTCGGTGATCTCCAGCTGTAAGCGTGACGTAAGGTGACTTCACCCATACGAGGCACTGCATAGCCCCTTGTTTTTAATGTAATTTACCAATCTGCCCTTCCCTTGTCTCTGTTGGGCAAAAAATAGTAAGATACCCATGTTGCGTGCCTAGACCAAATTGCCCCAACCACCGTCCAAAATTTTCCTAAACATTTACAAATTATTTTAAAAGATATAAATATTAATTATCTCTATATATTCCTTTCAAAATATATAATAAATACATTTATGTCTTAGATATGTTCATATCATACAAGATAAAATAATTAATTATTGAATTAATATTTTCCTAAGCACAAAATTTTTCACATTTTGGCAGACTTTGAATCTCGTAACTTATATTTCATATTAATATAATATGTTAACCTATAAATAAGTGGGTGATTGGGAACAAAAATACAATTAATGGCCATGCAAAAATGAAGTGGAAATTCAGAAAATGGTGATGTGGTAATTTGAAGTTGAAGACATAAAAAGAAGTATTAAAAATCAATTATGGAAGAAAAGAAAAGGTTGAATTGAACTTTAACATCGGTTGTTCCCGATCTTAATTGTGTGTTTTGGTGACAAATGATTTATTATTTGGTTGTCAAGTACTTAATTCGAGATCATGAGTGTATTTTTTATAAAAATATATGATAATTCAGAATTTTATGTGGTCCGTTTAAGTTCAGAATAAGTGTTGACGGCGAGGAAAAAAACATGCCAAGTCTCCTAACCAACCTTATCTCAAACCTATCTCAAGTCTAACCCATTCAATTCGAAACCAACCTATCTCAAGTCTCCTCTTCAATTAACCCTAAATACTTCAAAATTCAAACAGAACTAGGCACAAAGCCACAAAAACAAAGCAATAGTTGCATTGCAATTGAGGGTTTTCATTTAATTAAACAAAAAAACTTCAATAACCTTTTCGTATAGACCCAAATTTAAATGCTTAAACGTATTGTGTCAAACTTAAAAGTTGTCTCCAAAAAACAAAAAACAAAAAATAAAAATTAAAAGAAAAATGAAAAAATAAAAAGAAAAAAGAAAAGAAAGAAAGAGTTTGAGTATTGTTTACGCCAAACGAGTCGTCCTTATTTATTCCCCTCTTATAATATTCTTCCATTACTATAAAGAATCCACAAATTTCCCTTCTTCTCAATGCCCATCCATTGCCTTCGCCTTGTTATTGTTCTTGTTATTTTGTCACTTTTGATGGGTTTTTAAGAACTTTTGGTAATAGCAGACTTTATAGTGATTTGATTTTTCCCATATGGAGAAGATTAATTTTGTGAAGAATGGTGTTTTGAGATTGCCTCCTGGGTTCCGGTTTCATCCCACGGACGAAGAGCTTGTTGTTTTGTACTTGAAACGCAAGGTTTTTGCCTGCCCCTTGCCTGCTTCCATAATTCCTGAATTTGATGTTTGCAAGTCTGATCCTTGGGACTTGCCAGGTATGTTATCTTACCAATTGCAATTGCAAGATATCATATTTTGTTATTACAATTGTTAGTTCGAGTCGCAGAAACAGTCTCTTTCGAAAAAAAAAAAAAAATCTTATAACAATCGAGTATAAGATTGTGTATATAATGATTCCTGTTCGAAGGGCATGAGGATGAAATTTGACAAATGGGTTTTTGTGATTTTAGGTGATATGGAACAAGAGAGGTATTTTTTTAGCACAAGGGAAGCAAAATACCCAAATGGGAACAGATCAAACAGGGCTACAGGGTCGGGTTATTGGAAGGCAACTGGACTTGACAAGAAAATTGTGGCCTCCAGGGGCAACCAAATTGTGGGGATAAAAAAGACTCTGGTTTTTTACAGAGGAAAGCCACCACATGGCTCTAGGACTGACTGGATCATGCATGAATATCGCCTTGTTAGTGCTGAAACTTCAGCTGCCAATGCCCCTCAAAAGAACAATTTTGCCCAGGTAAAAAAATTTTGCAACTCAGAATTTAGTATTCATATTGTGTTTTACATTTATCAATTGGGTTATTGATTTGGGTGTTCAAAATTTATGCAGAACCCTGTGGTGACAATGGACAATTGGGTTTTATGCCGCATATTTTTGAAGAAAAGAGGAGCAAAAAATGAGGATGATGAAACTTGTAATGAAATTGGAACCATTAAACCGAGGAACAGCAAGCCTGTTTTTTATGATTTCATGAGAAAGGAAAAAAGGGCTGATTTGAATCTTGTTCCAGCTTCATCCTCTTCAGGCTCAAGTGGAATCACTGAAGTGTCGTCTTCAAATGAAACAGATGATCATGAAGCAAATAGTTGCAATAGCTTCCCATATTTTAGAAGAAAACAGCAGTAAAATTTTTAATAATTTCTTTCTTTTAATTTGTGTTCTGTTCAAGTAGTAATTGGTGTTTCTGATTAGGAAAAAACAGAATCAGAATAGGCATCATCAAGAAGTAATCTAATGTTTGGCCAATTAGTCTTTGGCAACTCTTGTTGTATGATCATCATCATCATCACCAAAATTTCCTTTGTGTTATTGACTCTACTTATCTTTTTTGGTGCCATATGAATATGTTTCTCAAACAATTTTCTTTAGGTTACCATGCAGAGGCAAGGCCAATTTCTTTACTAAAAGGCAAATGATTTTCAAGGGAATATAGATTTGAAACAAAGTCAGAAAAGAGAAGGAATATATATATATATATATCTAAATGTGATATGAACTTTGTCAAAAGAGACACTCTTTTGAGTGAGCACAAGAATAAGCATATGATATGATTTTGGCATCATCAGATTCCCAAATTAGAACCCAATTCTGTGATATTCAAAAGGGATTAGGAGCCTGAACCCAAATCAGAATCTTCACACACACTCTAATCCAATCTATATAATTGAAAAATGTGTTCCAAGTAAGAGACATTCGTGACATTTTTTCTACAACATTTGTTACAATTGTCATACAACTAAGGGCTAACTAAAATTTGAAATCACAAGACTTGTTGGTGAAAGTAGTAAGCTAGAAGTTACATGAAATTCTTGAGGAAGGACAGTTAGCATTTTGAAAATAAGATGAGCTACTGGGGTCCCAATGGTCCTAAAAATTTGATTCTATTGACTTTCAAGTGCTGAAAAATATGTGATTGCTTGCAAATTCCAGCAAGATTTTTAGTTCAAAGGTAATAATAATTAGTTGGTTTTTTCAAGTTTCTTGTGCATACAAGATTTTTTAGTTTACTTTTCTTCTATCCAATAACGATAATAATAATAATAAAGCAAAAAAAAAAAAAACATTCCAGTTCTTGAAAATGCTGCACAAACAAAACAACAGATATCAAAAATTCAATTAACTGTGAGATTCTCTCACTATTTTCCAACAAATTCTCCAACTTTGACTCTCTATTCCACCTAATGTATTGTTGTTGTATTATACTCTTAATAAACATTTAATCAAACTAACCAGTAACTATCTTTACTGCAAGTGTCAAACACGTGTCGTACATGCAATGGCCAGGATCCAGTAATTATAGTTGACTTAAAGAACATGAAATCATAATATAAGATGAAATTAATACAATTTATCAAATGATAATTAACAATATTTATTCATTCAGGTAGTTGTAAAATATATCAAATACAAAACTTGTAAGTTAGGTTATCACCCCCACAGAAAATAAATGATAACATGATCATATTTTTGGTCACAAATCCTTTATATGAGTGACAAGTGGCCGCTCGACAAGGGACGACGTATAATTAAGTTTGATTATTAGCTTAATTGTCCATTAATTGGGGTTATTAGCTTAAACCCATTTCACAAAACCCAAAAAAAAAAAAAGATTAAAAAACAGTAAGCCGACCAGAACAGGGAGTTTTCTTGTGACTATGGGTTAAAAATCAAAACTTCATTTTCATGACAAAAAAGAAAAAAGATTGGATTGGATTGAGATTTGGGGCAGTGAATTGCTGACTTGTTGCCAAGACAATTTTGTCAATCAAGTGGGCAGGCCGTCTTGGTAGACCACACGTTAAAACCTTTTGATTGTAGCCTCACCTGATTGTGATTAGGTCAATTTCATTTCATCAAGAAAATGAACAAACCTTTTGGCCTTTGGGATTAGCCTTAGCCTTAGCCTTAGCCTTAGCCTTATTAGCCTTGGCCTTTTGAGTCATTTTCATCAGTGGGCAAATTTGACATTTTATAAGCAAATATACCTTGCAGAAAGGGAATCTATTAATCAATTATGTAAGTTGACCAATTCCAAAAACCAACACCACATTTTTCTTTTATGCAGTTTGTTTAGACAAATTTAACCTTAAAGGGGTTGCTTGGTATCTCTGCAACAATGACATCTCCAATGACTCTTGTGGAGTTCTAAGATCAATAATATTTCTGGCAATTAAAATTGCTGACCTAATTGACAGATTGTCCCATAGTAACAGCATCAACCACCTGCATTATAGATGTGGGTCAGTTCTCAGCTGTATGTCCATGCCCTAATTGCAGCTCCAAAGGACGTACAATATATTCTGGAGGACATAAAAAGTACTTGGGATGGAAACTATGAATTATAACCAACCACACATGTGAGAGTTGCGTGTCAGATTGCAAGCTTGAACAAGGATTACTGTAACTCGTAAGGATCACTATCAAGTTTCTGGCCTGTAGAAGGAGACTAGAGAGAGTACAGAGATCAAAGTTTTCAACTTCTCTTTCGGCGAATTCCGCATTCATGTTACTATCCGACCACATTTTTCATCAATTGCCAAAGAGGACCACATCATCTCTGCGACAAGATTCAATGTTATCCCTACAAATGACAATTTGATACAGAAAAAGATTCCATCAGAAGTGACCTAAACAACAAAGCAGTCATACTGTAAAACAAGTAAATCCTTTATTCATTCAATTCAAATGAAGGAAAGCAAAATCATCATATAATCTTTCACCTTCTATGCCTGGCCAATTTCAAAGCAAAGTATGAAAAAATGGTCTCTTTTCATTTATCTCAAACTAGGTTTCCTAACCAAACATGCAATTGAAATGTATGCGCTCATGTCAGCAAATATTAATACACGAAATCCTAATGAAATAAGAAATAAGAGCCAGAGAGTAGAAGTTGCATGGTCTCTAATATATCAAGCCGCCAGTCAAGACTCGCGTCATTACCATGAGAATTCAAAATTTTTGACTATTCACCTTGATTTTTCACATAGGCAGTTTCTTGTCAAAGGATATTATAACTACTGCATTTCGTGCAAAAAGGAACAAGCTGTATCCAATTTCATGCTGGAGACTTTATATGACATGAATTAATATTTTAATCACTCATAAAGATCAGGAGAGTGGCTAGATACAACATTTTGACCAAGTTTCACATGTAACATAACAAAAAAACTAGGCATCATTTAGTCAGGAATCATCAAAACATCTATCTTCAAGGTTTATCTATTGCCTTCACTCATTTTATCCCTTAGCTAGTGTAGAGAACTAGAGTAGAATATTCTATATATTTGCTTAAAAAAATATTCACAAGAGATGATTTTATATATCCTTGAGAATACAACAAATTAAGAAAGTAAATATTACACATAAATACTTATTATTCAAGCAAACAATCTAATTATTATATTCTTAATTCTAGCACTCCCCTCAAGTTAGAACATATATGTTATATGCACCAAGCTTGATACAAATGAAATCAAAGCGAGAACCTCAAAGAGACTTAATAACGACATCTGCTAATTGACTTTCCGAGTTGACAAAATTAGTAGCAATACATCATGATAAAATTTTCTCGACAATCCACATCTGTGTGTTTGATCATTTCATGAAACACAGGATTAAATGCGATATATAATGTTGTCTGGTTGTCACCAATTGGCTTCATTTGTGCTCCTACTCCAAACTTTAATTATTGCATTAATTGTTTCAACCATACCATCTCGCATGTTGCTAAGGTCATAGCCCTATACCCTGCCTCTGCACTATACCTAGTGACGACAACTTGCTTCTTACTCTTCCCAGATATTAGATTACCTCCAATTAGGACACAATAACCTGTAGTAGAGCGTCTATCTAACGGAGAACATGCCCAATCTGCGTCAGAATAACCAATAATCTGAATATGTCTCTTACCTTTGTATAATAGACCTTGGTCTGATGCTCTTTTTACATATCTAATAATGAGTATAACAACATCACAATGACTCTGACAAGAAGTTTGTATGAACTGGCTAACAACGCTTACATCAAAAGAACTATCTGATGAGTGATTGTAAGCTAGTTCAACTTTGCAACAAGTCTCTTGTATTGCCCATGATCGTCCAATGGTTCTCCGTTAGCTTCTTATATTCCTCGAGATTCTCCAATGGCTCCCCCTCTTTTGGTAGGAGTTTAACATTTGGATCCATAGATGTATCCATCAGTCTGCAATCTATCATACCAGTCTCCTGAACAATATCCAATGCATACTTTCTCTGAGAAATGACTACTCCAGTGGTGGACTGTGCTACTTCTATGCCAAGAAAGTACTTGAGTCGTCCCAAATCCTTAGTCTGTAAATGATTAAATAAATGTGTTTTTAGCTCCCGAATACCCTCTTAATGACGGTAGAAAACAGAGTGCTCAGCTTCACTACGAAACATGCCAAAATCTGTAATCAAGAAATTGAACCTCTCAAAACAAGAATGAGTAGACTGTTTTAAACCATAAAGAGAACGGCGAAGCCGACATACCAATCCATACTCCCCCTGAGCAACAAAACCAGATGGTTGCTCCATATAGACTTCTTCATGAAGATCACCATAGAAAAATGAATTCTTGATGTCTAGCTGATAAAAGAGCCAATTACGCATAGCAGCCATTGAGAGGAACAAGCGGACAGAGGCAATCTTGGCCACAGGAAAAAATGTGTCACCATAGTCAATACCAAATATCTGTGTATAGCCCTTGGCAATCATAAGAGCCTTAAGACGATCAATTTTCCCATCAAGACTAACCTTCACTGTATAAACTCACCGGCAGCTAACTACAGATTTTTCGGGCGGTAAATGAACTATATCTCAATTGCCACTAGAGTGTAAGGCGGTCATTTCATTAACCATTGTCTGCTTCCACACTGGGTGTGATAGTGTCTCACTGAGTTTTTTAGAAATAGAAACAAAAGACAAGGTGGAAACAAAAGCATAATATGGTGTAGATAAACGATGATAACTCAGAAATGTGTAAATATGATATGGATTACGAATGGAGCGAATACCTTTGCAGGTGGAAATAAGACCATTTTGTGCAGACATATCTATAGTATGGGGATAAGCTGGAGCAGGTTGTGAGTCAGCCACGATGGTGTTGGGACCGGCGGAAGATGGGGGCGAGGATGATGATGGTAGACTTGAAGAGGCTGAAGTGAGGGCACTTCCTTTGTCGAAAGACTGTAATGGAACGAGATGGGGTGGGATGGTTGGTGTATCGGGGAGAAAGAGGGAGATGACTCAAAAAATGTGACGTCAGTGGAAATGATATAACGGTTATCATCGAGTGAATAATAACGGTATCATTTTTGGAGTCGAGAGTAACCGAAGAAGATACATTTGGTAGACTTAGCACCTACTTTTATCTTGACCCGGTTTCAGGTTTGGACAAAGCAGACACAACTGAATATGCGAAGTGGCAGATGATTATGGGTTGAGTTGGAAACAGAATGAAGTGGGGAACTTGATTCTCAAAACAAAGTAATGCATACGATTGATTAAATAACAACCAGTTAGGATAGCATCCCCACAAAAATGAAGTGGCATATGATTGTGGATTAATAAGATGCGGGTTGTGTTAATGAGATGTCGGTTTTTACGTTAAGCTATATCATTCTGTTAGGGTGTGTGAGCACATGATGACTCATGGAGAACCAAGAGATGACATGAAATTTTTGAATGGGCAGAAAAATATTCTCAAGCATTATCACTGCGCATAATATGAATAGAAACATCAAATTGAGTTTGAATTTCAACATAAAAGGTTTTAAGAACCGAAAATAACTGAGAAAGATATTTAAGTAAGAATAACCAAGTGTTGCGAGAATGATTATCAATCAATGTAACAAAATATCGAAATCCCAAAACAGAGTTGACACGACATGGACCCCAAACATCAGAATGAACTAATTCAAATAGGGACGCAGCTCAATTATTGACACGCTTGGAAAACTTAGTATGAGTTTTTTTCCAAGTTGACACGACTCACAATTAAATGAAGATAGATTAGAGAGATGTGGAGCTAGCTTCTGGAACTTGGACGGACTGAGGTGATCCAAACGACAATGGATGAATGTGGCAGAATCAGAAGAAGCGCAAGCAACGGAATGGAGCGGCCGCGAAAGATGATAGAGGCCTTGTGACTCACGTCTTGTACCAATCATCCGGCCAGTACTTTGGTCTTGCACAACAACAGAATTATTAAGAAAGGTGACCGAACAGTTAAGATCATGGGTAAGTTTACTAATAGAGATAAGATTAAAAGGAAAATTCAGTACATAAAGACCAGATTTCAAAGGTAAGGAGGAAACATGAGAAGCTCGTCTTATGCCTTTAGCAACTATTTTATAACCATTAGCAATGGTAACCATAGGGAGAGAATTTGAACCGGTTAAAAAGGAGAAAATTTGTGTATGGTCGAAGGCTCCGGAATCAAGGACCCAAGGGTCCAGATGAGAGAACTGAGCGAGGCAAAGCATGGAATTACTAGTGTGAGTAATGAAGGCGGAGGATGATTGCTGAGAGGCCTGATACTAAGGAAAACTGCATGAGCCGTGCCAGATAAAGTGACCTGCTGAGATGGTTGCTCGGAAGAGTCAGAGGATGCGGGGCTGTCAACTTGAGCAACCTTAACAGTAGGAGGACGAGGTGGTTTGCCATGAAATTGATAGCAACGCTCTCGGAGTTGACAAAGCTTATGACAATAAGTGCATTTTGGACGCGCGCCTCGGTTGGGACCCCGACCGCCCTTGGAACTGTCATGTGCTACTAAGATGATAGTCTCTGCGGATGGGGACTCAGAGTCAATAACGGTAGAGGAGGATACTCGAAGGAGTCGAGCAAAAACATTCTCCATAGAATGGATAGTAGCACTGGCCAATATCTGATCACGAACGAGCTAAAGCTCAGATTGAATCATAAGCAAAGTCAGCACCATAAAGAATTGTTCTCGCTGGCATTCATGTTCAGCAATAGTAGTAGTAATTGGCAAGATAAAATTGAACTCCTCTCGCAATGATTCAATTCGACCAATATACTCAGACATAGCCATATCATGCTGATTCAGGTAAAACATAATGGACATAACATTATAAAATCTATGGATATCATTAGTATACAAAGCTTGAGTCTTACTCCATAACTTGTGGCGAGTCTTATAGGTCTGAAACATCACAAGAAGTTTAGGATCATTGGACTGCCATAAGAGATTACATAATTAAGTATCAATCTTTTTTCAAGATTTGCGTTCGTCATCCAGTATAACATCCTCACTAGAGGTCAAATGGACTTCACACCCTTGCCTCATAAACCATAATTCAATTGATGTCGACCAAGAGACATAATTTAAAGAGTCAATTAACTTTTCAGTAATAACATGAGAACCGGAAAGAATAGGAACTGAGGCACCTGATTTAGGCAAGATCGGAGTTCGGGGATTAGTGTCGCCTTCAGATGTGGTAGCCATAGAAAATATCTATGAAAATTGGTCAGAGCCACGGAAGCAGAGGCGGGAGGCAAGCTACGATGTGTGGCACACACACGCAAGCAAGACGGAGGCGCGTGGGACACGCGCAGAGGGAAAAGTGGCCTGTGACAGCGCGTGGGGCTAAGGACGGCGACGCGGTTCATAGCCAGGGTAGATTGGCAACGTCTGAGTGTGATGGTGGTGGCGATTTGGTTAAAAAAAGGTTACGGAAAAAGTTGGTGGGAAATCTAGGGTTTCAAGGGTAATTTGGGAAAATCAGGGATAAGGACACGCCAAATGAGGAAACCGACGACGGAATTGAGACAACCATCTGACAAGGAGTCGAAGGATGCCGGAGGTGTCGCCGGACACGTCGAAACAGTGACGATGGCGGTGGTAATGGCAGCTGTGTCGCCGGAAAAAGGGAAAACCTACTAATACCATGTAGATAAGTAGAGTAGAATATTCTATATATTTGCTTGAGAAAGTATTTACAAGTGATGGCTTTATATAACCTTGATAATACAACAAATTAGGAAAGTAAATATTACACATAAATACTAATTATTCTATCAATCAATCTAATTATTATATCCAGCTAGTGTACTTCCACTGTCTTCCTGACTACCTCCATCAGCAGTTCAGCACTAAGCTCTGAAGTTTTTAAAGGTGGTGGTTCAGAATATGCCCTTAGGACAGCCTCGTTCTGCAAGAAAGGGCATTTACACAGCCTCAAATTATTAAAAAAATCGTTAAGATATATGAAAATACCATACTAAGAACACAATTAAAGTAGCAAAACCCAAAATAAGCCTGTAGTTGCAGACAATGGCATGTAAATGAAATGTTAAAACATTTTTTTATGAACATATGGAGGCCAATAGGCAAAATTAATTTCATAGAATGAGTCTAAGCACATATAATTTTTAGGGCCATTGGACCGATTTATGGGATTCAATCCTCAAGACTAAGGAAGCCTCATGAACAATAAGTAGCTAGCAATCATGTGGTCGTGGCTGCATGTCCTGATGGTTGCAAAGACATTTTCTGCACTGCTTGACTTAAAGTTTTATTGGGTTTTTACATAAATTCTGCTAAATTCATAAATAATACTCTGAAATCTATTTCAGAAGTATGATTTTACCAAAATAAACAAGATCTCGTTAAGACTTGTATTACAGAGTTTTTTGCAGGAGGTGGTACAAATAATATAATCATATTATCATAATAAGTACAATGTCCTTGTCATATATGGAAAAGTTTAGGACTCAGTGGCTCCTGGCAATAGAGAAGAAGCAAAGAAAGAACATGGTGGATCCCTTACCCACCAGCTTCATGCAGGCATGACAGCAGTTAACGGCAACCAGTCAAACTAGTATGATAAACCTTGCCCCAATTAAGTGAAGCTATAATAAGCATGCAGTAAGTTTATTTGAAGCAGAATCACTTCTAACTTTTATGTCCAGCAGCCATCACTAGCATCCTACATATATGTTTGTATGCTCAAACTCTACAGGCATGCCTTTCCTTGATCCAGTATTCAACCACTCCTTTAGAACAATGAACAATCCCGAATAAGAACCTCAATTCTCATTTCTCAAAGACTATTTTCTTCGGTGTCTAAAAAAAATTTAAGACAAGCGCCCAAAATATTACCAATTCTAACCCAAGTGGGACAGTATTCATGCAGCCACTAGGCCTACTACAATGAACCAATCAAATGTTTGGATCAATATATTACATAATCAAGCAGAACTAGTTACATATTACAAAATAAAATTAAGGCAAAAACTACTCTTCTAAGATGCCCGACGATGAATCGAATTCCATGGAAGGAACTAATCATAGATGTCAAAAGCGTGTCTAGGCAGGCACAGGCCACTGCGCCTCATGAAAGGTCAGGCCAGGCATACCTTCTTCAGCCGTGCGCCTAGGCACAAAGGCACACGATTTTGAGATGCGCCTAGGCATGCATCATAAAAATGTGCGAGAAAAACACTACCCAAATTGACCCACCCAATCCGAAATCAAGTTGTATAACATTTCTTTAATAAATTAAGATAGGTTCTAGAGTTTGCATTATTGTAATTGTTTTGATATATTTTTAGTTTTTAGTTTTTAGTTTTTTTTTTAATTAACTGGATGCTTATAATTTTCTTCTTGTAATTTGCGCCTCACCTCCATCAGGCGGGCTCCTTACCTTGCGCCCTTTAACAACACTATAACTAATTTGATTTCAAATTCGCATAAACTAAATAGGTATAGCTGACGTCTTCCATTATACATATAAGCTAAATAAATCATATAATTAATTGCTTCTACAAAACCAACAAAAACACATGGATGCTACAATTCAAGTGGTTGGGGTTTAAGAAGGTTACCTGCCAAACTCGAATGAGACGCTTCTTGGCGTTGGCTTTACGAGTAGTAGTAAGTTTTATTCTCTTCCAAACAAGACCGCCGGAGTCGCGTTTTTTTCACAATCTCCGTTACTCTCGTCCCCCAAAATGCACCGCCGATTCCTCCCATCTCTCTCTCTCTCTCCCCGTCTCGCTCTTAGCGGCGTCTTCTTGACTTGCCAAGCTCAGTTTCTGCTGCTCAATTTGGGCCTTCATTTTTTTTTTTGGTTTACTCTTTATCATTCCACGGCCTAAAATGAAAACGAACCATACTATATACCCAACCCAATATCCAAAGACACGTGGCATAAATTTATTCTCCCAAAATAAATTTTGAGTTTCAATAATTAAAAAAAAAAAAAAACAAATTATGACAATAAGTAATTTTATACTGAATTATTTTATTTTCGGACTAAAATATTCCTACTAATTGTGTGACACTATTTAACTCTTCAATACTTTTTTAATTTTTTATGTGGGTTTTATTAGCTTTGTCGCTTTGTTTAATTATAAGAAGCTGCGGGTGAATAATATACTTGATCTATAGTTTATATATAGATCAATATTTACTAAAAAATTAAATTTCTATAAAGATTGTGAAAAAATGTCTGATAAGCGAGGTTGAAAATGAAACTAAAAATTTTGGATGACGGACGATGGGCGATGATCAACATACGACGGAACAAAAATAATAACTAGTTACATGTTTCATGATATAAATTTGTTTAATTAATTTCTTCTATAATACCAACTTCAAGTTTAAATTGAAAAAAAAAATATATTTAAATAATTGACAAAGTGTGCAAGCCATCGCCCAGTGCCAAAGTGGGCAATGGATGCACTTTGGCAGCAAGTGCAAATGGGGGCAGAGTCGGCAGACATGGTTACCTTCGCGAATCAGTTTAGGGATGTTAAAATTCGGATCCGGGTCCGATCAGATCCGGATCCGGAAGCAATTTGGTTATCCCGGGTCCGGATTCGGGTTTATCCGGTCCTGATTCGGATATCCGGGTTACTTTTAAAAAAAAAAATTAATTTTAAAAAAAAATTAATTGTATTATTTTATATTTATATTTGGATTTTATCAATTTTATTAGTTTTATTTCAATTCTTTTATATTTTTTAATTATATTCTATTATATTTTTTTTTTCATATATATGCATATTATTTTATATTTTTCATTATATTTTAAATTAGTATATTTATTTTTTATTTTTTTCCGGACTCGAGTCTATCCAGGCCGGACCCGTGTAAACCCGGGTCCGGATCCGAAATCGTCCGGATCCAAATTTTTAAGACCCGAGTCTAGATTTTTTAATCCCGAATCCGAATCGTCGAGGTCCATGTGGGTCCGGACCGGATCATGATATTATTGCCATGCCTACGAACCACAGCAAGAGTTCCATGGCCACCCACAATTGCACGGAAACAGAAATTGAAAATGCGACATCACCCTTCACGGTGATGCAGCAGCATTCTTGCATATTGCATTGAGATACTGATGTGTCGTTTGAGAGTTCATCCACAACTGCTATGAAATAAAATCACTAATTAATTATTACTGAAAATTTAGAAATTAAGTGTTCGTGCAATCTTTTTCAAAATGGAAGACACGTCGATCATTAACAAACAAATTTACTTCTAGGTGTGCATTTGCAACCTACTCTTATGTTTCGAGAAGGTATATCATGTTTCAGGTGTATATGTCATCTCTCTCATAGCAGTTGGGTCTCACACAATTATGAGACCCAATTATTATGAGGGAGATGACATATACACTCGAAATATAATATAATTTTTCCTTATGTTTCAAAGGATGAGGATGAGGATGAGGCTAAAAACGCTGATTCATGAAAGAAAAAGACAAGACACGTTTTGCCATTGCCCCCACCCCTTATTCGACACCAAATCCAAGTTTTGCCTTCCATAAAATCGTCCCTTGTCGTCTTTTTCATCAATCAAAAACTCAATAAAACCAAATGTAAAATTTCTAACCTTCCACTTGTAAGGTAGCATTTGAGTTTCTTCACATCAAGAAAGCCACATGGCGGTTTGTTCTAACCCCTCAATAAACAACTCGACATCCAAATTTATATAGAACGTATTTAATATACTCATCAAATGAATAAAATAATACTTTTTTCCTTATTATTATTGATTAATTTTAAATTTAATATATATATATACACATTAAAATATTAATAAATAAACATGTCACGTTATCCGTGCGTCCGTCCCAATTATTACTCCCCACAAAGGACAACGATTATGAGGCATAAGAAATTACACAACCCACGTGTCCCACAGCCATAATTGGAGGATAGGTTTAAATCCACTGCACCGAATCTTGACAATAATGCATGCACACCTGTCACTACCTTGAAGTAGCTACGTATGCACTCTTTGTTACCACCATACTCTTTTTTCCATCATTCCAATGGAGTCCCTTAATTTTTTTGTTTTTGTTTTGGCCTTTTTCTCATAGGTTCAAATTCAATGATGTTTTATAAATAGAGCAATCCTCACTCTCCACGATCCCACCACACTTTCATTGTAATTTTTTTTTTTTTGGGGTTCAGATTCGTTGGTGTTAATGAAGTAGAAATAAAGAGTAAGGTTTGAGGCGCACAATAGCGTGGAACCATCAAAACTTGCAGCATTAATAGCCCATGGGGTGATGGTGCCCCGCTGTGTGCGTCTAAAACGCTTATTATTCTTTGTTGAAGAAAAAAAAAAGGAACCGGCTCTGCTTTTCTTCAACCACTCCAATGCATTTTTTTGTTTGTGCTTTAGCCTTCAGTAGTGTATAATATCTTCTAATATTTGTTTATTTGTTTTGTTTGTCATTTTTTCTAGGATTTTCGGTGAAGCGGCCAGCGAGCAAACGTGCAATATTTGTTTGGAGGGCTTCATTTACAAGTTCATCTCAACTTTCTTATTAAGACGTCGCTATCTATATTTGACGCTAATATCGGCTAATATCCGTTGGCCGCGGTCACCATCTCATATTTCCCAGCCCTACTCCGAAGTATCCCCTCGAAAATTTGTTCCGATAATTTTTAAACCCACATGTGTTTGGGCAACATCTGCCATCAGTATTTCAGCAGCATCAAAATTTTCAAGCGAGGTGACAACCATATGATTGGGCATTCGAAGGCACCTAGATATGTTAACACACGTGTGTATTTACATCGTTTTGATAAATAGAGGTTTAAATATATGATTTTAGTTATAAATATTTTTTTATTAAAAAATGATTTGAAGAGAATTTTCATTATGGGTTCGAATGGCTCCACAATTGTTGTTTTTGTTTTTTTTTGTTTTTTTTTTTTTAAAAAAAACAGCAATTAATTTAATTCATTTGCACAAACTTGTAAATAATATATATTGCTGTGTAAGATTCTGCCTAACTAGTCAGATATAATTCGTCTTGTCGTCTTGATAGCCGCTCAGCAATTTGGCATCCTGGCCCTACACGATTTTGTTCTTCACATAGCCCAAATCCACCCAAATAGCATCTAATTAGTTGAGAAAATCTCTTACTTATAGTAGATATCCAAGATAGTACCCAAATAATATGAGATATTATAATTCATCCCCTTAGGCCCCAACGATGACATTGATATATTTATGGTTGGAATCTAACTCTAATATCATTTGTAAGATCTGACCCAATTAGGAGTAGCAAAAAAATCCGAGCCCCGCTCAAACTCGACTCAGCGTGGTGGGCTTCGCCCGACCCAAGGATACTTTTAATTTTCAAGCCAGGGTTGGCCTTAGGCAAAAAAACTCGAGCTTGATTTTTATAAATAAAATATATTTTTTAATTGTATAAATTATATTTTAATTTTAAATACATACATACATTTATAACTAATTTTTAAGGTACAATCCAAAAAAAAAAAACTAAAAATATTGATATTCTTGTTTTTTTTTTTCATTTTAAGTATTGACAATTTATTTATTTTATTTTAAAAAATTATTATTTTCAAAAAGCTCATAGTCTGTTGCCACTGAGGGTGTGCAACGGTTTTGGATAGACCCGTAATCGCTTGGAACCGAACCAAAAATTAAGATCTGGAATCAGAATCGATCATTTTATGGTAGGTTCCAATTAATTCAAAAAATGTGGTGTTGATGGTGTTTTTAGGCACTATGGTATTTAAGACATCACGACAGGGGCAAAAGGGTAATTTCTCCTTGGTCAAGATCATTAATACCGACCCGACCACATGAGTGAGTGGCCGAGAACTTTATGATCCGATAACCGACCACTTTGGTTCGGATGACCGGGCAATTATCAAGTCGACAGCAGCATTCTCAGTACAAAAGACTATTATGACCGACCACATGAAAACCGAGCATAGGGCAAGACATGTTCGGGAAAATAATGCATTCTATCCATATGAGATAAGATAATAAGTTATCCTACTTTCATGAGGTAAACTAGTAAGTCAATGTCCTAGTATGATAATGGAAGTAAATGTAGTTTTTGGCTAGGAATCCTTATGGAAAAATGGAATAGTTTTGACTAGGAATCCTTATGGGAAAAATGAATAGTTTTGACTAGGAATCCTTATGGGAAAAATGAATAGTTTCAACTAGGAAATTCTTGTACAAATAGGAATATGATTTCTTCACCATTATAAATAGGAGGGTAGAGTGAAGAGAAATAGAAGAACAAGAAAAAGAGAGAATAAGATGAACAAGTTGAGAGCAAGGTAGAGTTGAGATCAGAATCACCAAGCTCTGACTTGTAAAACACAAAGAACGGTATGAGAAGCGCATTTTGAATAATAAAAGTATCATCTTGTTTGTGCCCGTGGACGTAGGTCGGATCCAAATCCACCGAACCACGTAAAATCTCCTTGTTGATTGGTGTATTTATCTGTCTTTTGCTAAGTTTGCCTTTGGTCCCCCATAACCAAACAAATTCACTATTGAAGGAGGATTTCCTCGGGAGTGATATTCCAATATTACCCTGAGACCAAAATCAGCCGTCAACAGTTGGCGCCGTCTGTGGGGAACTAAACAAAAAGCAACTCGCGTAGTAAGACAATGGCAGAAGGCGGAAATCACCAATCGTCGGGGAATCCGGCCACAGATTGGATGAAGAAGATGGAAGAAAGCATGAAATCCATGATGGATCGGTTGGAGAGAATGAAGGGAACGAACAACGAGAGACCAGACATCGGAACCAGTCAAAGAAAAAGTGAAAGAGCAGAAGGGAAAAGGGTGATAGACACAAGTGAAGACGATAGACCCAGAAGGAGGGGCCCCTATGGGAAAAAATCCGTAGTTGTAGAAAAAGATTCGCAAACAGAGGACACGTGGGAAGAAGAAGAAGAAGGAAGACCATCACCGGATCCCTCATATGACAGTCTCTACGACTTCAGAAAAGAGGACATGGAGCATAGCGAAAGTGTGCGGGAAATTCCAAGGGATGAGGAACGCCGCACCCGAGGCAATAGACACACGGAGAGGCACATGATACGACATGGCGGCGCAAGCAGCGAAATAAAATATTGGTTAAAAAAGGAAATGACCAAGTGGGGAGTAGGCCTCGGGACCGATGCAGTGGATGCCCGGGATAGTGAGGAGGAATCTCCCCTCGTGGAAAAAATAAGGTCGGCAAAATTCCCAAAGCGATTCAGCATGCCGACCATGACACCCTACAAAGGCCACTCTAACCCGAAATCACACATCGAAAGCTTTGTCTTTTTGATGGAAGTCCAGGGAGTAGTAGGAGATGCCATCTGCAAAGTGTTCCCCCTAACTTTAGGTGGACCCGCCATCCTATGGTACAGAAGTCTGGCTCCGGGGAGCATCAGAGGCTTCACACAACTTAAGAAGTCGTTCATTCGACACTTTAAAGGGGCCTGCGTTCCCAAAAAGACGATTGGAGAATTAAGACTTATGAAGCAAGGAGATGACGAACCCCTGAAAATTTTTATTGAAAGATACCACAACATGGTACTGGAAGTCGGAGGATATGAGTCCCTAGAAGCCCTAGAAAGCTTAAAGGGAGCCCTAAAAGTTGGGAGGCTATGGACTCATCTGAGAATCCAGGACACGCCGGATTATGCCACCGCCCTAGAGGTAGCCCGGAAGTTTGTCTTGGTAGAAAGCGAAGAAAAGATCTCCCGAAGGGGGACGGCCATTCGGGAAAGAACAGCAAGAACAGAGGCTCCCCGACGACTGGACATGGAGTTCAAAAGATTCAATCCAAAACCCAAAGAATTCAAACCGATACCTCGAAGAGAGCAGGAAGGAGGGGTCGCGACCCAGGTGAATCATGTAGTCCGAGAAGAAACATATATTCCCCTAAGCAAACCACCAGGGCGAATCATCATGGAAATACAGGAAAAAGACCTCTTGATAGAACCCGATCTCAGGAGATTCCCCCCAGATAAAAGGAACCAGAAGTCTTACTGCGTACATCATAATCTGAGGGGGCACACAACGGACGAATGCAAGGATCTGCGGGAACAGATAGAAGACCTGGCGAGGAATGTATATTTAAATAAATACATTGACCATGAAGTTATGACGACTAGGTAGAGGACACATAACACTGACCAGAGATTCTAATCGGTCAGGAAAAAACTATAAACGCGGGAGTTAAAACGTACTAGAAACGGAACAGGCCCCGGTATTACAAGGTGGTCGGCCGGTATCAAACAATGCCCACAAATGAGCCAAATATAAAGTTTTTTCTCGAAATATCCCGCAGAAGAACTGTAAGGAGGACAATATGTCCCCAAATATGAATAAAAACTTTTTCATCCGCTTTCTTAAAAATAAAGTTGAAAGCCATATACAAAAACGGGGGACATACTCGACGCCCACTACAAAAGACAGTTGACACCAACGCCGCTGTACGTGCCAAATTTGGGCCATGGGCAAAACTGTCTTTCCATTCGAAACCAATGTCAGATAAGGCCCATAGACAGAGATGCTGAATATCGGAAAGCCCAAGGTAAAGCCCAACAAAACCCTTATTCCACTTGCGAATAAATGATTCATACATAAAGACAAATCTGTACCAAACATTTCCCACTTACCCTAAACATAATCATACTGCTCCACTTTGATCACTAAATAAAGATATCTTAGCACATTGTGGGACTTATGCCAGCTATAAAAGTCACTCACCTTCAACTATAAATGGGAACGAAATACGAGAGAAGGAGGGAGCAAGCCTGACTTCTCTCTTACAGCTTCTGCTCTCTGACACAAGCTCTCAGAGCTTCACATTTCTTAAACACTTCATTCCGCCCTCACGGCCACCCAAAGAAGGTCATGGTAATAGTAAGCTTTGCTTTCACATTTTACACATTTACTGCTCATTTCATACTACTGACTTGAGCGTCGGGGTGCCCCCGGCACCCACCACACCGGTGGGTAGTCTACTCCCGCTCATTCTACTTTTGTTTGCAGGATCGCTAATGCCCCCAATTTACAAATTCTGATTGTGGACCTCGGCCGAATTCCAGCATCCACAATTTGGCGCCCACCGTGGGGCCTTAGCGATTCATAGCAAGCAAAGACCACCCAGTCTACAATCCTTACAAACAGACACCAGATCTCATGATGGCACAATTAGCCACTCTACAAAACAATTACAATCAATGGAAGCCACTTAAAGGCATGATGCTACAACTCATTTCAACTATCTTATCAACCCAATCTCTTAGGAGCATTTAAGAATATGGCAAGTGAAAATCCACTATCAAGCGACCATCCATTTAATCACCAAAGAAGCCATCACATTTCTCCAATCTCGAAAAGTCACATCTTCCATGTGGAAGGAAATATTGGAGTAATCCTCTCCAGTGTACCCGGGGTCAAACTACCAATAAGGAAAATCTGAATATTCTCTCCCTATAAATCATCAGCTCTTAAACACTTGGAAGATTGGCCATATTCGTCATGCTACAGGGTTGAATCTCAATCTTCTTCATACGACACGAAAGACCTTCTTAAGATATTGTAGAGTGGAAACTCTCATGCTTCAACTTACATCAATTTCCAACAAAAACATACTATGCTTCACGCATACAACCACTATGCATGCAAAGAGGTGCTAATTGTCAAAAGGTGATTGATCCGTCTGCTGCTCACTCACTTCAATAGTTAAATACCAAAAATTTATAAGGCTCGACGTGAACCTGTAGCATGGAAAAATTAATAATCCAAACAGAGGATCAAAAAAAATAATTTTAACAAAATTTTCCCTCCAGCCCACGAACCATTGCCAAACCCATCAAGGAGCCGGTCCAAAACCCACTCAGCGAATAGCCCATCACCAAGTTCACACGACAAAACCAAAAAACCACCCAGCTCACCAATTACATGCGTATCGCCCAGAATCCCACATTGATCATTTACCACACTACATCTCATGCAAAGAAGGGATCTCCTCATACACGATCACTATCCAATGAAGCAGCTCATTACCAAAGTTAAACGAAAATAGCAAAAAAAGCCTAAACTCCCATCAAAATTTAAATTGTAACTTGTCCCAGAATAGCCACAACATCCGAGGAAAGAAAACATAAGCCCAAAGCCCATCACACGCCCATCACCAAAATATGGCTATCAAAACCATCAACTCTCGCGCCTACCAAATCATGTGCCACAAATCAGGCGTGAACTTGTGTTAAGTCCATCCCACATCGATTATTTTCATGAAGAGCAAGGAAATGAATAAAACAAAACCAACTCCGCATGGTAGGCAAAGCCGATGGTAATTGAACATGCAGGTATGAAAAGTCCACTCGACACAATGCGATAAGACCAGCCCACTCACGTCCATCAACCTATGACCAGACCCTCATGATGCTTGGAAGAGGCTTCATTCGACACTACAAGCATATATATCATTTACTCAACTAAATCTCACTTTTGTAGCATGCTACAAAACTCAAGCTTTGTAAATTCAATTTTAGCACACTGCCAGGATGCTCCATACGACACTACACGAACAAAGCTCAAAAATTAGAAAGATGGTCCATACTACATTACATGATGGCTCACAAAACATGGAAGGATACCCACCCTCTCGAGACAACATAGGTGGAATTTCATCACATGAAAGGTTAGTCATCATCTCCAAGCTACATTGATTTAATATTGCCAACTCCATACTACATAGGGAATATATTATCATGCCTAGTAGTATGAAGAATTCTATTGGATCTCTTCTAGGTTCAATCGACCAACCTTTTACAGTATAGGTAGTATGAAAAGTCTATTTGACTTCCATCAAAGTTTATTCCATTGTAGTATCAATAACCTTATTTAGGTCTTGTATAATTAGTAATGACCTTGATAGGCATCCATCTCTTTCATACTACATGAGAAGATAATCATCTCCACACTACCTATGGAGATTATCATCCACTCTAGACTACATGGAAGGATTCCCATAAACTCTTGAGAGCATTGGAAAAGTCTCATGGACCTTTGACAGGTTCATTCGACCGTGTCTCATGGACCTTTGTCAGGTCCATTTGACAAGTCTCATGGACCTTCATCAGGTCTAGTAGAATGGGGATTCTCATGGACATGCATTAGTTTCATTGGACCGTGTCTCATGGACATTTGTCATTTCCATTCGACAGTAGCTTCATAGATTGGTAGAATGAAGATTAATTTAGTCTTTCCATCAAGTTCATTCGACCATTGCTTCATGAACCTTCGTCAGGTTCATTCGACCGTAGTCTCATGACCTTCATCATGTCAGGTAGAATGAAGACTCACATGGACCTTCATCAGGTTCATTCGACCATGACCCCCTTGGACTTCCATCAAGTCCATTCGACAGGTCCAGTCGACAGTAGTCTCATAGGAGAGTGAGGAGTGATGACTTACATCATGTTCATTCTATTGTAGCATCCTAAACCTTCTTCATGTCTAGTATAGTGAGTAATGACTTCCTTGGACTTCCACCAAGTCCATTCGACCGTAGTCTCATAAACCATCATCAGAAGAATGAGTGGTGACCTTCATGGACCTTTGTCAGGTCCTTTCGACAATAGCATCATAGATTGGTAGAATGAAGATTCATTTAGTTATTCCATTAAGTTCATTCGACCATAGGCTTCATGGACCTTCATCAGGTCTAGTAGAATGGTGATTCTCATAGACATGCATTATTTTCATTCGACCGCATCTCAGGGACCTTTGTCATTTCCATTCGACAGTAGTATCAGAGATTGGTAGAATGAAGATTCATTTATACCTTCTATCAGGTTCATTCGACCGTAGTCTCCTGACCTTCATCAGGTCAGGTAGAATGAAGATTCACAAGGACCTTCATCATGTTCATTCGACCATAGCTCTTTGGAAAGTCCATTTATAAAGTCCATTCGACCGTAGTCTCGTAGAATGAAGGCGACATTGATGGCTTTCATCAAGTTTATCTATTGTGGTCTCATGAACCTTCATCAGGTCTAGGAGAGTGAGTGATGAATTCTTTGAACTTTCATAAATTTCATTCGACTGTAGTCTCATAAATCCTCATCAATTGAATGAGTAATAACCTTGATAGATATTCATCAAGTCCATGCGACATGTCCATTCGACAGTAGTCTCGTGACCTTTATCAGGTCTTGTAGTATGAAGATTCACATAGATACTCATTAGATTCATTCGACTTTACCTTATAGACTTTCATCAGGTCCATTTGATAGTCCATTCGACGGTAGTGCCATGGACTTTCATCAAGTCAGTCTGTCTCAATCGACATCTACATGAGTGTAGCTTGGGATTTATTGTGGATTTCATGCATGTATAGATTGAAATTTGATATCTTTCCCAATCGACATCTACATAAGTGTAGCTTGGGATTTATTGTGGATTTCATGCGTGTGTAGCTTGATACTTGATGTCTTTCCCAATCGACATCTACATAAGTGTAGCTCGGGATTTATTGAGGATTTTATGCATGTATGGCTTGATGCTTGATGTTTTTCCCAATCGACATCTACATATGTAGCTTGGGAATTGTTGTAGATACCACATATAGTTATGACTTGAGACTTGATGTTCATCGCAGTCTACATCTACAAGCCTATATCTTGGAACTTGTTGATGAACTCATTCGACAATATACTAATTGTCCTGACCTTCATCTGGTTCAGAGGACTGGGGACATTCCCCATTGACTCATGTAGAGTCAAGTTGAAGACCTGGCCTTCATCTGGTCCAGAAGACATTGTAAACTCCTCTGGTCCTTGACTAGTAGTATGGAGATTATCCTGAACCTTCGTCTGGTTCAGTCGACTGGGAACATTCCCCATGGCTCAAGTAGAGTCAATATATGACCTTCAACTGGTCTAGAATAATTTGAAGACTCCTCTGGTCCTTGACCAGTAGTATGGAGATTATCCTGAACCTTCGTCTGGTTCAGTCGACTGGGAACATTCCCCATTGGCTCATGTAGAGTCAAGTTGAAGACCTGGCCTTCATCTGGTCAGACGACATTGTAGATTCCCCTGGTCCTTTGACCCGTAGTATGGGGATTATCCTGACATTCATCTGGATCAGTCGACTGGGGACATCCCCCATGGCTTAGAAAGAGTCAATTGATTATCCTGATCATCATCTGAATCAGTCGACTGGGGACATCTCCCATGGCTCATAAAGAGTCAATTGATTATCCTGACATTCATCTGGATCAGTCGACTGGGGACATCCCTCATGGATCATAAAGAGTCAACATATGACCTTCATCTGGTCTATAAAAATTTGAAGACTCCTCTGGTCCTTGGCCAGCAGTATGGAGATTATCCTGACCTTCGTCTTATGGTTCAGTCGACTAGGGACCCCATGAATCTTGTCGAGTCAAGTGTAACTCCTGAACCTACATTCGGTTCAGTCGACCAAGGGACATTCCTCTGACTCATGTCGAGTCAAGTAAAACTCATGAACCTACATTCGGTTCAGTCGACAAGGGACATTCCCCTGGACTCATGTCGAGTCAGGTAAACTCCTGAACCACCGTTTGGTTCAGTCGACAAGGGACATTCCCCTGGACTCATGTCGAGTCAAGTAAACTCCTGAACCACCGTTTGGTTCAGTCGATAAGGGACATTCCCCTGGACTCATGTCGAGTCAAGTAAACTCTTGAACCACCGTTTGGTTCAGTCGACAAGGGACATTCCCCTGGACTCATGTCGAGTCAGGTAAACTCCTGAACCACCATTTGGTTCAGTCGACAAGGGACATTCCCCTGGACTCATGTCGAGTCAGGTAAACTCCTGAACCACCGTTTGGTTCAGTCGACAAGGGACATTCCCCTGACTCATGTCGAGTCAAGTAAAACTCATGAACCACCGTTTGGTTCAGTCGACAAGGGACATTCCCCTGGACTCATGTCGAGTCAGGTAAACTCCTGAACCACCGTTTGGTTCAGTCGACAAGGGACATTCCCCTGGACTCATGTCGAGTCAAGTAAACTCCTGAACCACCGTTTGGTTCAGTCGACAAGGGACATTCCCCTGGACTCATGTCGAGTCAAGTAAACTCCTGAACCACCGTTTGGTTCAGTCGACAAGGGACATTCCCCTGGACTCATGTCGAGTCAGGTAAACTCCTGAACCACCGTTTGGTTCAGTCGACAAGGGACATTCCCCTGGACTCATGTCGAGTCAAGTAAACTCCTGAACCACCGTTTGGTTCAGTCGACAAGGGACATTCCCCTGGACTCATGTCGAGTCAAGTAAACTCCTGAACCACCGTTTGGTTCAGTCGACAAGGGACATTCCCCTGGACTCATGTCGAGTCAGGTAAACTCCTGAACCACCGTTTGGTTCAGTCGACAAGGGAACATTCCCCACGAATCATGCCGAGTCAAGTTGAAGACCTGGACTTCCTCTGTCCAGTTTACACTTATCATATGGAATATACTCCTGAACTGTATTATGGTTCAGTCGACTGGGGACATTCCCCATGGCTTGTGTCAAGCCAAGTTGAAGACTTGGACTACTCATAAACCATGCATTGAATTCATTCTGTCGTATGAAACATGAACTAGTACATTCTTGACTGGTACTCTTACATCTTGTTCTATTCGACATATATTGAAATACTCTCCAAGTCAAGGACTTCTTGACTTAGAGAGTAGGGGACAAACTGTACGTGCCAAATTTGGGCCATGGGCAAAACTGTCTTTCCATTCGAAACCAATGTCAGATAAGGCCCATAGACAGAGATGCTGAATATCGGAAAGCCCAAGGTAAAGCCCAACAAAACCCTTATTCCACTTGCGAATAAATGATTCATACATAAAGACAAATCTGTACCAAACATTTCCCACTTACCCTAAACATAATCATACTGCTCCACTTTGATCACTAAATAAAGATATCTTAGCACATTGTGGGACTTATGCCAGCTATAAAAGTCACTCACCTTCAACTATAAATGGGAACGAAATACGAGAGAATGAGGGAGCAAGCCTGACTTCTCTCTTACAGCTTCTGCTCTCTGACACAAGCTCTCAGAGCTTCACATTTCTTAAACACTTCATTCCGCCCTCACGGCCACCCAAAGAAGGTCATGGTAATAGTAAGCTTTGCTTTCACATTTTACACATTTACTGCTCATTTCATACTACTGACTTGAGCGTCGGAGTGCCCCCGGCACCCACCACACCGGTGGGTAGTCTACTCCCGCTCATTCTACTTTTGTCTTGCAGGATCGCTAATGCCGCCAATTTACAAATTCTGATTGTGGACCTCGGCCGAATTCCAGCATCCACACCGCTTAAACCATCGGCTCGAGGCTGGATTTTGCTCCGCCGAGGACACTTAGTTTTTCAGCTCGGGGTCGGGTTACGTCCCACCGAGTCAGCCTTCGGACTGGGGACATAACATTCCCCCAGGTCCAAGTGCCTTTTTTCAGATCGGGGTCGGGGTACGTCCCACCGAGTCAGCCCTTCGGACTGGGGACATAACATTCCCCCAGGTCCAAGTGCCTTTTTCAGCTCGGGGTCGGGGTACGCCCCACCGAGTCAGCCCTTCGGACTGGGGACGTAACATTCCCCCAGGTCCAAGTGCATTTTTCAGCTCGGGGTCGGGGGACGTCCCACCGAGTCAGCCCTTCGGACTGGGGACGTAACATTCCCCCATGTCCAAGTGCCTTTTTCAGCTCGGGGTCGGGGTATGTCCAACCGAGTCAGCCCTTCGGACTGGGGACGTAACATTCCCCCAAGTCCAAGTGCCTTTTTCGGCTCGGGGTCGGGTTACGTCCCACCGAGTCATGCTCATTGGTCTAGGGACGAGACATTCCCCCAGAACCAAGTATCTCTCTTGGCTCGGGGTCCTCAGGGACATACTCGATGCATAGGGTCCGTGAGAAGCATAGCACGGGGAGGGATGATACCCCCGTGGCGATTGCTTACTCCAGTGTTACCGAACATAATGAGGAATATGCCCTTAATGTGTCGAACACTCTTTGATCCTCACTTACCCGATGTAATGGATCTGTGGGAAAGCATAGCTCGGGGGATGATGATGCCCTCGTGACGATTGCTAACTCCAGTGATGCCGGACCTAAGGAGGAATATACCCTTATTATCCCGGACACTCTTTGATCCATTCATCATTTGGATCCAAGAGAGGCGCAGAACGGGGATGCGTTACGCCCCTGTAGCGTGTGCCTGCTCCAGCGTGGTAAGGAGGAGCCCTCGTACAATACAGAGGCTCCACAGTGACCCGACGTATAGAGGATGTGCCCTTACCATTCAAACGCTCTCCTGATCCAAATCCTGGTTCGCCGGGACACTGAATTGAAAGATTCAAAATTGTGTTTTGGAGGCCTCGGGCAGGACGCTGTTTTGAGGCATCTGTGCTGTTGTTTACATTTGTAAAATGTTTTCTTTTGGGACAAGTGCCGAGTCACCCCTACCTTTTTGGTCTTATTTTTCAAAGTTTTGATTTTGTTTTTCACTGGTCTGGCAAGGGGACGCCCGTGCCAGATTCGGTAGGGCTTCACAAGGTTGATTCAATTCCCTTCTGAGCAAGTCCCAAAGATTACCTGGCTCGGGGCTGGATTTCGTTCCGCCGAGACCACGTGGTTAATCAGGCTCGGGCTGGATTCGTTCCGCCGAGGCCACTTGGTTAATTGGCTCTGGGCTGGATTCGTTCCGCCGAGATCACTTGGTTTCTCTCAGCTCGGGGTCGGGTTACGTCCCACCGAGTCCATCTTTTTAGTCTGGGGACGTAACATTCCCCCAGGGCCAGGTGTTCATCTCAGCTCGGGGTCGGGTCATGTCCCACCGAGTCCGTCCTTTTGGTATGGGGACGTAACATTCCCCCAGGGCCAGGTGTTCATCTCAGCTCGGGGTCGGGTCATGTCCCACCGAGTCCGTCTTTTTGGTCTGGGGACGTAACATTCCCACAGGGCCAGGTGTTCATCTCAGCTCGGGGTCGGGTCGTGTCCCACCGAGTCCGTCCTTTTGGTCTGGGGACGTAAAATTCCCCCAGGTCCAAGTGTTAATCTCAGCTCGGGGTCGGGTGACGTCCCACCAAGTCAGCCTTTTGGTCTGGGGACGTAACATTCCCCCAGGGCCAAGTGTTCATCTCAGCTCGGGGTCGGGTCGTGTCCCACCGAGTCCGTCCTTTTGGTCTGGGGACGTAACATTCCCCCAGGGCCAAGTGTTCATCTCAGCTCGGGGTCGGGTCGTGTCCCACCGAGTCCGTCCTTTTGGTCTGGGGACGTAACATTTCCCTCGGAGCCAAGTGTTCATTTCAGCTCGGGGTCGGATTACGTCCTATCGAGTCGGTCGTCGTCAGCATAAGGGCAAAGCATTGTCTCCACGAGTAGATATCGGGATCCTCGTTGACTGAGCACATGAGGGTGGCAGGAATGACCAGATTTGCAGCCAATGTATTTTTCTCTGCAATTCCTGGAATGACCACCGACGGATTCATCGGCACACCATCTTTTTTATAGTTCCCGGCATCAACTCGCAAACTCGTTGGTACCGATAACTAGGGGACAGATGTTGATGGTGTTTTAGGCACTATGGTATTTAAGACAGCACAGCATGGGTAAAATGGTAATTTCTCCTTGGTCAAGATCATTAATACCGACCCGACCACATGAGTGAGTGGCCGAGAACTTTATGATCTGATAACCGACCACTTTGGTTCGGATGACCGGGCAATTATCAGGTCGACAGCAGCATTCTCAGTACAAAAGACTATTATGACCGACCACATGAAGACCGAGCATAGGGCAAGACATGTTCGGGAAAATAATGCATTCTATCCATATGAGATAAGATAATAAGTTATCCTACTTTCATGGGGTAAACTAGTAAGTCAATGTCCTAGTATGATAAAGGAAGTAAATGTAGTTTTTGGCTAGGAATCCTTATGGAAAAAGGGAATAGTTTTGACTAGGAATCCTTATGGGAAAAAGAATAGTTTCAACTAGGAAATTCTTGTACAAATATGAATATAATTTCTTCACCATTATAAATAGGAGGGTAGAGTGAAGAGAAAGAGAAGAATAAGAAAAAGAGAGAATAAAAGGAACAAGTTGAGAGCAAGGTAGAATTGAGATCAGAATTACCAAGCTCAGACTTGTAAAACACAAAGAACGGTATGAGAAGCGCATTTTGAATAATAAAAGTATTATCTTGTTTGTGCCCGTGGACGTAGGTCGGATCCAAATCCACTGAACCACGTAAAATCTCCTTGTTGATTGGTGTATTTATCTGTCTTTTGCTAAGTTTGCCTTTGGTCCCCCATAACCAAACAAATTCACTATTGAAGGAGGATTTCATCGGGAGTGATATTCCAATATTACCCTGAGACCAAAATCAGCCGTCAACATGTGGAATCGAAAAAAACAGGTTCTGGTTTTACACTTTAAGGAATCATAATCTACCAATGGAACAAAAAATTAGAATCGATTTTGGAATCGAATTTTCATTTAAAAAATTCTCCTTGCCGATCAAGACATATTGTTTTTGTAAAGCTTGTGCCAAAATTTTGATACTCTAGAGCAAGTTTTTTTACAGATCTCACACCTATTAGAGTAAACATAAAATATGTTCATGAATATTGTTGTAAATTCCACATACAACATTCATAATTTAAAGACCGCAATTGAAATACAAATATATATTGAACACTTTTATAACATTTTATGAATATTGACTTTAGTATGTTTCCAACAAACATCATCCTTCCATTTTAACGATTGAAATAAATGTTGTACAAAGTCTTAATTATAATTCTTATAACATTACTTAACTTAAATTCACAAATATTAACCTCGAAAGTATTATATTACTCGTTTCCATCGATCAAAATATCTCATTCATATATACTTATCACTTTTAACAACAAACAAATAGAGTAAAATAACAAAACAATGAAAGTGCAAAGAAATCATTGAATTTTTTTATAGTATTAATCTATTGGGTCCAAAATATGATACTCTGAAACCAAACCGGAACCGAATCAGATGTGATGGGTAGGGCACCCTATTTAATAGGTTAGGTTATAGTTTTCAAAATTTAAGAATCGAATTTTTTAGGATAGGTTCTGATTCCACCTAAACATAATAAGATACATTGTTTTGTTCACCCTTAGTTGCCACCCTTAAATCCAACTAGTCATATGTTGTCTACTTTTGCAGTATAATGATTGACCTAGCAACCCGACTCCATGACCCCTTACAATTTTGTTCTTAACGTTGGCTCAAGCTCATATAAAAAGACTCCAACTAGTGGAGAGAATCTATTATTTATAAGTACATGCCTAAAACCCTCCCGAGTAATGTAGAATAGTACATCCTTATTCTTGTAAATATAGTTTTTTTTCCTACATTAAACTATAGTTTTTTTTTTTTTTTGGAAAGTTTCAAACTTAAAATTAAAGTTTGAAATATTTTTATTAATTTTTTTTTAAAAAAGAAAGTATTTACTTTCATTAAAACAATCAAATGTTTAACAATAACTGAATGTCGGCGGGATATGCTCCCAGCCAAACTACATGATTATCACAATGAATAGCTCTATTAGCCAAAAGGTGAGCTACTATATTACACCATACATGTACATAATTAATAACTATCTGTTTGTAGATTCCTACAATCTCCAAAATTTCATCAATTATCAAAGCTATTTCTAAACGACTCTCATGACTTCCTGAAATATTTTTAATTTAAAATTAATTATTGGCATTCAAATTGGAAGAAAAGAGGGAGTCTATTTACACTAATGGTATATTTGTTTTATCAAGATATTAAAGAGGTGTTAACAGCAACCACTCTGGGTGTGTTTGGTATGCTTTATTAGATTGTATTATATTGTAATTAATTGTAACATATTAGACTAAGATGTATTAAAATTTAACAAAGTCCCATGTTTTGTATAGTATGAAATGCATTATATATTTTGAAAATTTATATTAGTACATTAATATTTAATTTTAAATCATAATTTATTAATAATTTAACATCATTTTTTCCTAAAAAGATAAAGGATGGACAGACTCAAACATATTTGTTAATTTAATATTTTTAATAATAATTAAAATTAAATATTATTATTGGAACCACTCGAGTGTCCGATCACTCAATTCTTTTGGTAATATATCTGTGCCATTAGAATTTCGATAGTCACTTAGATATCATGATATGGATATTACGGGCAATTAATCTTCCCTTCATTGTAGATTTGAAATTGAAATTTCTCACTCCATAACTTCAACTTCAAATCTACGATGAATGAAAGCTTAATTAAATTGCTAGTGATATATGTACTATTGACTTATCGTATGAAGATGATGAAGATTCTAATACTCGCCAGTTCTGACTTACGTTAAATGGGTCATAGATAAATTTTTAAAATAAATTATATTATATTATATATTAAAAATTAAAATTTATCTCATTTTAATATCCTCAATTTTGAATTAAATTTAGTATCATCAATCGACTACCTACCACGCTACCCATATTCTAATGGGTATTATTAAATTCGAAGTGAAAAGACACCGGTGGGGAGCCAATTGACAAACGTACCCCTGATTCTTCACGTGGAAGTTGTGGCTATTTCGAGGTCTAGTCGAGTTATCTATATAATAAAGGAGAATGATGTTGGAGGAAATAGAGTGTATCCAACGGCTCTTTTTATATGGCTTAATTGACGGCCCAGATAATTTAATTGGTAATTTGAGGAAAGAGAGTGAATTGATTGATGAAAATTGTCAAAAATTTTCAAATTAAAAAATAGAAAGTTAAAATAAAATCATTTAATTTTGTAACACTGTGCCGTAGGCACGGGCATCATTTAATTAAAAAATAAAATCATTTAATTTTGTAACACCGTGCTACAGGCACGAGCAAATACTGTAACATTGTGCCGTAGACACGGCCAAATACTGTAACACTGTGCCGTAGGCACGGTCATCATTTAATTAAAAAATAAAATCATTTAATTATGTAACACTGTGCCGTAGGCACGAGCAAATACTGTAATACCGTGCCGTAGACACGAGCCAAATACTGTAATATCGTGCTATAGGCACAGACAAAAACTAGTAAACCTGCAAATTTATTTTTTCCACCTAAATATAAGGGTAGGTCGAAATTATCAAAATATTTGGAAAATTTCACCGGTCCATCTTTATATGGTGTAGTGTACGATATTATTATTTGCCGTTAACATTGTTAATGGAAAATTATATCACGATGGTGAAAAAAGTGGGTTATTATTCCTTTAAATAAATTATTATTTTGTATTTAATTATTTTATTTTCTATCTCATTTATTTATTTAATTTTATTTTGATTCTTTATTAATTTATTTAACACTACTTATGTATAATATAAAATGTAATTTTTTTATGTTAACAAAATATATCTCCGAGAATAGTACATGTAATAATACACAACAAATAAAAACACGGAAAAATATAAAACACACAAATTCTAATTTATATTGCATCCAAGGTCTTCACATGGCGCACTTGGGGATATACTCAATACTTCGTACCATAATTAATTACATATCCTATAACGAGTGATTCATCATTTACCTCGACCCCTTCCTACATCCTCATCTCTTTTGAGACATTGCAGTCGGTTGAATGGCCATACATCTCCATAAGAAGATATGCAACGTATGCTTTACTCGTCTATGCTTGTAGGTTGACCTTTATGTTATGTATTATACGAAAGGGGCTCGAAATATGTTTTGAGATGAATCCTCATATCGAGAAACATGTGTATCATATGCTCTCACATACGTGGATCCATCCCACATACTATCTCCACAACGTGAGATGTCCTGTAGGGTCATGCTCCCTTGTTATTAACCCTCACGTGCATAGACAGCCTCATCCAATAAGTGTTAATACTCTCTAAAATAATTGGAATTCCAAGGTGAAGATAATGTGCAAGATCGTGCTTACATGACAATCCGTAAATTATTTTGATTGAACGGTTGCACATGTCGGCTAATTGGTGAGATGCTTCTTCAACACATTTCAGCTGAGTATAAATTAACTTCATTGCATCTAATGAAACATGACACCTTTCTTGATTAAAAATATATTCATGTAAATGTGTATGACGTGGAATGTTGAGAAATTTCTCGAATGACTTTTGAATATCTCATAACTGAATTCTCAACATCTTGTGTATTTTTTCAAAAGATATTTGTATAGATGATATGATATCTCCCAATTATAACTTCAGTCTCACATGGGGTCTTGATAATTTATTCAGGTTATTTGATAAATATTTATAATGGTCCAGTCAAGAACCATGAGAGAATTCACTCTCACACACATGGGTGTTAAATGCTAATGACTATTTTTTATTCAAAATTCTCTATCAAAATTACAAGTTAAATGCACTTTTAAATAGACCCATTATAAAATTATAAGTTAACTTAATACTGAAAGTTAGTTAAACTAAAATACTTAAAAGAAATCATAATTGAAATAATAAAACTAAATAATAAGCTAAATAAGCTTTTAAAATAACATTATAGTTCACCGCATCACTTAAATATGACATAAAATTAAAAACATATAACCTAAAGGTATAAGGACAATTATGACTTCATTTTTTACTAGGACGAAGTCCGAATCTATCTTTGACATAAACTACAAAGTTGTAGAGTTTTGAGTATTCTTTCCAATACAACTTGAATCACCAAAATCATACATTGGATGAAATCTCACCGTCGCTGTATATGTGGTATTCTATTGAAACTCTTTGATAGGATTTGACTAAAAATCTATTTGTTTAGAGATGGACATTTACACTTATATAGTGGGAGCCTCTTGTACGATTGACCCCCTTTAAATTTTATTTCCAATTATTAATATTAAATAAATATTAGAAATATTCCCATGAATTTATAAACTAAACCTTTAAAAATTATAAAATCGTACCCTTAAAAAACCTTATAGCTTCTCCCCTGCACTTATAGATATCATATGTATGTGATAATTGACTGGTATCCTTTTGTATGTGATAATTTTTTATTCTTGTACTAAGATTACAATTGTTATTGTTTTCCAACCAATTGAAGGAGGAGGTGAAGAGTCACAAAAGATTGCTTGCTTTGTACTGTAAAACATAGAGTTGATACTCAAAGTTTTATGCAACATTTAACAGTAAATGCTTCTGTTGAAGCTGCAACTGTTGCTGGTGAAGTGTCAGTTTTGGCACCATACTTTTTGTCCTTTAAGTGGGTTTAGTGGCAATTTTGGTAAATTGTCCAATTATTTGTTATTGCTTTTGTAAATAAAAGGAATTGTATGGATAAATTGGTCAAATTTTGGCGGTTACAAAATTGGCGGCAAAATAGTTATCGTCTCCTGTGTGCAATCCTGATATTTAGGATATATCATCTGTTTATATCTAAATATCATATGTCTACTTCAAATCATGTAAAAGAAACGTTTTACATTCAAATTTAAAATGTTATTTTCATAAATAATTTTTAAATACTATTTTTATATTAAAAAAAGTGAATAAATAAATAAATTTTTCTTTTTCATTTCTCAAAGAAATTATCAATAGCAACATTTGCAAATCAAAAAGATCAATTATACAATGAAACGATATCATGTTTGTTGGCATTACAGATTGTAAAATTTTAAGGAACGAAATTAATATTATGTTGAGTATACAATTAAATTTTGTTAAGAGTTTTTAAATATAAGAAATTAACTACTGTCTTTTTTCTACAACTAAATTTTATTTGATAATTAATATAAACTTTATGTATTGATGTTGAACAAAATTAATAACTTATAATAAGAAAAATATATCTCTCAATAATTTATTTATTCATCTTTTATATTTTGATATTAGGCATTTCGTAAATAAATTTTTAGGTATAAAATGTTTATTTTTCATTATTTGGGAATGTATGATTTTTTTTTTTAAAAAAAAAATTAGGTGTATATACAAACTTTATCTTATTTTTGAATGGAAGGCTGATAATTTCCCATGATGTCAGTAATGTTAAATGTCTAAAATAACCTTTTGATGTCAGTAAAATTTAAACGGCTCATAAATAGTGTTACATTTTTGAGTGAAAAATATTCATTTTTAACAACCTTGAGTGTATCAATTTTTTCAAAATTAAATATTTTTTTGAATATAACCTAAATCTTGAGTATACAGATGATAATTTACCTAACAAAATTAACAATAAGGTTTTGAAAATTCTTGTCAAAATGAAAATGAAATTATAAATAAAGTTATTAAATAAATAAATAGTTATTTCAGAATTAGTGGTGGGCGCTGTTTCAACTTTTCAACCTATTTTACTCTCGTCGGCGATTGAATCTCTGATAACTTTTACTTCTGACAATCTTGATTCCAGCAATCAAATAAGGTGACTCTGTTTTCAAATCTCATTTTCTTTTATTTTTAATCACTTTTTTTTGCTTGTTTTAATATCTATTTGTTGTTTGTTTAATAACTGCTTTTAGCCTTTGATTTGCGCTTTTGTATTTGATCGATGATTGTGTAATTTATAGTGTTATTAATGGCGGTTTATTTGGCGATTTGAGGCAGGATTTAATTAAAACAATTAAAGATGTGGGGAATTATTAGGCAAAAACTGACTGCCGGAGGTTCTTCTGTTCCGGTACGCCGAAATAGTTTTTGTTCTGCTTCCATTTATTTTATTTGTTTTTTTATTGTTGTTTTATGGATAATGTGATTTGTAATTCAGAGAATTCGCCCAGTGGTATCGGCGTTGAGAAATTACTCCTCTGCAGCTAAAGAGGTAATTGTGCCTTGTAACCTATTGCTGCAATGTGTTGAATTTGGATTTATGATGCTTGTATTATATCTGTATAGGCTTGGCTTTTTTATAAATGTATTTTACTTGTTCTAAGTTGATTATGGGTTGTTCTTTCAAGAGTCTTGAATCAAGACACTTAATGTTATGAGAAGTTACAGATTTGGTTTTGTTGTCCATTTCGTTATGGAGATCCTAGTCATCTTTTGAGGTTTTATGGTTATTGTTTCGGACACATTGTTTAAGAATTGATTTTCTTGCAAGTTATTTCGTGAAATACTGAGATTAATATTTCATGGGGGTGCAATGACTATGCACAGATGATGGTTAGAGAGGCTTTAAACTCTGCACTTGATGAGGAGATGTCTGCTGATCCTAAAGTGTTCTTGATGGGCGAAGAGGTGAGGAAAAGTGACTTCATATATATATTTTCTGATCTAAACCATAAGCTATTTTTATCTTTTTTAGTTAACTTATGTTTATTTTATGTCTTCTGAGTGCAGGTTGGGGAATATCAGGGTGCATACAAGGTTAGTTTTACTTGTTGGAGATATGTACTTTGGTCTCCCTGGTTTTTGAAGGTTATACATGTATATTTACATTTGTCTAGCTTCTGAATTTTATTTTCTGTTTTGTGAAGATATCCAAAGGGCTATTGGAGAAGTATGGCCCTGAGAGAGTTCGCGATACCCCAATCACTGAGGTTATTGCTTGTACTTTATTTGAACTACTTTGTTGTTCCCTTTTCTATTTGTTAGTTTAACTTATTTCTTTTGCTCTTTTTGTTAATAGTAGAACAGTTTTATAGATTTTCTCTCTTTATCTCAATGTCTATGAGTCTATCTATCTACAAATTTATCTTGTATGTATAAGGTTGTATTAATCATCTACTAATGAATCTTCTAGTTTCTATTCTTGGTGATAGCTGTCTGCCTGTCATAATATGTTTCTACATGTTTTGCAGGCTGGTTTTACTGGGATTGGAGTTGGTGCTGCATACTATGGTTTGAGGCCTGTCGTGGAGTTCATGACTTTTAACTTTTCCATGCAGGTCAGAGGGTTCTTAGTTGATTGAAGTGCTTGTCTCTGTTCATGAGTGTTATAATCATATTTGATCAGTTAAAGTATATTACTGAGAAGAATAGCCACATTCTTAAAACACAAAGGTGGATAGTTGTATGTTCATGATGTCATTGTTGTCGTTAGTGAAATTTTGCAAATTGTGAGATGAATAAAATCATCTCTGATCAGCCAAAGCATACTATAGAAAAAGAAGAGTCGTTCCTAAAATCACAGGAAAGGATACTTGTATTATGATGGTGTTATTTTTGTCAGCTATGGATGCTTTTCAATTGTCATATGGTCCCACCATATGTTTTTATCTTGACAAAGTCATGGTATCTTCCCGTAATTGCATCATTAGTAGTGGGAATCCTCATAATTTCACTGCTAGTTTGTGTTATTCTTTTACCATTGCAGTTTAGGAGCATCGTGCTTGCTTGATATGATTTTCATCACTGGAATTTGTTAGTCGGATTTCTTTGCTGATGGATATTTCTTGTTAATCTCTATTGTGGCTTTTGTTACAGGCAATTGACCACATCATTAATTCTGCTGCAAAATCAAATTATATGTCTTCCGGCCAGATATCGGTTCCTATTGTCTTCAGAGGGCCTAATGGTGCTGCCGCTGGAGTGGGTGCCCAACACTCTCAAGTATGGATCCTCAGTCTCTTCTATACTGTGTTCTTCTTAATTGTCAGCTTTTAGTTTCTTTCTCTCCAAAATTATGCCAGTTTGATTATCGTGGATATCCCTCAACTTCTGATCTCTTTAAATGTATGTTTGGTGGGTGAGCTAATATTTGATGATTCTCCTTTTGGATTCCTTGTAGTGTTATGCAGCATGGTATGCCTCAGTCCCTGGGTTGAAAGTACTGTGCCCATACAATTCCGAAGATGCTCGTGGACTGCTAAAAGCTGCAATAAGGGATCCAGATCCTGTTGTGTTTCTTGAAAATGAGTTGTTGTATGTAGTTTTTTGCGGTCTGATTGTGATATATTGTTACAATTTTTCAGTTGTTAACAAAAGTTAGTGGTAACTTGAAATTTGTGCTTTAGATATGGTGAGTCGTTCCCTGTTTCAGCTGAAGTTCTTGATTCCAGTTTTTGCCTTCCAATTGGGAAAGCTAAGGTAACGGTCATTTACCTATGAAATTTGTCTTGAAAGTTGCTTGTTCTTGATCTCTGGCAGTTTGATTGTCCATTTCACTCCTACTGCATAATACTGTCTTATCATCCATTTACGTTTATGTTCTGATTATCTATTTCTAACAGATTGAAAGAGAAGGAAAGGATGTAACTATTACAGCTTTCTCAAAAATGGTGGGCCTTTCACTCAAGGTTTGTAACAGAGGGAGCTCCTCTTGATTTCCTTGAAATTTCTCTTCCACAAGTATTTTATTTAGTCCATACAAGTCTTCATAATGAATATTGCTTGGTTTCAGGCAGCTGAGATACTTGCAAAGGAAGGTATAAGTGCTGAGGTAAATTGATGCTGGCATAAACAATGTGTAGTTTCAAATGGTTCACTTATACTTTCTAGACTCAATTGCTGACTCTGTTAATACAGGTTATTAATCTGCGCTCAATTAGGCCACTAGATAGATCCACAATAAATGCTTCAGTCAGGAAAACTAACAGACTGGTAACAGTTGAAGAAGGGTTTCCTCAGCATGGAGTTGGTGCTGAAATCTGGTTCGCTTTATTTCCACTAGCATGTTTGACATCTAGTAATAAGTTGCTGAAACACACTGGCATATGTACTGACTATGCATTTCCCTTCAAACAGTGCATCCGTTGTTGAGGAAAGCTTCGGTTATCTTGATGCACCAGTTGAAAGAATTGCTGGAGCTGATGTTCCAATGCCATATGCAGCCAATCTTGAGAGAATGGCTGTCCCACAGGTCTCATGTTTTTTTCCATGATTCTTCTATTGATAATTTTTACAAGCCTCTTGTGCATCAAGGCACTTTATGTGATATCTCTTGTTAAGCTGAAATAGTCTATATGTAGACATTTAAACACTGTCATTGCTCAATGGGAATTGTACTACCACATGTTCGTAAATGCTAGTTATTGTTTGCTTTAGAGCCTTATTATGGTCTTGGTTCATGGGTTGTGTACAGGTTGAAGATATTGTTCGTGCTGCTAAGAGAGCATGCTACAGATCTGTCCCAATGGCTGCTGCAGCATAGTTGTACCAATTCTGCCCTTGTCAGATCCAGGTTGGTTCTATTTATTGGCTGCTTGCATGAACTATTATTTATTTTTAGCTGGGATTAAAGGTTTTGAGTTTCAATTCATGTATTATCTTACTTATTTATAACAAACTATTGAATCCTTTTCAGGAACTATTGAGGGATCGTACATTTTTTCCTGATTTGATCGTGAAATAATGGGGAGATTGTTGATGATAACGGTAAATTTTGTGGTTCTTTTTGTCTTGTTAGTTTGGCAATCAACATGAAAACCTGACCGAATTCTTGGAAGCCAAAATTGTCTAGTTTTGTTTGGTTGTCAATGTACTTCTACGAGTTTTTCATTCCATGATATTTTAGTTAATGATGCCTGAATCTGAGGCGTTCAAATGCTCTCTCTGGATTGTCATAATTAACTGAGAGAACTGGTGGGTGGATTACTAAAACTAATAAATTTGATGCATTGGCCAAAAGTCCATTCTTTACATTTATATAATTCATAAGGACATCAATAGAAGAAGCATAAGGTGTGTTAGGCCCTATTTACTGCTCCCTCCAACAATTGAAAATCAGATACAGGGGCTTACTTTGAGGAATTGAAAATGATGCTATTTATTCTGTCCCTCAACATGAGTTTGACCCTCCGCAACAGCAGTGAGGCCTCTATTATCTTCATCTATCCCATCCGAAGTGGATTAAAAGTAGATTTCTCTCGCATATTTGTGGGAGCAAATTTCCGAACTTTGTTTCTGTAGACATCAAATAGCTAGCAAAGCAGATTGAAACATCAAAACGACATGCCTCAAAACATAAGTTTTACTTCTCACAGTCGCACTTGTAGAGCTTCTCTAGTCTCTCGAAACAACTTTAGCAGGTGTTGAAATTAGACGAGCAAATTTATAAAATCCTTATGATTCACGAAACACGTTTCATTGACCAAAGAAAGCTCCGAGTCTTTCCCCTAATTGGTTCCTCTCCAATTCCCCTCCCGTGTTCTCTCAGTTCCAAATGGAACGACTACTTTGAATTCCGACGGCGTCAACTAGAAAAACTCACCAGATCCTTCTGTGTTGATTGAATATAATATATAAATCATTCCACAATAGTGATCAGACGGCCTTGAATTTTAGGAGCCCCAATCAATCGTTTTCTGATGATCCCATTTGGTCAATGGTCAAAATCTTATTCTTAAGCCCAATAGAACATGCATTACAATTTCCAATTGCCATTTTCCAATACTTTGGTCTACATAAGCTGCGGTGAAAAATAAGTTGCGGTAATTGGTTTTTTTTTTTTTTTTTTTTTTTTTAATCTATAGTCGAATTACTGTTAATACATTTGTGGTAACAATCATACGATATATGAGGATTGAATTTTTTATTTAGCATCAAAAGTATGTGACTTTTAAATATACATTATTGGTGGTTGCTCAACAGTTTACATCATAGACCATAATTAGTAGGTGCTCATTTGGTCAAACGATTCAATATTTGTTTAACAATGTGTATACATGGTTCGATTATTCACGGGCTTGAGCCTTGAGGTTGAGGGTGGAGTGGTTAGAGAACATAAAATTATATTATATTATATTATATTATATTATATATATATATATATTTTTTTAAATTGAGCCCGCTCTAGGGAGGGGTCGTGATTATGAGTGTCAAAAAGAATTAACGAATCGAATTTATATCGAATCATAAACGAATCGAATCAAATTGTGATAGATTCGTATTCGATTCGTTTATTAAACGAATCATAATATCATGATTCGTATTCGATTTGTTTATCAAATGAATTGAATACGCATATTTGTTTAACCATGATATTATTTAATAACATAATTTACTCTAATTTATTTACATAAATTCTTCATAAATATATACATATTTCATGTGTAATTAGTATATTTACTAAAAATAACTCACCAAATATCGACAATATTATTTTTCTATGATAATTAACCACAATTTCTCAAATCTTAATTGAAAATAACAATAACTAGTAAAAGAAAAATAATAAAACGAATAAACGAATCAATGAACATAAATTCGTATTTGATTCGTTTAATAAACGAATCAAATCAACTCATTTAAAACTAATCGAATACGAATTGACTCATTTATTAAACGAATTCATTTTTTCAAACTCATATTTGCTTTAAAGCGAATCGAGTCGAACAGATAAACTAATCCTAACTCAAATTACCACCCCTAATCATGACATTTGAAGCTTAATTTTACCTCAAATTTTATAACCTAATAAATCGTTTGTGTTGACTATTATGAACAGATGGTGGCTCAAGATTGTATAAATATAATTTTTTTTTTTTTTTATTCATATAACACCTTAATAGTAGGCGTGGTTAGGGGTGGGCGCGGTTCGGTTTGGTTCGGTTTTTGTTAAAAACCGAACCAAACCATATTTTACGGTCCGGTTTTTTTGTCTTTAAAACCAAACCATTAAATAACGGTTTGGTTCGGATTGAAAATTTTTTAAACCAACGGTTTACGGATTGGTTCGGTTCGGTTTACGGATTATTAATGTATGATATATGTATTCTGTTATAAGTTTGCAATATTGCAAAGATATTTTTTCGTGTAGCAGTATGATTGAAACAGAGGTGATTTTGCAAAGTTTTGATTTGAAACAGTCTCTTGCTGCTTACACTATTTGTGACCCTAGCAGTATCTTTGCCAAAATATTGCAAAGATATAATATCATTCTCTTGCTGCTTACACTATTTGTGAAATCTGATTGTTCTGTTTGTTCCTTAACAGAATTTGAGACAGTGACCTACATGTTGCAACTTGCAAGTAAGTACTTCAATTGATAATTTAAGAAGTTAGAAACTACTGTTTATTTAAGTCAATTACAGGATTTACCTTGGGGATTGACTTGTCTGTCACAGTATCAAGAGAAAAGGGCCTATAACTTAATGCATTCTCAACTCAAGTGCACGCTGTACCGCAAATTGGTCCTTCAAGCTTTCCTGAAGCTGTAGAATCTGCAAAAGAGAGAAGAGCAATGATGTAAATAAAAACAGTACTCAAAGAACCAGGAAAAAACAAAAAAGATGGGTTCAGCCCTTTTTTTTTTGACTTCATCAGAGTGCTTAAGCTCTCGCATTTCCTTTTATGAACAAAAATTAACAATTACATACACCATTTTAGACCACACTTGCAAATAAGCAGGAAAAAACTATTATTTCTTTCTGCCAAAATGTACAATTACTCGACTCCCTTTTCATAATCTTAACTTGGTTGCAATGAAAATTATTTGGTTACAGAACTGCACAGGCGAGCAAACATAACTTGGTTGCAATGGAAATAACTTGGTTGCAATGGAAATAACTTGGTTGCAAAAGAACTAACTTGGTTGCAATGGAAATAATTAGGGTTAGATACTTAGATCTGATAATTTGATTATTAAAAAAAAAAACAATATCAAACCTGAAGTAGAGGATGGCGATTGATAACAGGAGCAGGCGAGCAGCAGTCCGGCGACGGCCAGAGAAACAGGAGCAGGCGAGCAGCAGTCCGGCGACGGCCAAAAAACTTATTTTTGGTAGAATCACGGCGTCGGTTCCTTGAATTAGGGTTTGTTAATCTATCTCTTCTTCTTAATTTGCGAGAGAGACGGATGAGAACCTGAAGCCTGTGTGAGTTTGGTTTAAAAACGGCGTCGGTTAAGTAGAAGTTTTTTGAAAAATATTTCGAACATTACTAGGTTTTGGTAGAATCACGGCGTCGGTTAAGTCCGGCGACGGCCAGAGAAACAGGACCAGTCGAGAGAGATTCAGATGTGAAGAAAATTTAGGGTTTTTTTTAATTAAAACTTAAGAGTGATGAGTACTGATGACTGATGAGCATTGAGCGGCAGAGAAGAGTTTTTAGTCTCTAAGATGTGAGGGAAAATTTAGGGTTTTTTGAATTAAAACGGTTCGGTTCGGTTTAACAGGTGCGGTTCGGATTCTCACCTAAACCGAACCGTAAACCGTTTGGGGTGGGTCAATCCGAACCGTAAACCGAACCGTTAGAAAAAAAAACCGTAAATTCGGTTCGGTTTGGTTCGGTTTACGGTCTGGTTCGGTTCGGACGGTTTTTTTGGCCCACCCCTAGGCGTGGTCATGAAGATCGTTTAAACGGACAGTCAAAATTATATATTCCAAATTGAAGTAAGTTTATTATAATAAGAAAATTAAGAAAATCTTTTTCCTTTTCGATAGAATATTTTAAAAACTGTTTACGACAAATATGAACTTTCAAATAAATAAAAAAACAAAAAACATTGTCGTCGTCGAGAGGAAGAAGTCAAGAAGGAAAAAATTAAATTTATTTTCAATATTTTTTTTTCCCGTAAGTATCGGTGACGTAATGTACAGGCAATGTAGTTTGAACTTTGAATATTGATTCACTTTGATTTTCAGAGCAAACAAGTAGAGGAGAGTTTATATATCAGAGACGGAGAGGATTTCAATTTTATTTTTCATTTCGAGAGAGTACGGAAAGAAAAAACGAAAAATTGAAAGAGAGAAGAAAAAAAAATCGAAAATGAAGACTTCGCTGAGACGATGGCGAGGATTCACCATCCACAAGCACGGCGATTCGAAGGACCGGCGAGATCTTCGGCCTCTGGCTCAAAAGGACGAGCTTGCTCAGGCCTCTCAGGTATGCCGTTCTCGCACTTTGATTATTTCTCGAGAAATCGAACGAACGTTATGTTTGTTGAGTAATTTAATTGTGGGGGTTTTTTTTTTTTTTGGGTTGAATTAATATTGTTTTGGATCTCAACTTATTATGTATATCAATATCGATCAAAAATTTGATTTATATGTACGGCTTTAAGTGTAATTTTTGACATGTGAAAGGAGGAAAAGAAGTCAAATGATTAATAATGAGAATGAAATTAACATATAAAGTTATGCTTTTTGTGGCTGAATTAGTATGTGATTTTTTTTTCCAGGATATGCTGGACATGAGAGACTGTTATGATAGCTTACTTTCAGCAGCTGCTGCGACGGCTAACAGTGCTTATGGTACTTTGTTGATTCCTTTTATTGTGTTGAGATTTGAGAAAGATCTAATTTATATGATTTGCATTATGACTATATTGTGGTTCGGTGTATCATGTATGTATGTATAGCATTATGAAACAAATCCGAGTAGTTTTTTTTGCAAAAGGCAGTGTTAATTTTAGTTCATCTTGTTTCACAAGTTGATGTTGTGTGACATCTGAAGTATTCTTCCTATGTATTCCGATCTGTTCTCAGAATTCTCAGAGTCATTACAGGAACTGGGTGCCTGTCTTCTGGAGAAAACTGCATTGAATGATAATGAAGAAAGTGGTAAGTCAATATATTTTCTTTTCAGCCTTGTTCTTTTTCATGCCATGAATAATTTTTAACAGAGATTTGGAAGGCATTGTTTGAAACATTCATAGTTTTATTAATCCACCTTAATATTGGTGTCAATAAGATATTATCCAAAGGCAAACAATTATAGTTATTCATCTTTAATATTTTATATATTTCTCTCACTCACATTCATGTTGATTTGTGAATCACTGCTGTAAAAAACTAAAAATTCACTCGAACATCTATTGTTATCCACATTCACCAAGTTAAGTCAGTCTTTCTCCAAAGTTAATGTAAACAATTTCTTATTCTTGTAATTGATAAAACTATGGTATTCGATTCATTACATATTTGTTTTCTTAGAGATGCATAGTCAGTGATGTGTGGCTTTTTCATTCCAAAGGGGAAAAAATTAATATTTTGTTTTGTTCCCTTGCAGGTAGAGTCTTGCTAATGCTTGGAAAAGTGCAGTTTGAACTTCAGAAACTTGTTGATGGCTATGTGAGTTCTTATTCTTATATGTAAGCTGTCACACAATTGTATATCTGGCCCTGCCATGGTAATAAATTTCTCCTTTTTGCAGCGTGCTCACATTGTTAAGACAATCACAACTCCATCGGAGTCTCTTCTTAATGAGCTTAGAACTGTTGAGGTTAGTTTCATGCGCACACTTTAATTACGTTAATAAACTTTTTTTCTTTTGAGGCTATTTCTGTTGGGGCATTTGTGGAACCCCTAGGGTCGAATCGATGCCCCGCGCAGCCGAAGTGGGTCTATCCTAAGAGTGACAATGGGTTGGGCCAGGCCCGGGCTTTGTTAAGACCGGCTCGAGCCCGACAATTAATTTTGAAGCCCGGGCCTAGGAAAAGCCTATAAATATAAATATATAATATATTTTTTTAAGCCCGGGCCAGGCTCGGGCTTATTGTGCTGAGGCCTGAGTCGGGCCTCATATTACAGGGCCCGACCCGAGATTTTTTGATACTGAATCGGACCGGGCCCAGGCTTTTTTGACATGCTTAGTCTAACCCGTTGATATCAAGCATGAGTATATTTTTTAATTATTTTATGGAATACTATATTCTGTTACGGGTCCGTATGAAAAAACATGGGCCAAATCGGAGTCCGGAAACTCCGGAACAGAGAAAATGAAGTTTCAGCGCTCATGAGCAACAACTATCAGCGTGTCGCGACATGCAGGCTTGGGAGTCGCAACGCCCAATCTGCAAATGTTCGGCGTCGTGACGCGCAAGGATGAGCGTCGCGACGCCCGCAGCTCTGAGAGGTGAGTGTCGCGACGCTGAAGATTGGAGTCGCGACGCTGCCCTGTGTAAAATATTGGCAGAGAGCAAATTTGCATTGAATCCAATTCAAAACACTTCCAATTTTCTCCAAACACTTCAATACACCAACATCAACACATGTTATACAACAAACATACATGTATTCTAAATACATATATGCATTTCTTTGAATCAAAACATAAACCAAAATAGAATCCCACAATAAAATGACTCATGAACAATTTTAGGTCACTCAAAGGTGGTCAAGTGATTCTAGAATGGTAGACATAGCTCCAAGCTATCATCTAGAGTTCAAAACTCTAATTTTATGTTTCATGACCAACATGAACATTTTGACCCAATCACAAGCATATTGTGTTTATGCTTCCAAAGCATCCGTACACAATTAATTAGCTTAATTTCAACATCAAGCTATGTTATTAGGTATCCAATACATAGTACATCACTATATATTTCACTAATGATAACTCACTAATGATAACATAGCTTTGGAGAAGATCAAACTTACCTAGTAAGCTTGATTCCAAGATCCAATCTTTTTCTCCTTGTTGAAATGTTGTGGAGAAATTCCAAAGCTAGTAAGCTTGGTTCCAAGATCCAATCTTCTTCTCCTTGTTGTTGTAGAGAACTTCCAAAGCTTTTCTGCAAAAAACTTTACTTGGGTTAATAGTTCTTTCTTTTGCTTAATGCTTGTTTAAGATTATTTTGCCTTGATTAAAAACTTGCTCAATCTTTGCCTTTATGTGGGCTAAATCTAATTTGTCCAAATATTTATAATTAAGTGACTAATAATCTTTGCCTACCACTTTGATTTAATCCAATTAAATCAAGACAAAGTGTAACCAATGGATTAGTTAAATGTCTACCACTTTGATTTAATCTAACTAAATCAAGCCAAATACATATATTATTACATATTTGTAATTACCAAAATATCCTCCAATGATAGAGATATTTTTGAAATTACAACAAAACCCTTTTGTGATTTTGGATTAATCCAATTAATCAAATTGAGTCAAAGTGAATAATTAATGTTATCCAATAACACTTAATTATTGATAATTATAATATCAAATATTATCGATTACTCAAGTGCTCAACGAGTACACTTCATATTGTGGGACTCTCTAAGTCCAGACACATTCGTCATATAAGCCTAGCTTATATGTACGCAATTCGACCACCTCCGAATTCGCAAAGAACACGAACGATCTTTCTGAACTACACAAGTCGAGGTCATCACATATGTTTAACAATCTCTCCATCGTAGGCTATCCGAGTCGTGCTTAGGAAACATATATTATACCGTCAAGTTTCCAAGGCGCACATCTCATAATGTCGACATGTTCACGATTCTTTACAACTAATTAGAATACCATTTCTGATATATGCGATCCACCATAGTTGATCGGCTTTGGCCAAAGTCCTAAGAATCTAGAGTTACTCACTTGGATACCTAAACCCCTTATGGTACACAGATGGGCCGACGGATCCTATCTTGATACGCACTTGATTAACGAGTGTATCGTTCCACACTTAACGAACATCTAGCGTTCAGACCATGAAAGGTCTCTGACATATATGGCATCCAAAGTGTGGAGGATCACACACAAAATCAATGCTATCTTATAGTCAAAGGATTACATATGCTACTCGACTCGGGGAGATTCATATTGACGGTGGTGTGTACTTCCAACTATTAGGAATCACTTGTGAGTTATTCAATATTCGCTTCAACGAATACCCACATGTCTATACGAGCTTCCCTTGCTCATGGTACATCGGGTTAAACCTTTGGAACTCCAATTCCAATATACGACATGTGCTAGTCTTATAGGTTATACGAATTCGACCGTATTCCAAAACCAACGACTATGAATATTTACTTTAAGAATAGTTTGTAATAGTAATACTATCCCAATGTTGGACCACTCAGTGTCCAATATTAGTATATGACTATTTTAAGGTCGATGTCATTCTCAGCATATTTATATATCAATCTAATAAGCATTATGACATAATAATTACCATTAGCAAGGTTGAAATGAAAAAATAGTTATTTTATTAATAAATAATAAAATATAATGTATAATATATTATTCGGATTGACGCTCCAAACACCAACTCTAACACTTTCGTCCTTCAATAATTTGGTTTCAATTACCATTTTCTAATTACCTTTCTTAATCAATGCTGAAGTTTTTATTGGTGAATTTTCTCGTCATGATTGTTGCTTTTGTTTGTACATGCTATGATATTATTTTAAGGATTTTTATTAACGGTCATTTCTTATATTTTGATTCAGGAGATGAAGCGGCAATGTGATGAAAAAAGGTATAAAATAAATTTGCAAGATACACTGCACACAAGCAAATAGCGTGTAATTTAAACCATTTAGATAATTAATTTTCTCATTTCGGTGCATGTTCTGCAGAAATGTATATGAGAACATGGTGATGAGGCAGAGAGAGAAAGGGAGGTCAAAAAGTGGGAAAGGAGAAACGTTTTCTATGCAGCAGTTGCAAGATGCTCATGATGAGTATGATCAGGAGGCAACCTTATTTGTTTTTCGTTTGAAATCTCTGAAGCAAGGACAATCACGGAGTCTTCTTACACAGGCAGCTCGGCACCATGCTGCTCAGGTTTATTGATTTTCTCATTTGTTTTATCTAATTCCGTTGCCCTTCTGCTGGATAATTGTTGATCTGCTTGCTTTTCTGTGTTTCAAAGCAGTTGTGCTTCGTCAATAAGGCTCTTAAGTCTCTTGAGGCAGTGGACCCACATGTGAAAATGATCGCTGAACAGCAGCACATTGATTGTCAGTTCACAGGACTTGAAGACGATGATATGGACGATGTTGATTACAATGACAGTGGCTCTGATTCGCATGGTGATGGGGAGTTAAGTTTTGACTATAGACAAAATGGCCAAGAGCAAGATGCAGTTTCTTCATCAAGAATATCAATGGAGGTGATAACATAGTGCTTGGGTTATTATTTTATGATGCTTTAGCATTTTCAAATTGTAGTTACGATACCCATTTACCAACTATGCTCAAATGTGAACTCACATGAGTAAGAATCTTTTGAGTTGTCCTGCTAAATGCATTATTTTACTACAAACAGAAGACACATGTATGTGATGCTAAACCATATGAAAAGCACAAATCATGACCATATCGTTGCCTTATTGACCTGCTTTATGTATTACATTTTAATGTTGCGGTTATTTTGACTCATGACTTTACTAGTACAAATTTTTGTGCAGTTGGACCAGCCAGATATCACATTTCCCCAGGTTGCAAGAATGGAGACTCCGAAGGTAAATGACCTGGCGTAGTGTCAATTTATATATTCTCAGTGTATTATTAGGTTATGCATTATAATCAATTTAATGAACATAGGCCTATTGGAGGATCAAATCATCATCGTGGTTCAATCTGTTTATCATAATTTTCTAAAAGCTTGCAATCTTTTCAGATTAACCAATATTTTATGGTAATCTACCAATATCAAAATAATCTGACTGTTGGGAACTTTTTTTAGCTATAAGATTTTAGCCACGTGTTATCAAATTTTTAACAAATGATTGGAGTTTAATTTTTGTTGATCTATTTTACTCAAGGAGATACGATCAGTTCATTTACTGGAACTAGTTTACTTAAATAAGTAGATTGCACACTTTATGCAGCCCTAACATAGAAGAAGTTACATCTCCCTGTGTGCAGCTTTAAAACTAAATATTGTATGGTGTTTATATATATATGTATATATATATATATATATCTCAATTTCAAGTTTTCTCCATTTGATTTATAGAGGTGCAGCAAGCATCTATTTCATGCTGCATGGGTTTTATTCTCATCTTTTGGCGTATTTGCAGGAAAATTTAGATAGAAGCTACAGGAAATCTATTTCCTTTAGTAGGGAGCTCAGGATAAGCAGCCAGTCAGCTCCACTTTTTATGGAAAATAAATCTGATCTCAATGATGGAAGGAAACAGGTGCGACAATCATCTACGCGGAAGTTCAATACATATGTATTACCAACACCAGGTGATACAAAGAGTTCACATTCTCCAGGACCAGGAAGTCCAGTTCCTAGAGCATTGAAGACGGGTTTCAGTGGACAGACTTATAATTTGTGGCATTCATCTCCCCTGGATCCTATGAAGTTTGATAAAAGTTTGGGAGATAAGAAAATTTCCAAAGATACTGCACAGTCAATGCTTAGAGAGAGCAAGAAGAATACTGCATCCACTCGACTACCGCCTCCTCCCCTGGGCGATAGTTTTTTACTTTCGCGGCTCGACCCTCGTGATGCTTCTGATTCTAAGAAAGTCAAAAGACAATCCTTTTCTGGTCCATTGACAGGTCTATGGCCTGCCAAACCTGTCATTAAGGAACATCCCCAGTTGTTTTCTGGACCTCTTTTCAGAAATTCAATGCCTCAACCGCCAAGCTCACCTCCAAAAGTATCGCCAAAAGTATCTCCAAGTTCTTCCCCTAATTTTGTGTCCTCACCTAAGATAAGTGAGCTTCACGAGCTTCCAAGACCCCCGGCCAAATTAAACTTGAACTCTTCAAGGCCGATGGGTTTGGTTGGTCATTCAGCCCCCTTGCTGCCCAGAGGTCAAGAGGCTTCAGCTCCCCGTAAACCAGCAAAGGCAAATGCAGCATCTCCACTACCAAAACCCCCAGAGGCTATCACTCGTAGCTTTTCCATACCTTCACGCAGCCATGAAATCGAAGCGACTGACAATTTAGAGATGGCCTCACCTCCACTGACACCAATATCTTTATCTATTAAGAATCCATCATCAGCTAGTTCTGAACATGTTATTCAGGCTGTTGAAATCAGAGGTAATTCAGAAGCAAGTGCTTTTTTCTCTTTAATCAGTTTAACGATTTCTCCTAAAATAAGCATGACACAAGTTGATCGGTACTGCTTGGGCACTGGTTTCACTGGCTAGTCATCAGTTTCATCAGCATATCGAGAAATAATAACATTCTGATACTAACTGAAATGTTATCATGCCTATTCGCTCTTAAGCAAGTGAACTTTATGATGTGAAGTTAGATGTCGGAGATAGAATCCAATTGGCGGTGTATTGTAGAAAAGTTGAACTGTTATTGTCGATTACTGAAAATTTTGGTAAAATCCTTCATGACATGAACTTGGGTAAACTGTATTGTTTCACTGGTGGGCCCCTTTTCTGTCATAGTAAACATACGTAGTCATGTAGTCGTCTTATTGAACTTATTGATGTAAATGGCATAAACCATTTTTGTAGTCATTTTAATATGTATGCCCATGTATATATAAATATATGCAAAGACTTATTTTTGGTGCTGGTGGATTACCATTCTTAACTGTTATGATTTTCTGTTCCTAACTGTTATGATAATGATGGACACAGGCGCAGTGTAAATTTTTGGTTGGCAGGAGTTCCAGACTTCGCGGCAAATTTCTTGAGCTCCCGCCATTTCGTACAGTTGCAGATTTGTACATATTTCCTCGTCAATCATCCACTCCGGATTCACAATGACGAGTTTGTAACGAAAGGTCAGTGAAATAATCGCTCATGTGCTCCACTAGTGGAGGAATTTTGCATCTTCTGCTAGGATTTAGTTCTCTAATTTTTCCCAGCAATTCATTGCCGTCTTATAACTGTTTTAAAACTTGTTTCCCATTATATATTCAACCAAGTGATGGTTCTATTTGTTGAGCATATGCATTACGTATATATTATTATATCAGAGAGAAAAAAGAGAAATACAGATTGGCTGAAACTTGATGCCACAAACGTGGAGATTAGAAATCTCCGGTTAACATTATAAGATCAGTTACACTAGTAAAAATATGTAAAGCTATTTTCATTACAAGGAATTGGACAAGCGATTGCTTCTTTATTTTGTCATTTACAGTCTCCACTAACATCGTATCTCACAAATCCCATCAGTTCTGGTCCCTCTAACCTTGGATTGTTCACAAAACTGCAGCAATTCAGACAGAATTAGCTATCCATGAACAGTTCTTTAGTATTGGATGAAGAAGAAACTATCTGTTACCTTTCCTCCGAGAACTTTGAGAACGAGCCGGTGGTTGGAATTGTGCCACACAAATCATTGTTTGACACGTCACTGCGAAAATCACTGATTAATCAACACTGTGAAAAGATAGAATTTTAAGGTTATAATGTTATGAAAGTTGCAACTCACAGTATCTTCAGGTTTCCAAGTTTGGTCAGTTCCCTTGGTATCCTTCCAGTGAGCTTGTTACTATTAAGTCTCCTGCATTATGAAATAACATTAATTATTCTTGTCCGAGAGAAATCAAATATTCAGTCAATTTTTATTTTAAGGCTTACAGGAATTTGAGATTGGAGAGCTTGGAGAAAGAAGAAGGGATGGTCCCAGTGAGGTTATTATGGTAAATATCCAAGCTGATGAGACTCTTCAGTTCTCCAAGTTCCTTCGGAATTGGACCCACGAAATTGTTCATGTACAGTTCCCTGTATATCCAGTCACACAACCACCACCAATCAAATCGAGATTCGAAACGAAAAATTATCCTAAATCTTTATCGAATAAGAAAATTATCCTCCCACCCCCTCTGACACATCCACCCTCTCAAATTTTTCTCTCTCATAATTTTTTTCCTATAATGTTCTCTTCTTTTTCTTTTATTTTCTTTTATTGTTTTCCTTAATTTTTATCCCCTTTTATTTCTTTTTCTTTAATTTATTTTTTTCATTAATTTATTTCCTTATTTTTTAAATTTAATTAATTCTTTTTTCCATTAATTTTTGCCCCCTTTTATTTTTTTTTTATTTTACTTGTATTTTATTTTACTTTTTTATTTTATTAATTTGTTTCCTTATTTTTTAAATTTAATTATTTAATTTTACTTGTTTTATTAAATTCTTTTATTTTTTTTATCTTAAATCATTTTTATTTGTTCTTTCATTGATTTATTTCCTCATTTAATATTATTTATATATGTATTCTCTTTTATTAATTTAAAATTATATATTTTTTAATTTTTGAAAAGTTACACATTATAAAATTTATATATTTATATATATTAATTTAAAAATAATTATATACTAGTTATAACATTTTATTAATAATTAATATATTTTTGTTAATAAATATTACAGATTTTTTATCTATTCATTTATTTTTTTTTTGATTCATTTTAATTTAATTAATACTACTTATGTATAAAAAAATATAATTTAAACAATATAATTTTTATTTTATTTTTTTTGAAAATTAATATTAATACTATTTATATATTAATATTTTTAATTTAACCAAATAAAATAAAATTATAAAATATATTTTTTGAAAAATTTTTTAAAAGAAAAAAAAAAAGAGGAAGGAAGAAGGGCGATTCCCCGCCCTTCTCATCTTTTTTTTTTTTTTTAAATTTATCAAAAAATATGTTATATATATATATATATATATATATGTATGTATATATCAATAAATAAATAAAATTAGATTTATATAGTTTATTTGAAAATTGAAAATGGAATTTTGGTGAAAGGAAAAGGGCAAACATGGAATTACAGGGGAGACAAAAAAAGTAAAATGTATAAGGGGAGGGGGAAGATAAGCCCTCATCGAATAAACATACTGGAGAGACAGCCAGGCCAGCCAAGAACAAGACATCATTTATGGCTCACACCAACCTAACTTATTTCTTAAATAAAATTGGCCGACTTTTTTTGGGCTGTCTCCAATAATTTAAAAGTTTGCTATCTTGGCAAAATATTTACTCAATAAATTAATGATGCAAATTTTTAAAAATTAAAAAATATGCTCACAGATATTGAAGTCGTTTGAGCTTCCCCAACTCGGGAACCAAATTTCCATACAGCTTCCCATTTCCAAGGTCTCTGCAAGTATAAATTCTACCAATTAATTTCTCATTCATAGACTACATAAAAAGTTAATAATAATTTAAATATATAAAGGTTAGAGTTTCACACTATATGCTCTGATCTGAATTCTGCTTTTTAAAATTTTATACCACGTCTGAACTATTTTAAAAGATAATTATGTGCATATATTTTGCTCGTAAGAGTTCAGATTACGAGAGAATCCTTAACACTAGTTAAATATTTCACTCACATCTACTAATCTCTCCATATTATATATTTATACCCAGACTAAAACTTTAGAAGTAAAATTAAACTTGATTAAAATTTTCGGGTTTTTTTTTTATATATAAACCAACTTTCAAACATAAAAAAGATAATTTTCTTTAAAATATCAATAAGAGTATAGGAAATTTACAGTCGAGTGACAAGATTATCAGCATCACAAGTGACATGAAACCAAGTGCAAGGATCAACGAGAGTCGGATCCCAGCTTTGAAGAACACCTTGCGGGTCCTTAACAGCTCTCCTCAAAGCAAACAGAGCATCCCCTATTCATGATACCATAAAAATTTCATCAACAAAAAAATAAAATAAAAAGAAACAATCATTCTAATTTTTAACAATAACCCAGACGAGAAAAGGGGGGAAAAATTAAAAGGGTACCTTCAACGTTTGCATTTGTAGTGGCTATAGTGATTGACAAGAGCAAAGCAACAAGAAGATGAAGCATATCACTTCTGCAGATCGCCATTGGCAAAACAAAAGAAATTGGGAGGTTGTTGATATGCTCAGCTACTTTAAAAGAATCAAGATGCTTATGGGATTTTATTTTTTTTCAATTTGTTGAGGTAGAGTTGTTTGGTTTTTCGTTTGTTTACACTTTAAAGAAGGCAAGGAATCAAAGACTTAGTTGTTTGTAGGGGAATTTATAGAGCCCCATAAAAATTAAGCACTGCTTTTGTTTACTATAAAGAATAATTATGACAAAGTTTTAAACTTTTAATGTGGAGGTCACCCCGATTGCATGTCCAAAAATACCCTTATTCTTTATCCTATAAGATGGTTTTGTCCTGTTGATTCAATGAGCATGTTAAAATTGAACCACAATGGCATGCTAGTCGTCCCCAAGGGGTGTGACTTGGTGTTGTAGGGTCCAGAATCTCACCTTAAGGTTCTGGGTTCGAATCCAGGGGGTGCACTTCTTGTAAGAGCTTGGGACAGCCGGTGGTTTTATCTGCGCCGCGGCCCAGAATGGGTGATTTGGTGGCGGGGTTTCCAACATTTCCAAAAAATAAAAAAATGCCATGCTAGTCTAGTTTTTTTTTTTTTTTTTTTAAATTTAAATTCATATCCATTTTATGATGACTCATTAGTAAGATATTGTTAAACCCACTCAAAAAAGTTGAAAAATATCACAATCTATCCCTTGGGGCACAACTCCTTTCTGAAATATGAATATCTATACATTTCTGATTGGAAATGGATCTGATTCCGATTGAGGATGGGTTTTATACCATATGTGATTAGACCCGGCCGGCGGTTCGGTTCCGGTTCGGAATCGAACCGAACCGGCCGGTTTCCGATTCCACGAGTGTGGAACCGGAACCGAACCGGTTAAATCCGGTTCGGTTCCGGTTCCACACTTAAGTGGAACCTGAACCTAAAACCGAACTGTTTCGGTTCGGTTCTTTTTTTTTTAAATTATTTAGAAAATTATTAATTAAAAAATGAGATTAAATTTATAAATAAAAAAAATTTATTACTTTTTTTTTTTTTTGGAAACGATGGAAACCCCGCCACCAAACCACCGATTATGGGCCGCGGCGCAGGTAAAACCACCGGCTGTCCCAGGCTCTTACAAGAAGTGCACCCCTTGGATTCGAACCCAGAACCTCAAGGTGAGATCCTGGACCCTACACCACCAAGCCACACCCCTTGGGGACAAAAAAAAAAAATTTATTACATTGAAGAGCTTGAACTTAAATTTTTAAAAATTTAAGTTGCCTACGTATCCTCCAAGGGTGAGAGGAAATCAAAGCTCACGTAGTTCCATTACAAGTTTAAGACATATCCCATTTGTAAATTATAATTTTACAATTATCAATCATCATTATTAGTTGATCCTTCGGCTCCGGTTCCGCTTGCACTTGTTGCAGAAGCATTATCGAACAAATCTTCAAAATCATCGGGGGCATCTTCTTGTTGTCTCAGATCAGCTCGAGTCCAATCAAACACACAAGCTGTTACTTCTAGAGTGCTTGGATGTAATGAAGATCGCCTAGCTTCCAATATATTACCTCCCAAGCTGAAGGCTTGCTCAACCGCAACGGTGGAAATAGGTGCTGCCAAGATCTCTTTAGCAATAATAGATAAAACATTATATATATTTTGATGCCGGTTCCACCATTCAAGGATTTTAAAATTTTTACTGCATAAACTTTCATTAGAAAACTCAAAATTTGTAGATAAATAATTATCTAATTCAGGATTATTAGTTGTTGTATCCCTATATTTTTTATTTCGTTGCAATAACCAACGATTCCCTGCGTTAAGTCTTGTTTGAATTACTGGTTCGCTACTACTAGATTGACCTAATGTTCCTAAGTTATATCTTACAATATAATCATTAAATAAAATAATTAAATCACTTCTTAATTTCTTCATTATGCTCGTAATATCAATGTCATCTAATATTCCTAAATAACCATAGTAAGCTTGTAAACCACCATTCAAACCTTCTAATTTAAATCTAGGATCAAAAACAGCAGCAATAAGATAAAGTAAATGAATTTCTCTAAAATAATGCAACAATTTTACCTTCATAACAGTAATGGCTTCGAGCAAAACAATATCATTAGGATCTTCACTGTCAACATGCTCATCGAGAGTGCCAACAATATTCAAACTCTCAAGAAGAAATAAATGTGCTGTAAGATAATAAACACCGCTAAAAACTAAAGTAGCATCATTAAATACTCTTAAAATATCTAAAAAAATTTCACAAATATCCCATTGACTAGGATATAGTGTGATATTTTGAACATGTTGAGAAAAGAAACTACATAATGCATCTTTATATTGAAATGCTTGACATAAAAGAAAATAAGTAGAATTCCAACGTGTTGGAACATCTCTAGAAAATTTAATCGGTTTAATACCATTTATTTTACAAAACTTGGTCCATTCTCTCCTAACTTGAGAATATGACCAAATACAGTTAAGTGCCATTTTAATTGGATCAAGGAAAGGAGATAATAATTTAGACCGTCTTGCACACATAAGTTTAGGACATGACATGTACAACGAATATGAAAAAATCGACCCCCTAAATTTGGTTGACATATTTCTTTTAAATCATTGATGGATGCAGTATTTGCAGATGCATTATCAAATCCAATTGTTAAAATTTTTTCTCCTAAACCATCTCCCCACAATAGTTGCAAATTGCTCGTTGTGAACCATCTTCTAGGCGTTCCAAAGTAAAATGAATTTTGAAAATATCGGAGGACCGAGCCTTAACTTCTCTTCTCCGTGGTTGTGCACTGACACTAGGGTCGCTCTCTTGGGTTGGCATATTTGACATTATGTTCTCAGATGAGCTTGCCATTTTTTTTGAGAAATTAGGAAGAAAAATAAGAAAATTGAATAATTGCGATGCGAATGATAACAAATTAACAACTAAATAAATTGTATTGAAGTAAGATTGAGAATAAGAGAATTATAGAAAATGAGAGAGTTGAGAATTTGGTGTGATGAAATTATGAAAAATGAATTCTATTTATAGAATTTTAGAATTTTTTTGATACAAAAAATGCCCCTAAATATAACCGTTTTATTACCGTTATTAGGGGTACATTAGTAATTTTTTATTTTATATAATAAAAATAATTTTTTTTTAATTATTATTTTTTTTGGCAGGGAGCCAAACGGCTCACTGTATCAAACCGGTGGAACCGTACGGTTCCACCGGTTCGGACCGGTTCGAGTTGGGGTGGAACCCCAACCGAACCGGTCCAATTCCGGTTCGGTTCCGGAACCGGAACCTTCCGGTTCCACCGGTTCAGTTCCGGTTCCGAACCGGAACCGTGGCCGGGTCTATATGTGATAACCGAACCCATCAATCTCAACAAACCCATCAATCTCAACATCCTTCCTAAGCATGTGAGATGTAACAACATAAGTTTACTGAACAAATGTTAAAAAGCTATACTAAATACATGATTTTTAGTCCCACCTCCAAAATGAATGAAGATTCTTTACCACTTGGTGAATAGCCTGGGTGACAAGTTTGTTAGGAAATACAATGGAAATCTAATTTTGAAGCGTATTTGACATTTTCTTAGAGTAATATTTCCATCCATTATATGTTGTAATGATTGCAAGACAAATACACTATAGGATACAACAAAAATTAGAGATGCAATATAACACTTATTGAATCTCTACTTGATAATTTTTTTATATGAAAAATATTATATATGATGAACCATTTCTGTACTCTACCAATATAATTTTTTGGTGACGAATTGGAAACTCGTGCGAGTAAAAAACCACTCTGGGTATCTCAGCTACCAGCCTAAATCCACTATAAAGAGAAAAACTTACAATGATGGTAAAATAACTATGATTGTAACTTCACTGACTCTAGTACCTATATCCTGCAAGAACTCAAAGAACTCCTCGAGCCCGTATCCCACGGTTTTCTTCAGAAACTCTGAAGTCTCTGAGCGAATCAACTCTGCAACTCTAAACGCCGGAACTCTGACTGCCAATCTTCCTCCTTGAGAACTCTGAAGGTTTAGGAAATTGAGTTTTGATGTGTTGATGGTTTAACAAAGATCAATCTCAGCACAAACAAAGAAGACAAAATAAGTAAATAAGTCTTCAAGGTGAGAACAAAGAAGATTGAAAACTAAGAATGTGTTTTTGGCTCAAATGAATATATTTACAACCATTGTAAATGTGGCTCAATGTTTGTTTATATAGGTATAGCAAATGAAAGGGTTTCCTAATGTTATTTTGGCTTAAAAACGTGTCTAAAATAACCTACTTACGGAGGGACGTTCGAACGCACTTCAAACGTAAAATTTCTGCCTCAAAACATTCGAACACTACACGAACGTTGGTCGCGGACTGGTTTTCAGGTGCAACTTAAAATACTTGTAACTTTCTCATCCATTGGCCAAATCATGCGTTCTTTATATGTACGCGATCGTCTTCGAGTCTACTTTTTAATGCAACTGACCTCATGTAAATTTGAGCTCTGAATCTTCTGGAATATTCAAAAGAGTGAATATTATTCGGTAATGTCATCAGATTTTGTCCAAATACTTGTCCAATTGCTCTGAGATCTTCAAGACTCGTTACAATTCAATTGAATTTTTTTGTTACGGACATTGCCAATAAAAATGGAACTAACATAATGCATAATTTTTTTTCGTTTTAGATGATACGAAATCAGTTTTTTCAATTAATCATTACCTTTGAATTTCGTTTTTATTTTGGGGGCGTTGCCCCCTAGCGTCCACAGGGGGTGCTACCCCATCGACCCACTGCGACCTTTCTGAGAAGTCCAAACACCGCAATTTGACCAACATGTCGATCCCGGATGCGTCCGAACCAATATAAATTAACCTAAACAATATATCATATATATGTGTGTGTATATATATATATATATATATATATATATATATCCAATCCAAATTCAAGAAGAAAGTGTTAAGAGGTGATGATCGAACAAATGATAAAGTATAGTGGGGCAAAAAATGTCAGGAAACTTATGACCACAATGGTCCTGATATGGACTGTTACATTACATCAACAAGTAACTTCATTGAGAAACAAACAAATGCAGAAACCCAGTTGACGTTCAGAGTATCTGACATGGCAATACTTAGATTCTATTGATTGTATCTTTGTTTCAATAATGTTTGTTCGCCCCAATTTAAAAGCACTTTCCCAGTAAAATGTTGTGATATTATTATCACCACTTACTATCTGCAAACTCATATCAGTTCTCAAGATTTGATGTTCTGACAAGTCAGGTAAAGGAATGATACTCAATGCATGAAGGAATTTAATATGAATGTAGTCCTATCCTTATTATTATTATTATTATTATTTTAAAAAAAAATTAGTTTTTAACCTTCAAATTATGATGAAATAACCTTCAAATTATCTGACATAGTAAATTAACTCACTATTCTATAATCTCAAGTTCATTCTATACTATAGTGCAATATAACGTTCATGTTTTTTTTTTTTTTTTTTTTTTTGTGAGTTAAAATAGAGTTTTTATCCTAATTACTTGTCATATTTTCATTTTTCTCACACTCTTCGGAAGTGACAAGTCAAATATGAACACTTTTTTTTTTCAACCCTCTCCTATTGTTTTCGTATATTAATTTAGAATGGGTTATTTATTGATAATAAAAATTAAAAATTGTGTAACTTTAGACCTCATGCAGACAGAGGGTAGGGATGTTCACGGGTCGGGTCTTTTGAAATTTTATGAGACCCAATCGGGTCGGGTCACGAGAAGTTCGAGTCGTGAGTCGGGTCGGGTCACGAGAAGTTCGAACCCGATCGGGTTCGGGTCGGGTCAGGTCGTCGCGTCGGCAGATTTTTTTTTATAATGAATTAATTATTTTGAAATACAAATATTTGTTATTTTATGTCTCAAAAATTATCATAAATATAAAATTTAAATACAACAAAAGTAATAAACAAATGAAATAAATGTAAAAACTTTTAAAAAAATAATAATAATAATTTTAGAAAAATAATATAAATACTATATGGACGGGTCGGGTCGGGTTTTAATATCAGGTCAGGTCGGATTAAAAATTTATAAATTTTTTTTGGACCCGTGCGAGTCAGGTCGGGTCGGATCGCGGGTTGACCTGACCCTATGAACACCCCTAACAGAGGGTTGCGTCCATGTCCGTACTGAGGGGTTTCGCTAATGCATTGAAATTGAAATTTCAGCGGGAGAAGCTAAATTCACAGATGAGGAAGCAGAATGAAATGTCTTTCTCTACTATTTTAAGTTTGCCAGAGACATTGAATTTAAAATTTCTATCATTAAATTTAAAATCTTTCAAAATTTTTAAAATTTCTAATATGAAAACAAATTCCCTATACTCATACATTGTACTGTTGCGAAAATTATATTATGTGTCGGGTGTATATGTTGTAGGATCCGCCTATTATGATAGAGAAATATATACATCCGGCACATGATATACCACCTCGTCGGTATTGAAAATGAAAAAAAGTAATAGGGTTTTTGAAAAACCAGGCAAATCTTTTGAACTCTATTGGAGTGGGGACAAAACATGATATGCATGTAGTAGGATAATGTAATAATTTATACCAAGCATGTGTGAACTGACATCTCTGTTCATTCTACAGTCTCCATGTTTTTTTAAAAAATAAAATTAATAAAGTGTTTGTATTTTTGAAATTTGAAGTCATTTTTTTTTTTTTGAAACGATGGAAACTCCCCCACCAAACAACTCATTCTGGGCCGCGGCGCAGGTAAAATCATCGGCTGTCCCAGGCTCTTACAAGAAGTGTATCCCTGGATTCGAACCCAGAACCTCAAGATGAGATCCTGGACCCTACACCACCAAACCACACCCCTCGGAGACGAAGTCATTGATAAGTGTAAAGAGCTAACACATAGGCATAAGAGAACAATGTGACTTTAGAAATGTGTGGTGGTCGGACATGCAAATGGCTTATGAATTATTATTATTATCATCATTCATTTTTTATTTTAATCTTAAAAATTTCATTGTCAAATCATTCGATTATGACTTAAGTAAAATAATTAAAAATTTTAATTATCTCAGACTTTTATAAAAGTGCACAATTTATATTCGAATCTAAAATTTCAGCAATCAAATCATAAATCCTATGCCACCTAACCATACTCTCTGTGATCTATATTTCATCATTCATTTTGCTTTATCCAATAATTTTCTTATATAATGTAGTTTATTAAAAAAGAATAATTCAATTTTGAAAGGTCCAATATTTTGATGATAAATTGGTTCAAAAAGTCAATCAAATTGCTCAAGGAATTTGCTTTGCTCCACTTCTTCCAAAAAAAAAAAAAAAAACTAGTAAATATTTAGATGATTTCTTCTAAAGTCTTCAATAAGTCATCTTCATCATCACAATACAATTATAACAAACACAATTGAAGGTTTTAATACAAGCTAACTAATCGGCTGGTCAAGATATTCTTACTCCATAAAATAGGTTTTAAGTTCGATTTTTTACAAATATATAAGTAAATAAAAAATTCATATAATTATTATCCTTCAGATTTGGTTCTATTAATTTGTAAGCCTCGTTTGAACATGACAAATTCATGTAACTTATTCTCACAACTCTTGAGCATTGTTTATAAATTTTTATACCTTGTTCCCATCCCCTTCGACCACACCTCGTATACTTATCATTCATCTACACTCTTGTAACAACATGCATAATCAATAGTGATCAACCAAATAAACACTAGTCTTGTAAATGATATAAAGGTTTTCATAATAAAATAATAATAATAATAACAAGAACATCAATATTAATAATGAAAGAATTAGAGATATTCCCTTTTAAAAAAATAGAGTCTCTGACATTCCTTAAAATCTTTCTATCATTCTAATAACAAGTTCTATTCGACAGTAAAGCTTGGCAAAAACTTTAAGATTGAGTTGCAGCAAATTTGACTTATCAAACTTAGGCAAAACCTAAAAGAAATCAAAACGATTTAGCAATATATAAAAATCTATGTCCTTAATGGGCGTGGTTTGGTGGTGTAAGATTCAAGACCTCATCTTGAGGTCATAGGTTCGAATTCAGGAAATGCGTTTCATGTAAGAGCCTAGGACAGCCGATGATTTTACATGCTCTGCTTAAACCAGGAAGGGATAATTTGACGGTGGGATCTTCAACGATTTCAATATATATATATATATCTACGTATCATAAATTTCTTCTATTTTTAATTATGACTTGATTTAGTATTGTAATAAAAATAAAAATAAAATTTGAAGTTCGAGCTTAAATGTAACAAATACAATTATCAAAATATATCCTCTCTCTTTTTTTTTCCCCTAAAAAGACTTTTTCTTAATCATTTTTAATTCCATTTTACTGAATCGGTGTGGTCCAAAATTGACAAGTGAGTGCCAAAATTAAGTGGAGGTGCAGCTAGGCAAAGAAAATGATCTAAAGCAAAGAAAATTGAATATAATTATTATTTATCAGCTAGCTACCAAGTGGTGATTGTTGCCATGTGATACTCGTCTTTTAATGGCACTGATGTAGTTCTTTCGGGGTCCATTTCTGTTCTTAGTTTTTGACTTCACATTTTAGATGATCTGTATGTATGTGCCTTTTGATTTTAAATTTTAATTTCATTTCTCACAAATAGATTTAGCGGGTGGAAGCGAGATAAACAAACCAATACATTCCGACAAAACGAAAATGTGAAAGATAAAAAAAAATATTTTAGTTTTTGAATAAAACTAATACCGGATTTTAATATTCTTTTGAATTAAAATTTTGAAACCCTAAATAAGCATACCATAATTATTATATCATAATAAAAGTTTGAAACCGAAACATAACCCCTAAATAAATAAAAAAAAATAAAAACATTAAATTACAAATTAAAGTCCAAAACAACTCACACTCATTTTTGTTTCCATCTCAAATTGTGGCATATAAAAAGGACTGTGTCATTTTGTAAATTTCGATTTGAAATTATGATTAGTCTTCTCCTTAAAAGGAGTAGCTTGACTTTTTTTTAATTTTTCTTTTCTATCTTTAATGATAATAACTAATAATTAAGAAAAGTGGAAGCCAAACTGTAAAGGCTTTCTTTTCTTCTCCTTATAATTCTTCAAAAAGAAAAGCTTTCCATACGGACCATTGATTGTATAATCACTACCACACGAATTCCTTTTCACCATTTTCAAATCTTTAAAGAAATCAAATGTTGACCATTAATCTCTCATTTACTCATTTAACTTTAGCTATAAAATAAAACAAATAGTCCCGGCAATCAAGGCTTGCACATATGGATTTTGTATCCTAATAATTCATATTTTCTTAATTAATTGCGTCAAAAATCGATTTCACCGACACTTAGTTAGTGATACTTGTCAAAAAATATCAGTAAATTAAGATATTTGGATAATTTCCCATTTATACTGGTAATAGATTTGAATAAACACTTGGAAAAGATGTTTAAAGTAGAAAGTTTGTTAGATTGAAGATAATTATGATGAGTAATTGTAAGTGCAAAAAAAAAAAAAAGGGTCAAAAAGATCTTTTTAGTTTGAAAAAAAGTAACTGACCATCATGTTAACCATAAAGGTGGCAATATCCTGCTGATTTTCCTCCATTTTGAAATCAAATTTGTCTTTAAAGACAAAGCTAGTTGTATGGGGACATCCAAATTAACAAACCCAACTAATTAAAATATATAATTTCTTAATACATACTGATCAAACCCATCATTGTTTCCCTTGACCAAAATATACAAGTCGCTGAGATATTTGATTTTACTTCCTTCTAGATTCTTGGTGTTAAAAAACAAAGAGATTTGGGTTTAAGAGACAAAAGCATATACAGGAGTTGGAGATTGAAGGATCTTTCATGAGATGGATATGGATATCGATGAATATGATTCCACGAATACGGGTGGCACATTGAGTGTGTTGTTGAATGTAAAATGTTATAGAATATGAATATTATAAATTTATTTTGGTTCGGTTATTACGATCTTAACCGATATATAAAAGCTAATAATCGAATTTGGTATTTTTGGTGCTAAAAGACATGATTTTTTATGGCTAAAAGTATGTCTTTTGGAGGCAATCAAATAAATTAAACGTGATTTCTTCCATAATTAATAAGATAATATATTTCCCTTGAACAAAGTTCTCAAGTAGAGATTTAACACAGTGTTGTGTTGTATCTTTAAGAAGTTTTGTTATATCTTAGAATGAATTTGTCTACAACTCTTATAACACATAGTGGGACAAATATTACTCAAAGATTATGTCATACACACCTTGAAACACTACAAGAAAATGCGGAATTATTGACTGAAATTACCGACCGAAAATATTCGGTCGGTACATACCAAAATTTATTGACTGAATACCAATCGAAAAAAAATAATAATTTATGACTGATTACCGATTGAAAATTTACCAATCGAATATTCAGTTGGTATTTGGTCGGTAAATACGGCGCTAAAAATTAATTTGACGCCATTTTATGGCATCAACAACTACCGATCGATTATTCAGTCTGTAATTACTAATAAATAACAACCAAATAAAAATATATATGAAAAAAAATTACTAGTACTCACACACACAAAAACACACATATTTATTATTTACATATTATAACAAGAAACATGTCTTGTTATAATATAGTGAGGTCCCATATTTTTTAAAAATATAGTGAGTTTACTGACCGAATTATATTCGGTCGGTAAAATCTAATTTTTTGTTTATTTATTTAAAAAAAATTATTGATCGAATTATGTTTCGGCAGGTAATTCGGTTAGTAATTTCACCAACCAATCCTATTTCGATCTATAATTTATTATCGACGAGTCAAATACCGACCGAAAAATTCGGTCGATTTTGGTCGGTAATCTTGATTACCAATCAAAATTTTAAGAATATCGACCAAATATTCTGTCGGTAATTTCGAGATTTCTTGTAGTGAAACTAGGCTCTCCACTACCCGGTGTTGGTTGCATAATTTCTCGTATCTTTTAAAAAAATAATAATAATAAAATATTTAGTTCATCAATAATATTATATAAAAGATTAAATACTTCTAAAATAAAATCATGCATCCACCCATGACTGTTAGCAAAAATAACAATATACACATCAAAGTATAAATTATCTTAAAATTCTAAATCAAATAAAAGCCTTTTTCTCATTAAGTAGAGTCAGTTAGATGAATTTTTGATGCTATTATACTCTTTTCTAAATTATTATCTTATTAAGCTTAGTAAAATTATAAAGAGGGGTTCGAATCCAGGGGGTGCACTTCTTGTAAGAGCCTGGGACAGCCGGTGGTTTTACCTGCGCCGCGTCCAGAATGGGTGGTTTGGTGGCGGGGTTTCCGTTTCAAAAAAAAAAAAAAAAAAATTATAAGAGAAGAAATATCTTTTCTTAACCGATTTTAAGCTCGGATAAAGGAGGAGGAGGATTTTATTAAGTCTGAGCCAACTTAAAACTAGTCCAATATTGAAATCCTTATTCTCATTGAACCAAATGAAAAAAAAAAAATTCCCGGCAATTAAGGCTTTCATACATCTAATTTTGTACTTACAATTATAATCACAATTCAATTATACTTAGAATTCATGATCATATTGCACTACAAGAATTAGACCATTTAGCGTCGAATTATTTCGACGCCATAAGTGACGATTTCGACGCAAATTATATTTAGCGTCGAAAAAATTAGACGCAAACAATGGACGATAAAATGTCGACGAAAACCACTTTTAGCGTCGAAATAAATAACTGCGACGCTAAAAAACAGTATTCTGCGTCCAAGTTATTTCGACGCTAAAGTAAATTGTTCGACGCTATATTGTATATTTGGCGACGAAATATATCGACGCAAAAATTCTCACTTTTAGCGTCGAAATGTGTCGACGCTAACGTATATTAAAAAAGTATTATATGTAAGCTTACAGCGACCATTGTTGTTACTATTAGCGTCGAAATGTTTCGACGCTAAAAGTGACTTTTAGCGTCGACACTTGTCGAGGCTAACGTATATTAAAAAAGTATTATATGTACGCTTACAGCGGCCATTTTTGATACTATTAGCGTCGAAATATTCGACGCTAAAAGTAAAAAATTTATTTTTTTAAAAATTAGTAATTTACTTATTTTTTGGTCTAAAATATTTAATTTAGTTGAAAAAAAATGTAATTAATGACGAAATATTATATTGAAATTTGTTTTAGAAAAAAGAAATATTATTTAAATTTATTTGTTCAAAATGTTTATACAAAACCAAATATAAAATTAATTGCTACTGTGATGGAGGGACGCTCGAGCCCGATGCACCATAACTCATTGAGGCCTCGAACATCTGACGGAAAGCCAGCAGTTGTTGTTCCAACTGCTCCATCTTCTTCTCGTGGTCCACCGTGACCTGTTGTAGCTTCTCCTTAGTCTGTTGCAGCTCGTCTCGGGTGCTGGCTAACTCGTCTCGAAGAGATACATTGTCCGAATTACCACTATTGCGTGCAGATGACGTTGGCTTCTTACGAGTGCCAAGACCAACGTTGTAAGCTGTCTGATTCTTGAAAACCAATTGCGACAGCTGCTCATCTGGTATGGGGTCGGTCCCTGTCTCCTGAGTTTGATGTTGGAGTTCCATCATTTCGTTCTGTTTCAAAAAATAAGTTAATATTAGAATTTGAGAAAAAAATTTAACATATATAATATTAATTATTTTATTTTAAAAACTGAAACTTACATAGCAGCGTTCGGCTTCTTCATTTATCCATTTCTTCTTGTCATTGTAATGCGTCACACGGAAAAAATCTGGAAATGATTGCACCTCACCTGTGTTACTCTGTTATAAACATAAAATAAATTCAATATTATTCCAGATAGTAAAAACAATTAACTGTTAAATTTTACGTTAGGATATATTTACCTCAGAATGTTCGGCACGATGTTGGATAAATGGCTTCGAACCTGCACGGTGGTTAAAACGCAAGTGACTTCGATTTTCCGCATTTGCGTGACATTTATCCTGTATTCACCAACACTGTAAGTACCGAAAACAAAGACAATTATAAATTTCCGTTTATTTCAAAATTTACCTAGTGTTTTTTGCTAGACCAAAGCTCACATAAGAATGTCCAATCTTGTTCCTCTATAAAATCAGGCTTGTGTTGTGGAGCATTTGAAGGTCCATGTTCGTCGAATATTGGTTTCAGGACTTTTTTTCTATAATCTTTATAACTTTTCCCCATGTGGTAGTCAATATATTGTTGGACATTCACTTGGGTCAGATCGAACTCGAACCATTCCTACATGAAAATTCGAGTAAAAATAAGTATCAAATAAAAATGTTAAATAACAAACAATATCGAAAACTTACAAGTAGCGAAGGGAATAGCTGGTTCATTTTTGTCTCCCACGGTATCTTTCTCCAAGATACGTAGTTTTGGGGAGCTTCATATCGAGCTGTAGCTCCTATGGCTGTATTAAACGCTGAATTATGTTGTCCGACTTGAGTGTGTCCATCATCTGATATCTCTATCCGAATACGGCCGTGAGCCTTAACGTACTTAGCCAACCCCAGGCCACGGGTGCGTCCTCGACCCTTCACTGTACTGGACTCACCTGTGCTAGCAGAGAAATCACCAGGGCCAGTTGCCCTTGTTGATGTAGATGGAGTCGCGGTAGCCCGTTTGCGATTGCCCGGTGCCATCTGCAAAACCTGTCGCATTAGCGTCATCAAATTCCAAAGTTCTTATACATATACATACATATCCATACAAGTCAATACAACTTAACAAAAGCGCTTATCACATCGAATGCTCACTTTCGTAAGTTTCGAATTCCAAAACACATACAAACATTCCAAAACACATACTATATATACTATATGAACTTTCGAATTCCAAAACACATACAAACATTCCAAAACACATACTATATATACTATATGAACTTTCGAATTCCAAAACACATACAAACATTCCAAAACACATACTATACTATACGAAGTTTCGAATTCCAAAACACATACTGTACTAAATGGACGACGAAGTTAAACGGAAAACAATCGGGGGCTGCCTGTTCTGCCCAAAACACATACTGTTATTGCTTCATTTATTATAACAGCTTCAGCTATTGAACCTTCAGGTCGTGCCTTGTTTTTGACATATTGTTTGTAATCTCCCAAAGCTCTGCAGATATGACAACAAGTTTGCATTAACACTAAATTCTATGCACAAAAAAACGGTTACAAATTTTCTTATATAAAACTGTATATATATAGTACCTCTCAATGGGATACATCCATCTGTAATGGACAGGACCTCCCTTTCTAGCTTCATCCGGTAAATACACAGCCAGATGTACCATGACATCAAAGAAAGCGGGTGGCAAAATTCGCTCCAGCTTGCATAGGATTATCACGATTCCTCGCTCAAGGTCGTCAATAACAGATGTGCTTAATGTCCTCTGACACAATTGTTTAAAGAAGCCACATAGATCAAGTACGGCGTCGCATACATTCGGGGGGAGATAAGGTCGAATGCCAGCAGGAAGGAGAATCTCGAGCAGCACATGACAATCGTGACTCTTTAATCCCGTTATTGTATCATCTCTGACCCAACGCCCAATATTGGATGCATAATTATCAGGGAATTTAACCATTTTCAGCCAATCACAGAATGATTTTCTCTCCGATTGATTGAGCACATAACTAGCAGGAGACTTAATAAAACCTCGAGATGAGTCTTGTAAATGCAATTCACTGCGAATTCTAAGATCTTGTAGGTCCAATCTAGCATTTACAGTGTCTTTTGTCTTACCCGGAATATTGAATAGTGTACCCACTAAACTCTCACAAATATTTTTCTCTATATGCATTACATCCAAATTATGTCACAAACTCAGAGTCCCTTAATATTCTAACTCAAAGAAAATACTTTTCCTGTCCAATTCAACTCTTCAGGTAACCGTTTTCGATTTTTATCTCTATTATTAGGATGTTTACCTGGTGTGCTGTCTTTGAGATGTTGATGTTGGCAAAGTATGTCAAATACAGACAATCGATTGGGCTTACTCTGAGGTTCATGTTGCCCGTTAAATAATTTACTCCTCCGCCAAGGATGACTCGACTCAAGAAATCTCATGTGCCCCGTGTATCCGATTTTATTCCGTAATCGTTGCGAAGGTGTATGATCCGCACAAACTGGACATGCCATGTATCCCTTAGTGCTCCATCCAGATAATGAACCATAGGCTGGAAAATCATTAATGGTCCATAATAATGCGGCATGCATCTGAAAATACTGCTCTGAGCAGCTGCATCATAGGTATGCACACCCACATTCCATAATGTTTGTAACTCCTCGATCAATGGTCTCAAGTAAATATTTATATCTTTACCAGGTGAACGTGGACCAGGGATAAGCAATGACATAAACATGAACGGATCCTTCATACATTTCCATGGAGGTAAGTTATATGGAATGACAATAACGGGCCAGATGCTATAAGAGTTGTACATATTCCCAAATGGGTTAAAACCATCAGAGGCAATACCTAACCTGACATTACGGGGGTCCTCAGCGAAACGAGGGTACATGTCATCAAATTCCTTCCATTCGGTTCCGTCCGCAGGATGTCTAAGTATGCCCTCCGCACCGATCCTCTTTTCATGATGCCACATCATATCAGTCGCTGTGTGTCGTGACATGAACAATCTCTGCAGCCTGGGCGTTAAAGGGAAATATCGCAATATCTTTTGAGGCACTTTCTTCCCCATACCACGGACTTTGTACCGACTTTCACCACATATCGGACAATGTTCAAGTGATTCATACTCGGCACGAAATAATACACAATCAAACTTACAAGCATGAATGGATTCATATACCCATTCCCAGATCACGCAACATTTTCTTTGTCTCGTAATACGACTTAGGCAATTCGCTTCCAACCGGTAACATTTGGCCAGTAACTCTAACATCATATCGATACTTTTGTTGGTCATTCTGTTGATCACTTTAATGTGTAATAATTTCACAACGAAATTCAAGATCGACATTCCAGCACCTTCGAATGGAATTTTTTTTGCCTCATCAAGTAGTTCACTAAATAAATTTTGATCATTTCCACTTAACACTGGCATGTCGCCACTAACACTATGACCAAGTTGTGGACCTTGTAAGTCATGCAAAATATCGGCGATCTCATCGTTTGCAGGTTGATTGTAACTACTGCTCCCTTCACCGACATCATAAAACCGTGACTGAGAATGATACTGCTCACCGTGATAAATCCACGTACGGTAAGTTGGTGATATTCCTGGCATGTATAAATGATTATGAACTTCATCTAACCGCTTCCTTTTCCTATTCAAACAATTTGCACATGGACAACGAACACGACTTCTGCATCAATGTGTTGCTTTGCGACTTCCATAAACTCAGACACTCCATAACGATATTCAACACTCAATCTATCCAGAGAGCTCATCCAATTTCTATCCATTTCAGCAGAATACCTAAATATAATAATATAATTATTAGATATCATTTTACAGTAATCAACATTACTAATTCAGTAATACTTAATTTAAGCATATATATATATATATATTTGGTTGATAAATTAAATAGTTTACAAAAAAATATATTTTATTAATTAATATACTTACTCTACATATATGAATCATAAATCACTAAACAAACAACATATATAATCATAAAAATTGAAAATAATAAAGAAATATGAAAGAATAATTACCTTATCGGAAATTGATTACAATTTTATTGAAAATTTTAGGAGAGATGTGAGGCTGTAGAGGAGAAATTCTCAGATTTCAGAGGATGAAAATGAAGAGAATGAGAGAAAAAACAGAGGGGGAGAAGGGTTGGTGACCATCTGCATTTTAATCTATCTTTAACGTCGAAATACAAATTCGACGCTAATTGTTACCGTTTTTAGCGTCGAAACCGTTTTGTCGACGCTAAATATCGACAATTAGCGTCGAATTTAATTTAGACGCGAAAGAATAAAGGATCTGTCGGTGGAAGCTTCATAACTCTTTAGCGTCGAAAATATTTTCGACGCTAAAAGTATTATTTTTGGCGTCGAATATTCAAATTCGACGCTAATTGTGTACGTTATTAGCGTCGAAACCGTTTTTTTCGACGCTAAACATAATACTTGTAGCGTCAAATTAATTTAGACGCGAAAGAGTCAGGGATTTGTCGGTGGAAACTTTATAAACCTTTAGCGACGATATATGTTCGACGCTAAAAGTATATTTGTGGCGTCGACACCTTTTTTCGACGCTAAAAGTGTAATATTTGGCGCCAAAAATTATTGCAATAATATAATTATTCAGCGTCGAATACCATTCGACGCTAAAGTTCTGTTTTTAGCGTCGAAACATGTTTTCGACGCTAAAAAATTAATATTCTGCGTCGAAATTTTATTCCGTCGCTAAAAATATGACATATAGCGTCGAAAATGATTTTCGACGCTAAATCTCACTTTTAGCGTCGAATAATGTTTCGACGCTAAATATTTGGACGCTAAAAACCATAATTCTTGTAGTGTTGGTTAAAACTTATAGTTTGCTCTTTGAAGTCTACAGTTTGAGTCCTCATAAGCACAGTTTCCTTGAATGAGATTAAATTTACCTAGATTGACCAAAATGTGTCCAAATATTGAAGATGCACTATAATATATAGAATTGATCTTATGAGATCATACATCGTTTGGGAAGATTGTTCTGACGAACTTATAATACAGGGGGTGCACTTCTTGTAAGAGCCTGGGACAGCCGGTGGTTTTACCTGCGCCGCGGCCCAGAATGGGTGAGTTTTATAATTGATTTTAAAAATAAAACATTGACTTTGACAATATCTTATTAGTGATCAATCTAATTATCTTTCCTATCAAAAAGAAAATAGAATTGATCTAGGAGTGTTTGCATAATGGCGTTTATTGAATTGATTTGTGAATGAACCAAAAACAACACTAATATAACATTTTGATTTTTCCAAACAATCTTGGTGCATGAATTGACCAAAGTTGGATCCCAGCTTTGTAGAACTTTATAACACTGAGTTTGTAAGTGTTACTTAACTCGTATTTTTTAATATATGATCAAAGAATTTTAAATAATTTTAACCTTAAAAAAATATTTTTAATTTGATTTTTAAGCACTTCTAAACCGACTATAAGACTTAGAATAATTGATGAAGAGATACGATTTGAACAGTTCAAAGAGTTTACGCTACCGAGTCAAGTCACCAAGTATCAACAATGAAGTAAATTTGATTCATGCCTGGAGAGAAAACTTGGATGACCTGACCCACGCTTTCACATCGGCGGCTATATCGTATAGCTTCTATGGCATATTGCCACATAACGTTACAGCTTCCACATCTACTGAGTCAAGTCATCGCCAAAATACGAGTCAAGCAAACACACTCGAGTCAAATTTTTAAATGATGAAAAGTAAATTCTCATATTACATGCATGTTTGAAAATAAAATATGTGACATCCCACATGTTTGGAAAGATGTTGGGATGTACTTATAAAACGATGAATTCGTTAACTAATAATATATATATATTGGGTAAATTTAGACTCATGACACACTCATAAAGTGATTTTTTACTCTCAAGTATAAGAGTGTCGAAGTAATAAAATAACTTGGTAAGTCCAGGGGTGATCCACAGAGAATAGATTTAGTAAAATAAAATAACAATTCGAGTAACAAAATAAAAAGGCTGAATTGATTGAAATGATTAATAATTTTTAAATTGTAATGTAACAATAAAATAAAATACTGGAGCTATGAGATCCACTCTTGATATTTCAAATATAAAATAAATTTTATATTCTATAAAATATAAAATATAATTATTTCCTGATCAATTTATTTCTTGATAATCATGTATTAATTATGTCAATACATGTAATCCGTTATGTCGATAATTAGTCATGTCAATGTACTAACTATGTCAAAAATATGTAGAATCATATTGTCTATAACTAATTCATATTTTTATTAGTCCACTCTCTCAAAATTATGAGATTCAAATATTATATGTGTCAATCAGAAACTATTTACAGCTAGTCAATAGTCATCAATAAACCGGAAGAGTACGAATTTTATATGAGAAATAATCACAATTTATAAAATATAATATAAATAAAAATCACATATATTTTCATATAAAGAGTTTCACCATTTACCTCAACATAATGTAAATTAGCTATTAATGCTTTGAATAAAAACACACATAATTTTATTAATGCAAGAAAAATAGATTATAATAAAGAAAATAAAAACACACAAAACACTATCTTCCAAGTTTTCAAGAGAATTTTCAAAAGAAAACATGAAGATTGAGGAGAGGTGAACACCTCTATTTATAGAAATAGATGTTCACCTTTTTATTTTCAAAAGCATTCATGTGCATTAACGGGAATGCATTTCATTTAATGTATTCACATGAATGCACAATGCATTCCTTTTTTTTATTATATATATATAATACAAGTGTGGCTAAATACATTATAATTTTTTTTTTTTACCGATCCAAACACTGTAAATATTATCTAGGTCTAATTCGAATATGGTTGTCCCTCTCTTTTGGGTTTCTGAGTCTTGGAAATTCAAATTCAAATCAATTTCCCGGTTGAGCATTTAAATCAGTATTGTGCCTACAAAATAATAAAAATCACAATAAAAATATATAAAACATAAATTTAATTATTATTTCATAAATGTGCTAAATTAAGAGGATTAATGAAACTATAAGTGCAAAATGATTAATTTCTCTTTTATTAAATGTATATTTTTTAGTGTTCATCACACCATCAACTAGCTTATTACTAGTCCATAGTAATTTAAGCGAAAACAGACGTATTCTTATCCAAGTTAGTAATTATTTTCTTTATTTCTAAATTATTAAATAAGCAAATCCTCCTATAATTTTTTCCCTACTTTCATACACTTATAAGGTAAAATATCAATCAATTCATTATTCCCACAATATTCACGATTTTTGTTGAAAATATAGTAATATTTTTGTCTCAAATTTATATTTACAGTGAGAGGTTATTTTTTAAATACAAAAATATTTTTTATAATAATACATCTTCAATCATTGTAATGAGTTTTGGGTCAGTGACTCTCAAACCAATTGACTTTAGAGCACTAGATATTAAGACACCCATACAGACTTAATTGCTCGAATCTCATATGTTAAAAAAATCTCTGATTCTCTTAAGCTATCTCTTTAACCCATGTAACGAGCTTTGGGCCAAAACTTACAGAGCAGTTGGTCTTAGAACACTAAGTGTTAAAACACCCCAACATGTTTAATTGCTCAAATTATAGAAGCTACATAATCAAACTTATTCACTCTTATTTTTAACTTAAATTTTACCATTTTACGTGAACAATCATTGTTTACTGAGGTAAGATGTTCGGTTACTAAGTAAAAACTTGATTATTATTATTATTATCATTTTTAAGCTAACTCAAGCGTTACAGTTTTAAATGAACAATCAATGCTTACTGAGACAAGATGTCTGATTATTAATTAAAAACTTGGTTAGTTTTTTTTAATAAAAGAACAAAAATTCAATTGCCTTTAGGTGCAACCTCCAACAAATTAGAAAATTAAATATTATAATATTTTCACTTACAATCCACGATCATATGTTACAGTATATGTTGATAATATCTGTCAAATGAGCATATGGAAATCAAACTTAATCAATATTTATGGAGAATTCATAAATTTGAATGATTCAAAAAGAAAGAAACAAAATAATTTGTTATGAAACACATTGAGATGCATCTCAGGAGCGAAAACTCCTTACACTATCGTTTTTGAACAATTCCACTTGGTTAGTCACAAATTTGTTATTAGTTTGTGTAGTTTTTTTGAATAAAAACACACAAAAAAAAAATATTTATTTTTTACACACAAAACAACAACAAAACAAAAATAACGATTTTCTTTTACAAAAAACAAAAACACAAAAATGAAAATATTTTTTTAAAAAGAAAAACACAAAAACGAAAACTATCTAGTCGACTATCTCATCTCTCCAATCAAATTGAGACATTGTCCAAAATATCTGAATAAGAAGAAGTATAGTTTAGAAGACATCACTTGGTTAGTATGGAAAAGACATAATATCGCGGATCCGCTAACAAAAGGGTTGAATAGAGAGTTAGTAGATAAATCATAAAAGAGAATGGGACTAAAATCCATATAAGAATAAGTCAATACAATGGAAACCCAACCTAGTTGACTGGAGATCCCAAGATCTAGGTTCAAAGGGAAAACCTAATTATAAAGACAGATGAAACAGTGATAACTGCGGGAACATGATAAACTTCTGACTAAGAAACCACCTATGGGAAAGAGAAGTGGGTCGCTTTAAAGAAGAATTGTGTAAGGCTCAATTCTTTAGAAACTCTTGTAGAACCCAATTAGATGTTCATGACCAAAATGAACATAATAATGAAAACATAAATGTGTTAGGAAGATCCATGAGTGAGATATATCATCATTTACACAAACGACAGAACAATTCAAGGACATCATGTGTACTGATCAGTAAGTAAAGTAAATATATTCTTATAAGGAAATGTTCAAAGGTTTACATCCAAACAGGTTTCAACTGTTGAACTCTATCACAAAGTCCGGAGTGTCATTTGATGTCTTTTATCAATTTCATTCGGGGGGGGGGGGGGGGGGGGATTGTGAAATTGGAGGAGATTGTTGGAATCTTTAATATTTGAAATTGGATAGTGTAATAATTTGTATAAAAATAGCATTCATTTTCTTACATCTATAAATAGAGAGTATCTCTAGTTGTTGAGGTATAGAAGAAAAAAATGGTTAAAAGAAAATAAATCTAATGAAATTTTCTCTAACTTTCAATTTTTAGTATGAAAGAGTTCAAACATGTTTGTGGTTTGTTGGAGTGGGATTGTGGTGTTCAATAGCTACTCATTTGTCGTTGAATCCTGGGAGATAGACGTCAAAATTCCTCAAACACCAACGACGAGGGGCGAATCTATTTTAAGGACATCGTGTGGCACACAAACCTCGGCTTAAATCTTTGATTTCTTTATTTTGGTTATAAAGTGATATTAAGTAACCTCCCTTAACTAATTAGACGGTTTTTGAGTAAACTCAAACCTTGAAGGACCGGACTTCAAAGTTGGGTCACCATAGTAAGTGGGTCATTTCAAAATACTTAATTAATCAACCGGGCCCGTTACTTCTTTATGGAAGCATAATAATTTTATGAAGAAGATAGTTTACGAGACTTTGCAAAGTTTGATATGATAATTTACCCAAAAACATGCCAAAAGGAATGGCTTTTTATGATAAGTACTAAAAAATATACATCTAAAATTCATATTTCCCTCCCTTTTTGTGAGATGACGTGGAAACTTAGCGACAGTCGAGAGAGAAAGAGACATTAATCAAAGAAATAAAGACTTCTAAATTATGATTAACCAGCAGGAACACAAGAAATATATACAAGTAGAGCAAGCAAGAAACAGCTCTATCCCAGCATGGATTCAACCATCAGGAGCATCACTAGCCTTCACAAATCGACCTTTCACTCGCTTCCTAGTATCAGCTCTTGCCTTCCTTGACTCATACCGTATATGCTTGTCATATCTATCCATGAGAAGTATTAAAGCACTTCAGAAATCACACAAATGTGATAAACATATAGCCAAACCAGACGTTAAAAAAAACGATGGGGATTATACCTTCGGTTTTTCTTCTTCTCCTTGTAACGTTGCATCGCATTGCCTCTATTTTGTGCCAGCAGCTCCATGTTGCCTCTATTTTGTGCCAGCAGCTCCATGTTGGCCTTGGTTGCTGCAGTTGTTCTCATCCCATCGTTTCTCACAAGAGTAGGCTGTTCAAACTGGATCTCCTTAGAACTACTAGAGCCTTTGGCCTTACCAAAATTCGAACCTGTTGATGGCCTTGCTACCGGTAGGTTGTTGCTCTCAGATGTTTCAGGCTCCTGACTGGCAGTTGGATTATTCGAGTTAATCTGAATTTTCAGAATAGGGCATATCAGCACCAGATAAACCCTAATGTTATGAAAGAGCCAAAAAGCTTACCACATACTCACAAAAAGATTTGGGGTAATTAACGGAATCATTTGACAAAGCAAAATCTTAGGGTTCAACCACTACAACATTCGAGATGCTTTCCAATCAAACTTCATTACAGCCATACCAAATATGCAAATATACTAAAAAAACCACCATCATTCCCAGATATGCAGATAGGAAACAGTTTTTATATATTCATTTTACAGATAAATGTTCTTTCATTCTACAGACTTTCATTTGGTTCTTTCAAAAAATTGGAATTGACCAGTCATTTTATATATCTTGACAGGGTTGTTCAAAAGAGCGGATAATTATTTACAAATAATAGGCATTGATAGTTAAGTTTTATCTGGTCTCTGAAGCAGACATGTGCCACCTCCAACATTTTTAAGTCTGTATTGTATTACCAGGGTACTACTTACTAGTGTTGCAACTTCACCTTCCAATGCCTATTATTTGGAATAAACATTTTTAAGAGCGGATCAAAGCACATTATCACATACAATAAACATCAAGATCAGCAATTACGGTAAGGACTTACATTAAACAATGCCATGCCATTATGTGCGATGGGGCAATTCATCTGGTACATATCTCCAAAAATTTCTGAATTAGTAAGAGATGTATCTTTCACAAGTTCACTGAAGTTCTTGATCATAAATACCGAATCACTTGCACCATAGGCAGCTTCTAGTTGGTTAGATTCTTCATTGCCCCTCAATCTTCCCAAATTAAAATCCCATATCTGTGAGAGAGCAGCAAGTAACCATGATCAAAGATAGTACATGACTCTACTGCTAACGCTTTTTATATTAAAAACAAACTATATAAAGGTGAAATATGCAGCGAAAAGCACCAAATTCCAAATTGCTAAAATCCATAAACTTCACCATTACAAGCAAAAAAATATATACATCTGTGTTTATGACAATCTATGTTAGATCAGCTCCAACATTACACTGCCTAGTTTTTGCAATTCTTCATGAGTCTGCTGTTGCAAAAGTATTTCATTATATTCCCAACTTTTCTGCCACAACTTTTTCATTGTAAGACATGATGGAAAATTTTGGAATATAGGCAAAAGCGGTGACGTACAAGTCAACAAAAAACTTGTGAAATACTGAAATGTAACAAAAAAACTTCAAGCCATGTAACCTCCGAGCCAATCCAAGGTAGATGTGGCTCCCGTGTTATTACTCAAAAGAAGAGCAAATAATACTGGAATGACATGATAATGTTAACAGTCGAGTTTGACAGACATGATAATGTTAACAGTCGAGTTTGACAGGTCGACATTTCAACTTGGTAAAAGAAGAACGTTCCTCAGCACTGTCAAATTGAAATCTAGAAAGGTGGCTCTATGGAAGAAAACTCAACACACACTATTATTTCTTGTTTTAACACAACAGCACAAACAGAGAATGAAAGTTTGAGCTAATAAAACACAAACATGAGTCATTATGATAAATAGAAGCTTCCTCAAAGGGCTGCTTGCTAATTAATTTATTACAAAAACCACATTAAACATGTTCATATACATTAAACAATATAAAACATTCAGATTAGTGTCACATGAAAAATCAACATCACACCATTATTTTAGCTAAATGAGGTTAACTAAACCCAAGACATTGCTGAACACAACAAAAACACAACTTTTTCCTTTTACTTTTCAGGAATCTAACGGAAAACAGTAAAGCATATTCGAGATTACTAAATGAAACTTGACTAGTAGCATTCGCATACATTGAAACGAAAGATTCTAAGAAGTCAACAAGATTCAAAAACAATACCTGAGCACCCCGACCGCTAGAATGTCCCTCCCATAACATACCCTCATCGCCGACACGATCAGTCTCTTTAGAACCCAATTGCCCCTGCATCACAAGCAGAGAAGTGAAAGGCTCTTGCTGCTCAATCCCATTACCAAATTCATTCATTGTCATTGGCACCAAATTCTCTCCACCACCACCACCACCCCCACCGCCACTATTATTAATACTAATAATGTTATTATTATCGTTATTGATATTATCATCATCATCATCGTCATTTCCATTCACCATCGAGTCCGTCTTCAATAACTCCACCAACTGCTTATGTATCACTTGTTTGAGCTTACCACAACTCGGACTCTGACTCTGACTCTGCCTTTTTGACACACTACTCATTAAATCTCCGTTAAAAAACAAACCTTCCTCATTCGGCACCGTCAAATCCTGGCCGTTCATAATTCCGTTCGCTTTATACATCCACAACGACTCGAAGTCTTGACACCCATTCCAGTACTCACCAAACGTCTCCGTTTCGTTGAGCTTCTTATCCTCTAGATCGAAATTCCACATGGACGCCAGCTCGATAGCCGACGGACACCCTGAGAACCCTTCGATTGGGACGCGATCGTGTGCGGCCGACACAGAACAGCTACCGTGAGCGTCCCCATCGCACTCTTGACAAAGCACCAAATTGTCCGTGACGCACCGAAACGCCACCGGTTCGCTACTGCAGTTGTCGCAGATCTGTGACCGGATGTGTTTCTTTGAAAGCAGGTTCGCCGAGTGCACCTGTTGGTCGCAGAACAAACAGAGCTTCGCTGAGTCAGCTCTACAGTACAGAACCGCAATTTGCTCACCGCAGAAATCGCACGCCACGCTTTCTTTGTTACTGTTAGATTTCGGATTCACCATTTCGAATTTCAAGCAAATATTGAATAAATTTTTTGTTGATTTTTTTTTCCTACAAAACCCTAACTGAAAAACGAAGAAGAGGAGGAGGAAGACAAGAGAGTGTGTTTTTGTTTTCTGGAAACACGAAGTAGAAACATTTTTCACTTTTTGGTGATTAAATATTATTTCATGAGCAAAAAAAGATGGTGGGTTAGTTAATCCGCTAGTGAATAGATGAGGACTGATGAGATCAATGAGTGAAAATGTAAAATGTGGAGCCCACTTTAGAAAATATCTTGTCACTTTTTCGCTGAGCTGGCACGTAAGTTCAAGGCATCTAATTAAATTAACAATCACGATTTGCTAAGTGCGATGCACTAGCAATGAGTTCTCTTTGATGATAAAATCATAGCCGTTGGATGAGTAGACTAGTGGATGCTGATGTGATGAAGGTGTAGGGGATTTTTGGTGGGTGGTGTTGTAGGAATTGAGTCAATTAATTTGATAAAGGCACATGATTTATTGTGTGGGCCAGTGGGGACAGTACAAGATTGGCTTTTGGCTATGTTTAGTAACATCAAAGAATCTTGGTTAAGATTTAACTGGATTTTAATAATAAAGCCCATACCTAATGAGGCAACCCATTTTTTTGACAACGTTAAATTGAAGGATTAAAATTTAAAGATTCTCGTTAGGTATAACCAATGGTAGAAAATATCCTATCCCAAATACTCCACAAAGTCCCGAAAATTGGACACTCGAGATAGTAGCATGAGCTTGTAGCGGGTGGTTGTGAAAAATTATTTTTAAAATCATATCAGATTATTCGATTGAATCAGGAATTCATCATGAGTTCGATTTAGTTAAAGTTTAAAAAATGATTATCGATGAATCAGTCTGATTGGTTCTTGACTAATCAGACTCGAGATAGTAGCATGAGCTTGTAGCGGGTGGTTGTGAAGAATTATTTTTAAAATCATATCAAATTAGTCTATTGAACCTATTGAATTAGGAATCGATCATGAGTTCGATTTAGTTAAAGTTTGAAAATTGATTACCGATGAATCAGTCTGATTGGTTCTTGCCTAACAAAATTTTAAATGAAATATAAATATAATTTTTTTATAATTTTTAATTAATTAAAATTTTTTATAACATCAGACGGTTCAACTCGTCAAACCAATAACCCATTAAATCTTTCAAATTACCGATTTAATCACTGAACTGATTTTTAAAATATTGTTGTAAAGCACAAAAAATAAAATTGCCAGTCGAATGGCGCACAATATTTTCAGAATCGGATCGGTGATCGAATCAGTGATGTAAAATATTCAATGGGTAATTAGTTCGACCAGTTGAACTTTACCTAAAAAATCGACAAAACTGACTTACGTAATAAATAATTTTACTTAACCGATTTTGACCGGATTTTTCTAGACCGATTTTTTACTTTTAATTACATTGAACTCATGATCGATTCATATTTTAACCGGTCGAACAGGCCGATTCGATCAGATTTTAATAACAGTGATGTTATGTTACGATGCATAAACATGAATACAGAATATTGTAGACAGAAAGGAACGAATTATCTTCAAGCAAAAGATATAGATAAAAAGTTTGCATAAATCAAAACTCAATTATTGGTAGGGTGCAATAGGGCATAGGCTTTTCATTCATAGAATAGAATCATAAATAATTGCGATTAGACCTGTGACTGTGAGCGGTGACCCAGCAAGTCGGCCAGTCAAAGCAAAATTTCTCAAACATTAGCCCTAACAAATAAGGAGAAAAGCTTATATATATTATTATTTTCTTTCATAATTAATTTTTATATATATTTAAGTTTAATATTTTCCTGCTTCCTTAATGAGCCATGTAATATTAGTAATTTAAATTAAAAATTAACCGTTACAAGATCAACAATTCCATGAACTTATGCTTTTATTGCTGACATAAAAGTATATTTGCAAAAATTCTTATAAGCTAGGTCTAATTTCTTTTTAGTTAGCTTAATATATTTTCTTCATATATACGCAAAATTTTCAATTATTTTTACTAAAATAAATATAACTTCAATTATAATCACTTTCTGTGATAATAATAATAAAAAATTATTTATTGATTAGAATTATTTTGGAATTGAATAGAGTAAGTGGGTTAAAATTATATAACCCGAAAATATATACAATGTTTAAAAAATAAGTTTTTTATTAATTGTTTTATTTTCAAAAGAATTAATTCTTTAATAAAATCTCTTCGGGTCAAAAAAAATATTAAATTATTTTATCATCGTATGAAATTAATGTTAAAAATTTGTTTAATAATCATAAAATGCGACTATGCGAGCTCTATTTCCGAAAAACGGAAAAGAAACAAAATTGTTAAAAATCACGTGTTATCATGTTATGCATTGAGAAGAGCAAATAACAAACCCCGCTCAATCCAGAAGAGGATTTGCAGTTGCCAGATTTCAATATTAAAGACATACGTGTCGTCATCAGTGACGTCGTTTTATATTAAAAAAAAAAACCGTCCTCGCAATTTATTTTATTTTGGCTATTTTTTCAAGACCACCGTCTTCAAAGAGTTTTATTTAACAATTTGTGACCGTACACGGGTGCTCTTTAGTTGTATTATTTAGGGAAATTATTATATGTTCTTATAAAATTATTTGATATTCGAAAGAATATTTTGTTTTGAAAAAATAATATATGTGTTCTTAAAGTTTTTTTAAAAGAAATATAAATCACTTACAATTCTTAAAAATTAAGTGTTTTTTCGAACATTTGTAAATTTTGGGTTGATAGATGATAAAATTTCTAAAATTTTCAATAATAATTGACCATTTTTAATAACTTTTGATACATATATGATATTCTTTTCAAAACTAAGTATTTTCGGTAACATTATACAATTTTTGAATGGATAGATGATACTTTCCCTAAATTTTATAGGACTCTAAATGAGTTATTAAAATAAAATTCTTAATAATAAATAATTAAAAATATATATATACAAATTATATTAATACTAACAAATAAAATTCTCTAAATTCAAGAGTCCTAATTTTAAGTTAAATCTAAAAAGCTAACAGACAATCTGTATCAACTTTTCTCAACCACAAATTAAAAAAAAAAACCGCTGAAAATTGATGAAAATCAGTGAACCGACTAAAAATCGACGAACCAAACAAATTGGGTTTATCATTTTTTTAATTTTTAAATAAAACAACTAAACAAAACGACGTCGTTTCTAACCCGTTCCAAATCAGCGGTTCCAATTTTTTTTTAAAAAAAATATTTAAATTTAATAATCAATTAAAATTAATTTTTTTATACCGTTGGATCCAACATATGACTAAACACATTTTAGCAACACTGGTGTTCTCAACTGTTGCAGTAGAACAAGCTTTTAGTTAGGGGGGGATATTTTGGATGCGAAGCGTTCAAACTTGAGTCCTGAAGCATTAGAAGCCCAAATATATCGATAGATTTGGGTAAAACATAAGTAAGGGAACAAGATTTACAGGCGCAAGAAAGTGAAGAATACGATACGAAAGGAACGAGCACAACAATTGAAGATAAATATATCGTAATAATTTTATAAATATAAGTTATATTTTTAATTAAGTTGTAGTTTATAAACATTATAAATAATTAGAATAATTTATTTTTTAGTTATACTTTTATTAATATTAAATTATTATTTTTAATTGAAATTAATAAAATAAATAAATTATTTCAATTAATAATATTAAAAAATTGATTTGAACTGTCTAATACTGTCTAAAATTGTTCTGAATCGTGTGGAAAAAACGAAACCAGAACAAGAATTAAAATCATGACTAATTAAGACGCGGTTAGAACCGAAACCGACAGTCCGTAAACCGTGGCCATTGTAGTCAACTCACAGCCTCTCTCTCGTCTCACAGTCAGCCCTGAAGCTCTAAGCTCTCTACCTCTCTCTCGTCTCAGCCTTTCAGCTCTCTGTCTCTCTCATCTCGTCTGAGCTCTATGTCTCGTCTCGGCTCTATTGGTAAAATTTGGGGGGAAGCGGGTTAAGTGAGATTCTCTAGAACCCCATGTAGTATCATTAAACTGTTTTGAGAATTTGGGGTATATGAGAGACGATTTATTTACGACTAAAAATTATTTGATGTGTAATACAAATATTACAAATATTATTTAACGGGGAAATCCAAATTAGCCTCTGACGGATTCAGACCCTGTTACATACCCTGAAGATGCGTCTGACGACAGACCCTGGTGGGCAGAGCAGACCCACACGAGCAGACCCTGGAGAGTAAAATCAGACTCTGGTGCAAACCCTGAAGGCAGAATCAGACCCACAGAGTAGACCCTGAGTTTCAGATGCTGAGGTATGATTCAGACCCACGACGAGCTTCAGACCCAACGACGATTCAGACCCTGAGCGAAACGCGTCTGGCGTCAGACCCTGAAATGTTGTACGTCTGGCGCTGAAAGCTTTGTGCCTCTGCCTCTGAACGTCTGCTGAAGTCAAGTCTCTGACGATGATGCCTCTGACGCGAACCTCTGAACATGAGGAAGCCCTGAAGAAGCCTCTGACCGAACCTCTGAAACGCGAGGAAGCCCTGAAGAAGCCTCTGATGAAGGAGACTGATCCTGAAGAGATGGAACCGAACCGAACCACTGCTTCTTTCCGAGGCTTGTTGATGTCAACAATATCCTTAAAATAAATTTGTCCCCTACCGAATGTGCAGTAGAACGTGAGACGATTGTTTCCCAGTATGCAACAGAAAACGAACGAGTAAGGGCACCACCAAACTCGTATCCAACGAACCACAAAAGTGCTTGAACTCTTCCAAAAAACCGAAAAACAAAGAAAACCGTGGGCAAAACCTTTAAAACGAAAGCTTATGAATTTTTCTTATGTGTTGTCTCTTTCCAAAACGAAATACACTGCCATTTTTAAATCGAAATTGAACACGCCATTCATGAGTGGGAGACCTTACATTTGCTTGTAACCACCAAGTTAATCAGTACCATTAATTCAACTGTTATGGAACTTCAAAAGGCTTGGAAAAATAAAGAGACTTTCAAAAATTGGCTGGACCGGGCCCGCACAATTTGGTCCGGCATTCGTGTACGCAGGACGCGCGGGTGCACACGAGTCAGGCCTGATCGATTTTTGATTTGCACCCCCCCTGCGCGCGCACGTAGAGAGAGCCTATATCCTTATAACTCTTACCCATCTACATATGAGCAATCATATATAAACACAACTTCTCTCTATTAGCTTTCTCATGTGGGACAATCACATTTCTCTTTATTTTCCAACATCAATTGGTGAACTTTGAGCAACAATTTCTCATTCACCCAAGCACCATTTTGAGCATATGAATATACCATTTCGAACTACTCACTGAGGAGTATCTGAATCATTCAATAACAACCACTAACACGAAGTGGACCATGCTTAAAATTGTGCCTCAAAATGCTTACTCATAAGCATTTTCCAACAACCCCCCACATGAATGAAATTGACGAAAAAAACGTCAAATAAAAATATTTTATAAAATATTTTATTTTGACCTAAAAGAGTTCAACGGTTCAAAACCTGCATAGGATAGGTAGGCCTCAGCCTATGAACCTTCCCTTGTGAAAATATATCTCATTTACTGGCTGACAGTGGACGCGATGTCATTGAACTGTATTGTCGTTCATGTAAATGGAAAACATATATCACACAGATGTTTTACCTAACACATCTGAGTTCTCATTATTATGTTCATTTTGGCCATGAACATCAACATGGTTCTGCGAGAGTTTCTAATAATTGAGCCCCGTACAATTCCTTTTGAAGCGGCCACAATTCTCTCTCTCATAGGTGATTTCTTATTTAAGAGTATCCCGTAATACTCCGCTCAGATTCCCGACGCATAAGAATCATTAAAAGCCTTTGTTTAACCTCTATCCATACGAGCATCACTGTTTCATTTCACCATAGGAATGGACTAGAGGGTAACCCCCGCAGTGAACCAATTATGTCATTTACGAGTAGGTTGTCTCATTGAACCTAGATCTTGGGATCTCCAGTCAACAAGGTTGGGTTTTCCTTCGTAATAAATATTTATCTAACGGGCTTTGGTCTCATTCCCCTCGATGATTTCACAACTAACTCTCTGTTTAACCATTTGGTTAGCGGATCCGCAATGTTATCATTTGACTTTACATAGTCAATCGAAATAACTCTAGCAGAGAGTAATTGTCTAACGGTATTGTGTCTACGACGAATATGCTAGACTTACCATTATACATAATGTTATGTGCCCTTCCAATTGCAGATTGACTATCGCAATGAATGCAAATTGATGGCACTGGCTTAGGCCAACTTGGAATATCCTATAGAAAATTTCGAAGTCATTCTGCTTCTTCAGCACACTTATCCAATGCAATGAATTCTGATTCCATTATAGATCTGGCTATCACAATCTGTTTGGAGGATTTCCATGATATAGTTGCACCTGCTAGTGTAAACACATAGCCACTGGTAGACTTTGAGTCTTTCATGTCAGATATCCGGTTATCTTCCTCAATTCTGGGCTTAAGAACCAAGTCTTCAATGCTAATTTCTTTTCGCTTATGTTTTAGATAATTCTTGAAATTTTTCCAACCATGTGGTAATTTCTCAATTATCGAGGCTACTTGGAAGGTTTCACTTAAAACCATCCCCTCAGCATGAATTTCCGCTAGAATAATCTGCAGTTCTTGTACTTAGCTTAACACAGTTTTGGAATCAACCATATTAAAATCTAGGAATCGACCTACGATAAATTTCTTAGTACCGACATCCTCAGTTTTATATTTTCGATCTAAAGATTCCCAAAGCCATTTTGTTGTTTTCATTCTAGCGTACACATTGTACAAGGAATCACTTAGCCCATTCAGCACATAATTCCTACATAGGAATTCAGAATGTTTCCAAGCATCGATCGCACTGATCACTTGGATATCAATCTTACCCTCTGTGGGTACAAGAGCATCTTCATTTAGGAACCTCGCAAGGTTCAACGTGGTCAAGTAGAAAAACATTTTCTGTTGCCACTGTTTGAAATTCTGTCCACTGAATTTTTCAGGTTTTTCCGCGGCATGATTGACATGGTTCACATGTCCAACTGGTTGTCTAACCATAGAGGCAGCAACACTTTGGCCAGCTACAAAGGCTGCCATATTAAGCCCAGATGCTGTAGCACGTTGGCCAGCCGTAGAGGCTGCCACTGCAATTTGGCCAGCCACAGGGGCTGCCACAACATTCTGGCCAGCCGAAGAGGCTGCCACATTCGGATCTCTTGTGTTTGGATTGTTTTCCATATCCACATAGTCGAATTTGTTTTAAGACTGTAGTATAAATATTACAAATTTTATTTAACGGGGAAATCTGAATTAGCCTCTGACGGATTTAGACCCTGTTGCAGATCCTGAAGATGTGTCTGACCGCAGACCCTGGTGGGCAGAACAGACCCACACGACCAGACCCTGGAGAGTAAAATCAGACCCTGGTGCAGACCATGAAGGCAGAATCAGACCCACAGAGCAGACCTTGAGTTTCAGATGCTGAGGTATGATTCAGACCCACGACGAGCTTCAGACCCAACGACGATTCAGACCCTGAGCGAAGCGCGTCTGGCGTCAGACCCTAAAGTGTTGTACGTCTGGTGCTGAAAGCTTTGTGCCTCTGCCTCTGAACGTCTGCTGAAGTCAAGTCTGTGACGATGATGCCTCTGACGCGAACCTCTGAACACGAGGAAGCCCTAAAGAAGCCTCTGACCGAACCTCTGAAACACGAGGAAGCCCTGAAGAAGCCTCTGATGAAGGCGACTGATCCTGAAGAGATGGAACCGAACCGAACCACTGCTCCTTTCTGAGGCTTGTTGATGTCAACAATATCCTTAAAAAAATATGTCCCCTACTGAAGGTGCAGTAGAACGTGAGACGATTGTTTCACAGGATGCAACGGAAAACGAACGAGTAAGGGCACCACCAAACTCGTATCCAACGAACCATAAAAGTGCTTGAACTCTTCCAAAAAACCGAAAAACAAAGAAAACCGTGGGCAAAACCTTTAAAACGAAAGCTTATGAATTTTTCTTGTGTGTTGTCTTTTTCCAAAACGAAATACACTGCCCTCTTTAAATAGAAATTGAACACGCCATTCGTGAGTGGGAGACCTTACATTTGCTTGTAACCACCAAGTTAATTAGTATCATTAATTCAACTGTTATGGAACTTCAAAATGCTTGGAAAAATAAAGAGACTTGCAAAAATTGGCTGGGCCGAGCCCGCACAATTTGGTCCGGCATTCGTGTACGCAGGAAGCGCGGGTGCACACGAGTCAGGCCTAATTGGTTTTTGATTTGCACCACATGCGCGCCCACGTAGAAAGAGCATTTATCCTTATAACTCTTACCCATCTACATATGAGCAATCATATATAAACACAACTTCTCTCTATTAGCTTTCTCATGTGGGACAATCACATTTCTCTTTATTTTCCAACACCAATAGGTGAACTTTGAGCAACAATTTCTCATTCACCCAAGCACCATTTTGAGCATATGAATATACCATTTCGAACTACTCACGGAGGAGTATCTGAATCATTCGATAACAACCACTAACACGAAGTGGACCATGCTTAAAATTGTGCCTCAAAATGCTTACTCATAAGCATTTTCCAACATGATGTGCTTCTTCTTGCTCGTTTGCCTACTTCAATCCTAGCTGAAGATTATATGATTTCCCTTTTTTAACCGTTTGTCAGTCTACTTATATTAATTTTGCCATTTTTCAATTTGTTTCTTGAGTAATTTTTTGATACAACTGAAATATTAGTGATGTGTTATTATCAACAAATTAGTAAATGATATATATGATTTAATATCCATATTTTTAGTTGTTTTTTAATATTTTAACACGCGTGTCGATAGATTATTTGATTGTTGTACAAATGACGTTATACCTACGTTGTATTGTAAATTTTGTTATGTATCTTAGATGAGAGTTGCAATGATTTTTGTTCAATCAAATTTTGTAAGTGCTCTATTATTGTTTTCTGATTGGCTCTAATTTCTCTGAGAGCACCCCAAATGATAAACATAATTTTGGTGCAAGATTTGCATCAAATTTTGCACCAAATTATATATCCATACCCAATTCAATGTACCAAATTATATTTCATTTTAAATATGAGAAATGCTAATGAGAATCTTAAGGACACTAATTAAGAATTCATTTTATGAAAATTTTAATGGGAAAATGAAAAAATAAATAATATTTTGACAATTTTTTAACATTTCTCATAAAAGTGATGTGAAAATTTTCCTAAAATAAATCATTAATGAGCGCTCTTATGGCACTCGTTAGCATGATCATTTATGTATTTCTCAACCATTAGCATGGTACAGTTGTACCTCTTAACTAACATAATATTTACATTAAATATTTAACTATTTTATATTAATTTTTAAAGATGAATTAATAAATTAAGTGTTCACGTATTAATAAATTAAGTTTAAAAATAAATATTTATTCTAAGTTTCATTATTTTTTAATTATTTATTTATAATAAAAATAAAAGATATAAATAGTAAAAAATTATTTTATTGAGTCAAAATATAATTATATAAAAATATAAATGATAAAACTTAAAATTATTAAGGACTAAATTAATTTTTAAAAAAATACAAATACAAAATTTGACACAATAAACAATGTCGCGTCAAATTATAGCGCACCGTCACTGTGGCTTCTCATTATCTTCTTGGTTGGTTTTTCGAGGTGGGGTCAAGTGTCAAGAGCGTACTGTAAACTACCAAAGCTGAAAAACATGAGCAATATGATTTTCTTGTTAGATTTCTTGTCATGGGGGATTAGTATCAATTAATACTAGCCCTTTAATTAAATGAGTTCGTTTTAAATTTGATGATTATTTTTGTTTTTATATTATAAATTATTAGACTTGATGTTTGTAATTTGTTACATGTATTGTTCAATTTTTATATTTTTTATTAAATTTTTTTATAATTTTATTTGATTAATATTATTTATGATATTAGCCGGATAAACTTCAATCAAGAGAGTCAAGTGAACCTGTGGGAACACAGAAAATATGGGCGACACTTTTCTGTCCTAGGCTCGCGGCCTAGTTGGGAGTACGGAGTAGCCACGGGGGACTAAACCGGAGAATAATGGAGTCGCCACCCGGTGTGAACCGGGAAAATGAGATTTAAGGCCGCACTCACCCCTCGCAAGGGAAGACCTCAAACCGTTGGGTTCGGAATGGTCCTTACTTATGTCACTTGTAATAAAAGGATTTATTTAATAATTTAACCAGACTTAAATAACATTTATTTCCAAAAATATCATGCTTCTAAATTCATATGCATACATCAACAAGTTCATCACAACATGCAACATCACATGGCAATCTCATGAACATATTTCAATCCTATGATATGGAAAACTAAGAACAACATAATCATGCTTGAGTACTATCTCATGAACCTATTAACCAAATAACATGCTAACAGCCTAATCATGCTTGAATACAATCCCAAGAACACATAGAATGGATAAATGCAGGAATACAAATAATACGGTTGGCTATATAACACAAGAAAGATCAACCAAGAGGCAATTATGCATGAATATGATAAGACAGACTCAGTTCAGTGTGTGCGCATTCGTGTAGCATTCGTAAACGCGTTCGAACGGTAAACAGAAGGTTCGCGTTCGTATGGCGTTTGATAACGCGTTCGAACGGAAATGAAACAGAATGCTCGCGTTCGTATGGCGTTTGATAACGCGTTCGAACGGAAATGAAACAGAATGCTCGCGTTCGTATGGCGTTTGATAACGCGTTCGAACGAAAATGAAACAGAATGTTCACGTTCGTATGGCGTTCGTGAACGCGTTCGAACGGAAATGAGACCTGATGCATGATAAGGCAAAAATGCATGCGCGTTCGAGTTGCGTTCGTAAATGCGTTCGAACGGGAACAGACCTGATGCATGAAATGGGACGCAATACATAAACAACAAAATAAAGGGGCGCGGCGAAGTACTGCCGTAAAGGTGGCCTTTTGTGGGCTCTTGATCTCTCAAAGAGATGACCTTTAGACCAACATACTAAGCCCATGTGCGTCACATCACATCATGCATACAAACATAAAGACAATCATATTCAACTAAGTATGTCTGATTGAACGTGTCTTGCATCCAACCGAACACACATCAACCGGCGCGGCAAAACATCGTGGTAAAGGGCTTTAACCCCTCCCCATAGGGGATCTTTCATTCCACTTACTAAGCCCATGCGCTCGATTGAACCATGCATAAATAAGCAACATGCAGAATTTAGGTGACGAAAAATAAATAAATGAAAGCAACACAAAACAATAGAAGGTGCCGTTTACTCAAGTGGTACGTGGAGTTGTATCCCAAGTACAGACCGCACTACCGTCCATTCGGATTCGGCTACGGAATTTACGTCTGGGTTTCCATCCTATATACCACAAGAGACGACACTCTTCCATTTCATTCAAGCCACAACATGCATCCATAGACGACTCTCTTGCGAATAGAATTCAATGATAAAAAAACGAATATAAACCAATGAAAAAGTGCCCTCAGGTCTAACCTTTTAAATCACCTCTCGGATGTACGGTACACGATCGTCGGAAGGGTGGATGCTCCGCAACTCTCCCGGTTCACTGGTTCACTGTTCTCGTTCGTTGTCTTACTGTTTTGAGTCGTCGTTCTCCGTCTTTTGCTACTGTTTCTTGTGGTTTCGCTGCCGTTTCCTCTTTATCTTTTGCTTACTGTTTTTGGGTGTGTTCTTCCTGTAATTTTTTTGTGTGTTGTGTATGAGCTAGGGACTAGGGTTGAGAAGGTTGGTGAATGGTTCTTTTTATAGGCAAAGGGTTGGGCTTGACAAGGAAATGGATTTGGCTAATTAAAGAGGGATTTGATTTGGTGTTGGACAAGGAAAGCAAGGGATTTGATTTGGTTTGGTTTAGGAATACAATATTTTAGATTGGTAATTATCTTATTAGATTAGGAAGTCAAATATATGATTGGCTTTAATTGGTTAGGATAGATTTTAATTAGGTATATATTCTTTTTAGTTTTAGTATATAATATATTCAAATTATTTAAATTAGGCATGATTTTAGTTTAAGTTTGGTAAATGCTTTAATTAATTGGTAAATGGTTTAAATATTTTATTTAATGTTTAATGTTTAAATTAATATTTATTTATTTAATTTGGGACGTGTTTTATGGGCTTTGGGGGGCTAATTGGGCTGGATGTGAGGCTAGCAGCAAAACCAGAATTACCGACACCGTTCGAACGCTTCCTCGAACGCGGCACGAACCCCCGCAATCTGTTTGACGTTCGAACGTAAACACGAACGCAACACTAACGAAAACAGTGAACCTTGTTTATTCTGAATTTCCCCTTCCGATGTCCGTTTCCCGTGACCTCCGTGACTTAAAAGGTAGTGTCTCCAAAATGAGACTCATCATAGGGACTTATGTGTAAAAATGCAGTGCCTACAGAACCCTTATAATTTTCATGTGAACCAACCTCAACCAAGAGGTTATTTTGATAAACTTCATTATCATCACTGAGGGAAATCAGGACATATTAGACCTAATTGCTTAATGTTGAACAAACAGAGGACGGGGTATAGCAGTGCTCAACCTATATTTGATTTTTCGAATCTAACTCAAATAGATATGGATGCACAACTAACATATCTTTGTGTCAAGAATTTTATACTACGTCAACAAATCTATGTGTTGATTGACTTTATTACTTTATCTATTTTCATCTTGTTCATTATTGTATAGATTAGGATTGTGGTCATTAATTAGACTTAAAGGTGTTCGAACTTAGACATAACAATTATAACTTAGACTTGTCTTTGATATAATAGTTTTTTATTCCGTAATTTACACATATTTCACCATAAGTGTACATGATAAGAATCTTATCATAATTTTCAAATTTGACTTACCTAACTAATATATTAGTTCAATAGATATGAATGCACAACTAACATATAAATACTTCCTTATAATTAGTCAGTTACATCTATCTGATGTGTGATATGAGATGATCGTGATCATCTACATTATTTGTGTCTAATCTGCTTTGGATTTTATTTTTTTTGCTTTTGAAACTTGTATTTAAATTTTAGTAGCTGTCCCTTTAATTTGTGATTTTTTTTTTGGATAACTGGGGTGTCCCTGCCAGCTTACGCGCACCTCAACTAATCCCCGGAACCTGTGCCACGTGCCCTCAGAAGTTTCCCAACACAGATCATGGTAAGTCGCTGGCTTTTCACACAAGGGGCCTGTTGAGAAGCGGCCTCGAGTGCGCAGGGGAAAATCAAAATTATTATGCCGCTTCCCCTTTACCCAAGACCCATTGTTTTGATTATTTTACAAACCTATGCATGTTACTATATATTCTAAGCATAAAACTCATAAAACATGCAAAGAACAAAAACCTAAACATGCTAACTATCATAAGAACTCTAATTAAAATAAAGAAAGAAAAAGACTTACTTGAACCGAAGACTCCTCCAGTCCTCCCTCCAATTTACAAGTTTTTCTTGAACTCAGCAAGCTCTTCCACGTTCCAAAGAGCCACCCAAGTGTGTGGCCTCCAAAGATGCACACACCAAAGCCAAAACTCAACGGCAAGACTACGCCTCACGAGTATTTTTCCATTGGTGCTAGCCTAGGCAAATACCTCAAAAATTTTAACTCGAGGTTCCTCTACTCAATTAGACTTAATGATCCTCAAAATCAGTGCCTTACTCTTAAACTTTAGAGTTGCTCACTTATATAAACCCAATATATGAAAGGTTTTGGTGTAAAAATTTGTGAAGAATCTTTGGGTTTATATAGTGCTCCAAAGACAACAAAATTAATTAAGAATCTGATGTGAGATAAAAGCTAATTTAATCTTAGCCATTGGATCTTAATTTAGTGGTTTAATGAGATTATAAAACACTAATAAGAGTTTGAGTAGAATTGGAATTCAAAAAATATTAAAAAAATATAAAAAAAACATTTACTATTCACGTGAATAATAATTTTTTTAAAATTCCAATTCCCAAAGTGCCCATATCGTCATTCACCAATCCCCAAGCCATTATGGAATCTCATAAATGATCTGTTCAATAATTAAACACATTGAACCATTTATGAACAATTCATACAACAATCATATATGCTGTTATATTTGTATTGTGTACTGTTAACCATTGATTTCGACTTTGTTGTGTATGACCTTTTGGGTTCCCATCGAGTTGGACATGAAATGAATCGTGATAATTTCACGTTCCAAAGAGCCACCCAAGTGTGTGGCCTCCAAATATGCACAAACCAAAGCCAAAACTCAACGGCAAGACTACGCCTTGAATGCACGAGTATTTTTCCATTGGTGCTAGCCTAGGCAAATACCTCAAAATTTTTAACTCGAGGTTCATCTACTAAATTAGACTTAATGATCCTCAAAATCAGTGGCTTACTCTTAAATTTTAGAGTTGCTCACTTATATAAACCCAATATATGAAAGGTTTTGGTGTAAAAATTTGTGAAGAATTCTTTGGGTTTATATAGTGCTCCAAAGACAACAAAATTAATTAAGAATCTGATGTGAGATAAAAGCTAATTTAATCTTAGCCATTGGATATTAATTTAGTGGTTTAATGAGATTATAAAACACTAATAAGAGTTTGAGTCGAATTGGAATTCAAAAAATATAAAAAAATATAAAAAAATATATTTATTATTCATGTTACTATTCACGTGAATAATAATTTTTTTAAAATTCCAATTCCCAAAGTGCCCATATCGTCATTCACCAATCCCCAAGCCATTATGGAACCTCATAAAATGATAGTTCAATAATAAAACACATTGAACCATTTATGAACAATTCATACAGCAATCATATATGTTGTTATATTTGTATTGTGTACTGTTAACCATTGATTTCGACTTTGTTGTGTGTGACCTTTTGGGTTCCCATCGAGTTGGACATGAAATGAATCGTGATAATTTAATCGAACATAAATTATCCTCCGATCATATGGTTGTTCGATTTCAATGACCAATGTTGACATCTAGCAACATGCCAAGCCCCCCAAATGAGAAGGAAAAATATATATATTCATTCTGTATGCGATTTACATATGATACGGTCTCTCACCTCACTATATTCCCACCTATTGACCTATGGTACAAAAAGTGTCTACTCATATGGTCAAATGTATGATGTTGATAGTGTCATGAATCGTGCTAACCCAGGAATCTCACATGATTCTTCCGCTGTGGCCACAGTCTCAAGCACTGATCACACATATTAACCCGCGAACTGGAATACTACTCTTATAAGAAAATATTATTTGAGAGAGTGGCGATTCTCTGTTGTATCTTTACAAACTTCATGTTTTCAACAAATGACCCAATCATACCCTTATGACCGGATCTTTTGAACCGGGGAATGAGAAGTCAAAGTTATTTGATCTACACATAAGATTGTAAAGACCCCAAGTCAAAGGACTAGTCATATAATCGATACATGAAAGTTCTCACCGACACATTTGATAAACACTCCATATGAAAACTTTTGACGGTCAGTTCGATGGACACGAGTGATGAGTGGTATTTATACCACTATTTCCCACTCATTTGACCTAATGTTTTGTATTGTTTCTCGAGTTTTATGAACGTTTTGATGTGTTTTGTTGTTATTTTGCAGATAAATAAAGTTTGGACAGCACTGGAGGCAATTTGGGGCAAATCCGGACAAAAATGCACCAACTGGAATATTTCAGTCTTCAGCGCGTCGCGCCGCGCAATGCCTTGGCGTCGCGACGTCCAGCGTGCACCGGAGATGCTAAAATGCGCCGTGGTCAACGGGTCAACAAGTTGAAAAGTTTGACTTTGCTAACATGCGTCTGACACGTGTCACCATCACAACGGAGATGCTAACGTGCGCCGTGCCACGTGTCAAGATCTCATTGCTCGGACGGCCACCGCCTCACGTGTCATGCCACGTGTCGCCACATCATCGTCCACATCAGCAGCCACGTCAGCAAGTCAACCGAGTCAACGCGCCACGTCATCATCAGCCAATCACAGCGCGCCACGTGTCAAGCTCTCATTCGTCCGACGGCCGCCGCCCCACGTGTCATGCCACGTGTCGCCACATCATCACCATGACGCAAGCAATGACGTCATGAACAGTTGACACGTCATCATGACGTAAGCGATGACGTCATGAACAGTGCCAAGTCAACGGATCAAATCTGAGTCAACCAACAGCGCGTGACACGTGTCACTGTAGCGCGCGGCGCGACGCGCACCCAGAGTCGCGACGCTAACCCCTTACCCGCGCCTATAAATTCGCACCCGATTTCAGAAATTTTTGTCCAGTCCTCTCTCTTCAAATCTTCCTAAAGAGAGAGTTTCTCTCTCTAAAAGTCTTTAAGTTTTATTTTTTTACTTTTGTAAATAAATTTTAATTACTTTTTGTAATAATAGTAATTTTATTTTTACTTTTTACTTTCTTTTACAGTTTTTACTATTTACTATTACTTTTTATATTTTTTTTTACTATTTACCGTGATGCGGTAATTTCTTTATGTTCGGGTGAAAGGTAATTTCTTTTACTATTACTATTTAGATTAATCTCCCTTAAAAATAATATATTTACTATTTAAATTGGACTTAATCAGGATACCGCCAGATTGGTCGGTGGGTAATAAAATTCATATTCCGCCTATATGGCTGGTTTAATTTAAATTCCGCCTTTATGGCTGGTTTTGGTTTCCTCCGCCTTTATGGCTGGTAAAATTACAAGTTTATATATTATTTTAATGGGAGATATCTAAATAAGTAGTAGTAGAATTAATTCCTTTTACCTTAACATTTTATTTTATTTTACTTTTCAGTCAGTATTTTTATTTTATGTCTTTTATTTTTATGTTTTTATTAGCCCTAGTTATGTGTTAGTTATTTAGGGGTTGTGATAACTTTTAATATCAATAGTTTATAAGGGATTATTTTATAGTTTGGGTAATTAATAAGTTTACTTATTAAGTCTTAAGCTTAATGCTTCTTATTGTCTGATCACCAATAAGATTGAAATGGTAAATCTAAAATGAACTAGACATAGGGATTTTAGGTTTCAGCCTTAGACTTAATAGCCCACGATCTTCCTTGAGGATAGATAACCCTTTTAATAGATTTCCTTACAGGATAGGAATATACCTGTTGGGCGGGGGTAATCATAATTAGAACTTAGACTTAATGAATCCAGGTAATGTGGTTGACATAGGAATATGGTTCAATTGGGTTATACTGGGTATTTGTAATTGACCATCGGAAGAGGCTTTTACATAATTTAGTGTTCCAGGTTAGTAAACTGATTTATTACACTAACATAAAATAATCACTTCATCTTTTAAATGATATTAAAGGAAATCACAACCTTATATCTTTTTATCTGTTATTTTCCTTAGTATTTTCTTTTGTCTTTTTATTTATTTATTTAGCAAATCTTCAATCAACCAAATCAATCAAGCAATCAATTTCATTCTCTCTTTTAATTAGATATTTGTAATTAAATAGATTCAACAATTAATAACAACAGTAGGAATTAAGTCCTCGTGGGATCGATATTTTTATACTACTTGAACGATACGTGCGCTTGCGTTATACGTGTGTGTTTACGCCGGTCAAGTTTTTGGCGCCGTTGCCGGGGACTTATATTTCTTGAGTTATTAATTTTGAAGCTATCTAATTTACTTGTATCTAATTTTCTTTATTTTTATCTGTATTTTTTTATTTCTTCTTTTGATTTCAGGTGACTTAAAATGGAACATTACTGGGAGATTGAAAGATTACATGCTTTACAAGAAGATAACCCCACATCTGGGAGCAACAGTCCGGTTTTCTGTGGCCTGTTGAACAGCCCAATGATTATCACTGGATGCCAGAACCAAGCAATGCTACATTTGTTCATCAGAACGAAATGAGGAGATGTGACATATGTAATGGTGACCACCGAAGCGATTATTGCGAATACAACTATCATCCAGGGTGGCAGAACCATCAAGATCATTCATGGTATGACGAGCCATCACATTTTACAGAATCACATTTTCCATCTTATCCACCATTTTCCTTCGATCTTCATCAACAACCAGAACCATCAGAGGAAGATCAGTGGATTCACATGTTCAAAGAACAGACAACTCGATTTGATACACAAGTTCAGATTCAAACGGAGTCCATACAGAGAATGACAGATCAGATCAGACAATTAACATATAACCTGAATCAAATATCTCACGGAGCAAATCCAAACAATACTGAAGAAGCCTTCGAATATCCTCAGATTCATCATGACATCATAACAGAGGATGAGGCTGAGCAGTATCAAGAATCAGAAGTATCAGTTCAGGAACCTGAACCGGCAAAGTCTCGATTTGATTTTTATTATTCTAACTCTGACGAGGAGGAAGCTGATCCATTTTTACCAACTGTACCAACAACGGAGGATCAAACTTTCAAGCCTCAAAACGAAGATCTTGGAGATTCCATTGCAACGATGTTTGAAGAAGATCTTCCTGAACCATCCAATCCAGTAAAATCAGAGGATGAAGACCTAAAATCTGACATTTCTTTTCATCCTCAGGTTGACAATTTTGATGCATGTATTTCACAGATGACAGATGAAGAGCTGAATACAGAAATTTTCAAATACATCTGTGAAGAAAAGGTGGAGCAAAAAGCAGAGCAAATGGAGGAGCAAATGTCTGACCTTAATAAAGATCCCGAGCATTCAGGAAAAACATCGCTGTTTTGGGGAGTACAAATCAAAGATATCACCCAGAAGCTTGACAGAATGGAATTTCCATTTCAAGTCAAACACCATACGAGACCTGATTTTCTTTCTTTCTTTTCAGGACACTGGAGCAAAAGGAGAGTAAAAAGGTGGCACGAGCACTGAATGATGAGACAAATTTTTTTTGCCACTTTACCGTTGGAAGAGACCATTCAAAAGCAATGCTCACGGGATTGTCCTTAATCGGACATCCAAAACGACATTGAAACCTCCTTGACAATAGATTTCAGTCACGTCTGGCTGAAAACGAAAAATTCAGCGCTAGCAGGGAGGCAACCCATGCAATTTGTTGTAATTTATTTTTGTGAACTTTTTAATGTTGTGTGTTATTTTTGTAGGAAAAGGCACAAACGAAGCATTTTAAGACAGAAGGAATTGTGTTTGGAAATCAAAGATGAGAAAAAATTCATTAGCAATGGCTGAATAAAGAATGAAATCTTGAGACTCATTCTAATGAATTATACTAGCGAGTGGCGTATTGCGTACACAATTCCGTTGCCTTAATTATTGCTTTGATTCGCTTTTCTGTTGTAATTATCTTTATTTTCGTAGACAGGATCCAAACTTTTTGACCTTTCACGATTTCTTTTGTTGTTAGCTAACAAACGTCCTCTGGAAGATACTTCTGCTATTATTACTCACCCTTTTTCAGGTACTATAAATTCAGCCCGTCATTGCACTTTTGAAGGCATCCTGATTTGAAAAAGAAATACATAAAAAATGGAAGCAACTTCAAGAAGACGAGTTGAAAACTTGTGTGTTTTGTGGTAGTACTGTTGGTACTAAACCACAATACATAGAAGCAGCACGGGAATTGGGTCGAGTCTTAGCCGCAAAGAATATGCATTTGATATATGGCGGAGGCAATCTCGGACTTATGGGGATCGTTTCAAAAGCCGTACAGGAAGGAGGCAGTCACGTTTTGGGAATCGTCCCAAAACCTTTGGCAGAGGCAAATCTTATTGGCTCATCAAACGGAGAGGAACTGATCGTATCAGGTATGTCTGAACGCCTGGTAGAAATGATTAACCGTGCTGATGCTTTTATTGCTTTGCCAGGTGGTTTAGGTACATTGGAGGAAATTTTTATAGTTCTATCTTGGGCGAACCTGAACATACACCAGAAACCAATTGGTTTGCTCAACGTTGATGGATTTTATGATTTTCTTTGTGTGTTTCTTGATGATGCTCGGAGAAATGGGTTCGTTTCGAAACCTATGAAAGAACTCCTATTCACTGCCAGACTTGCTCCAGATCTAATAGACCAACTCATAGCCTATGAACCACAAGTTGACCCTATCCTATCAAAGATAAATTGGTCTGAGGACGATCGTGGTAAGAGGTGTCGAATTAATCTGAATCTTAACCTTTAATTTCCTGTAGATTTCAGCTAACCAGGTACAACCTTCTAACTCTCCTTTTACTGTTTAAGACATTGGGGACAATGTCTCATTTAGGTTTGGGGGAGGAATTTAGTTGATTAGTACCTTGTTTTTAGTTTGTATGTTGTTTTTATTTTTAGTCCAAAATTTTTCGAAAAATACAAAAAAAATTGAAAAATTTTCAAAAATTACAAAAAGATTTTGTATTTTTGTGTTTTTATTTTGACTAAAAAGGTGAAATTGGTGAAAGATAGCTGAGTAAGGAGTTTTCACTCCTGATACGTATCTCAAGCCCATTTTCGAAATAAAGTTAATTTTTGTTTATTTCCTTTTAAATTATTTAATTTGTGAATTCTCCATAAATCTGACTAAAATGAATCTTCATATGTTCAGATGACAGGTATTATGAACTTACATGGAACATACAGTCATGAGCTAAAACTTGAAAAGTTTGTAATATTCCGTGCTATAGTTTAATTGGAGGAAGCATCTCAAATAGTGATGGAGTAAAAAAAAAAAAAAAAAAAAAAAAAAAAAAAAAAAACGTCCGAGATCCGAGTTATTAAGTCTGTAAGGGTGTTTTAACACCTAGTGCCCTAAAACCAACTGGTTTGGGAGTCACTGGCCAAAGCTCGTTACATGGATCGAAGATGCTGCAAAAATATAAATATCTGAAGTCTGAGTAATTAAGTTCGTAGGGGTGTCTTAACACCTGGTGCCCTAAAGCCAACTGGTTTGGGAGCCACCAACCCAAAGCTCGCTACATAGACGGAAGGTATTGTATATAAATAAAAAATAGAGAAAAAATCAAAGAAAAAATCAGAAAAATCAAAAAATTATTCCATTACTACAAAAAGGTGTGAAATCTGAGAGAACTTTAGGACAAAAATATTACTCTCTTATCAACTGCACTTATGACTATTGTGGGCAAAAATGAGTTGATTAATATTTTGTTAGCTGTATATATGAAGAATGGTAAAAATAATCGGAGAATTTACTTATTCGGTAATTTAGAAAGAACAAAAACAAACAACTAGTAACTTGGAGTAGAATTTTCACCTGATTAGTCACTAACTTTCTTTATTCTCTTTTCGCTTGTCTTTTTGCTTTTGTGTGCATTAGTTTTACTAACTTTTTACTTTTGTAAAATGTTTGTGGGTATCATTGCTGTAAACCCTCACGAGACTACACTCGTCCACTAGGGACACCTAGGGGTTTAAGGCTTGTTGCATACGCTAAATGCAACCGTGATCCCTACGAAAGTGGCTTAGTTAAAGTTTATTTTCTTGTTATTTTATTTTCTGTTTTGCTCGAGGACTAGCAAAATGTTAGGTTTGGGGGTGTGATGAGTGGTATTTATACCACTATTTCCCACTCATTTGACCTAATGTTTTGTATTGTTTCTCGAGTTTTATGAACGTTTTGATGTGTTTTGTTGTTATTTTGCAGATAAATAAAGTTTGGACAGCACTGGAGGCAATTTGGGGCAAATCCGGACAAAAATGCACCAACTGGAATATTTCAGTCTTCAGCGCGTCGCGCCGCGCAATGCCTTGGCGTCGCGACGTCCAGCGTGCACCGGAGATGCTAAAATGCGCGTGGTCAACGGGTCAACAAGTTGAAAAGTTTGACATTGCTAATGCGCCTGACACGTGTCACCATCACAACGGAGATGCTAACGTGCGCCGTGCCACGTGTCAAGATCTCATTGCTCGGACGGCCACCGCCTCACGTGTCATGCCACGTGTCGCCACATCATCGTCCACATCAGCAGCCACGTCAGCAAGTCAACCGAGTCAACGGGCCACGTCATCATCAGCCAATCACAGCGCGCCACGTGTCAAGCTCTCATTCGTCCGACGGCCGCCGCCCCACGTGTCATGCCACGTGTCGCCACATCATCACCATGACGCAAGCAATGACGTCATGAACAGTTGACACGTCATCATGACGTAAGCGATGACGTCATGAACAGTGCCAAGTCAACGGATCAAATCTGAGTCAACCAACCAGCGCGTGACACGTGTCACTGTAGCGCGCGGCGCGACGCGCACCCAGAGTCGCGACGCTAACCCCTTACCCGCGCCTATAAATTCAGCACCCGATTTCAGAAATTTTTGTCCAGTCCTCTCTCTTCAAATCTTCCTAAAGAGAGAGTTTCTCTCTCTAAAAGTCTTTAAGTTTTTATTTTTTTTACTTTTGTAAATAAATTTTAATTACTTTTTGTAATAATAGTAATTTTATTTTTACTTTTTACTTTCTTTTACAGTTTTTACTATTACTATTTACTTTTTATCGTTTTTACTATTTACCGTGATGCGGTAATTCTTTATGTTCGGTGTTCGGGTGAAAGGTAATTTCTTTTACTATTACTATTTAGATTAATCTCCCTTAAAAATAATATATTTACTATTTAAATTGGACTTAATCAGGATACCGCCAGATTGGTCGGTGGGTGGTAATAAAATTCATATTCCGCCTATATGGCTGGTTAATTTAAATTCCGCCTTTATGGCTGGTTATTTTGGTTCCGCCTTTATGGCTGGTAAAATTACAAGTTTATATATTATTTTAATGGGAGATATCTAAATAAGTAGTAGTAGAATTAATTCCTTTTACCTTAACATTTTATTTTATTTTACTTTTCAGTATTTTATTTATGTCTTTTATTTTTATGTTTTATTAGCCCTAGTTATGTGTTAGTTATTTAGGGGTTGTGATAACTTTTAATATCAATAGTTTATAAGGGATTATTTTATAGTTTGGGTAATTATAAGTTTACTTATTAAGTCTTAAGCTTAATGCTTCTTATTGTCTGATCACCAATAAGATTGAAATGGTAAATCTAAAATGAACTAGACATAGGGATTTTAGGTTTCAGCCTTAGACTTAATAGCCCACGATCTTCCTTGAGGATAGATAACCCTTTAATAGATTTCCTTACAGGATAGGAATATACCTGTTGGGCGGGGGGGTAATCATAATTAGAACTTAGACTTAATGAATCCAGGTAATGTGGTTGACATAGGAATATGGTTCAATTGGGTTATACTGGGTATTTGTAATTGACCATCGGAAGAGGCTTTTACATAATTTAGTGTTCCAGGTTAGTAAACTGATTTATTACACTAACATAAAATAATCACTTCATCTTTTAAATGATATTAAAGGAAATCACAACCTTATATCTTTTTATCTGTTATTTTCCTTAGTATTTTCTTTTGTCTTTTTATTTATTTATTTAGCAAATCTTCAATCAACCAAATCAATCAAGCAATCATTTCATTCTCTCTTTTAATTAGATATTTGTAATTAAATAGATCAACAATTAATAACAACAGTAGGAATTAAGTCCTCGTGGGATCGATATTTTTATACTACTTGAACGATACGTGCGCTTGCGTTATACGTGTTGTTTACGCCGGTCAACGAGCAACTCATGCATTCATGTGATACACCAAGCAGCCTATGAGATCGGCTACCCCACTTAAGGGCGGATCATATCATCATGCTAGTCTCTCCGCTTTGTGAACACCCTGATTATTCACAAAACTATGACTATGAACATTAAAGAGTAATCATTCTTATAAGGTGTGAAAGTCATCGTCTTATTACTCTAAGGGCTTTATTATAATGTTGATGATTCATAAAGTTATGTAAGACACGTATAATAAAGATTTTCATTTTATTAATTAATTATAATATTACAAATACATGTACATATAGCCCATCCACAAGTTGGATATAGGGCATATCCTAACAGGATATGACCCCAAGAAAATACATCTAGTGAGATTCGAACATTGAACCTGAGAGAGAGCAAACCACTCAAGCCCAAAGCTTTTACCACTGAGGCAACCCATTGGGGTTATTAATTTGTGATTTTAATTCATACATTAGCGATCTACGGTCGTTAAAAGGAGGGATGATGAATGATATATAACATAGTTGAATTGATTTAAAGGTTCTGAAATTTAAAGTGAGATGCTTCTACTTTTTTGATGAGATACTAAAATTCTGTGGGAGCTTAAGTGTAGGTGAGACGCCTTTTTATTCAATTTTATCCTTATCCCTCGATGCTCTGTATCAATTTAGTATATCAAACTAGATTCGCCTATGTGGCACTCGCGAAACGTTTGTTCTTTATAGGATAAGAATGATACAGATGATCTCAATCATTCCATATCACATTATTTTATTTTTTATTTTTTATTTTTTTTTGGAAACGACGGAAACCCCACCACCAAATCACCCATTCTAGGCCGCGACGCACCACCCATTCCATATCACGTATCAAAAGATATTATCCAATCTAAATATACTTTCAAAATCGACTGTGAAAAAATCCGATCAAAACCCAATAAAATCTATTTTTATTGGAATTTATTAAATCAATGACTATATATATATATATATATATATTTATATATTATCTCTGACATTTTTTAATTAATTATAATTATTTATGACATCATAATAATATCACTCAATTCCACTGATCGAATCAATAACCCATTAAATTTTTTACATCAACGATATAAACACTGACCTGGTCTTTGAAACATGGCTCAATACACAATTTGATTGAAAAAATTGTGCTAATTATTTTTCTTCTACAGAAGGGAAAAACCCATTTTTGAGCAAATTTTTTGCATGCATAATAAATTAAAGATTAAAACAAAATAGAACAAATCCTGGGTTCCTCTGGACCCTTCATTAGGCTTTAGAAACGTCTGAGTCAGAACTGCGAGCAATAGAATAGTGAAACGTAAGCCGCACTTTATTTCTCGAGCAATGATATAATTATTCACATTTTTCTCGAATTTTATCTCTGACTCTCTTATTGTAGTTATTTCGTTGGATTTGAAATTCGATTGTGTTAGCCTTATAGGACCACTAACGAACATGGGTGGCATTCATTCATTGGCCCATGAAAATTCCGAACATATTCTTGGAGATCATGCAAATTTATAAGAAGAAATAAACAAGGTCATAAAAATCAAGAGAATCGAATATTGAGCATTGATTGGCTATAAATAGAGACTTCAAAAACAGGCAATTTCAGCAAAGATTTGAAGATGTCCTACATGAAAGATAAAAAAGAGTCTTGTTTTATAGCCAAGGATGACTTGCCTGGAGCTGGAGTCCCCTCAAATATTAACACAAATGTTCAAGATCTGGCAAAAGCTAGCTAGCTATAGATAAAATCATATCACACAGTCCGTAGAGGAAATGAAAGATGAAAGCTTTGCTTGCAGGCAGCCTCCTTGGCTATAGAGACAGGCTCTTATCTCTCACGCTGGACAGACTCTTCTTCTTCAATGTCAGTGTTGCTCGAGTCAATAAACTTCAGAGACGCAAAGTATAGGTATATCAACTACTTCCCTACACTTGTTCATCTATTTTCGACATTATTTACAACTGTAATAAAATTCTGCTTCTGCCCTATCAGTATCACTGTCGGTGCCAAAGAATGTGGGTATTACCAAGGAATGTGCAAAAGCATTTCACATGAGTATTCTAACTCCAGAAGTATAAACTATATGACACATGAATATATTGAAAAATAACGTTGTTTATACAGTATTGTAACGGCATATGAATCGACAACATTGTTTACAGTTCAATGTATGGACAAGCAACTGAAAATAGTACAAGTCTTTTTTCTTCTCTTCAGTTTCAGTTAAAACTGATAAGATAGGAGAGCTTATACAATCTAGAGCAACACGGATAGACACGATACAATTTATAGACCTACCACAACATTAAGCGGGCAATGCGAAGCTCAGCTGCTTCCAGTGTGGAGGATCCATCACCAGACAGGGATCTGATTTCTCAAAATCAGCAACCTGAACCAAGACCAGAGTGAATCAAAATGTATGTAATGAAAGCTCATGATGAATAACTAACTAGAACAAAACTATAGAAGAGAATATGACCGAAGAGCTTCATTACCTTCTCACTGCAGGAAGGGCAATAGTGATACTTATGCCAGAGGCAGTCCATTGAAGGGCAAAGAAAGCAACACCCGAGCATGAACGGCATCATACAACCAACAACAGCTGCCAGACCAGGCTTTGATCTGAGTTCCGCAATGAAAGGAAAAAAAAAAAACAGTAAAACCAGTGCCTACTAATTTGAAAGAAAGATTTAGCGTTATACGCAAAGTAAAAAGTATAGAATTAATACATGACTGGCAATTCCTCTAACTTACCCAATTCCGTGTTTAATAAAACAGAACTACAAGCAGAATACATAAATGATTGAATGGAACATAGCATGTTCGCGATTCTTAATTGACAATTAGCTCCTTTTCACTATCTATTAATCATAACTACAGCACTATAAGCATATGAATATTTCCCCTAACAAAAATCCTACTTAGAATCAAAAGGGGAATAAACAGTACGTAATATATGAACATATAATAAATTCTAATGACAAAAAGATGTAAAATGGAGGATTCTTCTTTTTACGGTCCCAAAATAATCAAGCTTTAGGGTTTTTTCAGATTTTGCTGCTTAATTCAAACTATCGAATCGCAGAAAAATATTTCAATGACTCGTCGTTAAAATTAACAATCAGCCAGGAGAAGAAACCCTAGAAAAATGAAAAATGATGATACCTGACATGGGTAACGCCGGAATTGCCACAGAAAACGCAGCTGAAAGGAGCGGGAGTGTCCCGATAAATCGTTTGTTGAATCGGAGCACCCATGGGATCGCCGAATATCGCGTTCGGCGGGATCGCTCCACTTTGGTACGCATTCTGGCCGGCATAAATCGGCACTCCGACGACCGGTTCCCCTTTTTTCGCCATTTCTTACCAAAAAAAAAATGTTTCGGTACCGATACGCGAGCGATCAAAATCTACTCTACACAAAAGGAAACGGATTTTATTTTGAGTAGCAAGTTTTATTCTTTAAGTTGTTCAGGTTTGATTTTAATAAGCTTCTTCGTGTAAGTAAATTTACCAAAACCTCCTCGCAGTGTTGCGATTTTTTGACGGCACCTGCTTTGTAATTTATTTATTTTTAATTATTTAAAATTTTACAGAACAAATAAATAATTTATTAAGGTGCTTATTTATAAATACTATTTATGCTATTAAAAGTATTTACAACCAAATAATACTTGTATTTTTCATTTTTAGATTCTTAATTGAGTTATCTGTAGTAAAAAAAAACAATCAAAATGATTAAAATGACATCATGGCGAAATTGGGTATTCATACTTCATACCTAATCGTACCACAAAATTTTAATTTTGAGAGTGGGCCAGTAACAATACCGGTGATATATTATGATGGCCATTGAATTACAGAAGTGATCATAAGTAGAGTCGATATAAGCGGTCAGTTGAGATTTTAAATTTGACGTAAAATTAGAGACCATGAATTTATAAAAATGTTACATTTTAATATATAATATAATTTATATATTTTTTTATCATTTATTAGTAAGATCCTCATTTTAATAAGTCTCAAAAAAATTTAAACAACTTAGGATTGTCATAAAAATTTGTAAGTTTGTTAGAAGCTTCTAATGAGTGATATTATAAATAAATAAAAATATGAAAACAAGAAGAAAATGAAGGGCTTTGTGGGAATAAAATATATAGTTTCTAGATGTCTACAAAATTCTAATCGTTAACTTTTATGGACGGCAGGGAATTGTTGACCAATTTAAAATCAAACGAGTTCTAGAATATGAAAATTCCACAATAAAATTTATGGACTCGTTTAGCCCAAAGAATTGGATCATGTTTCTTAGCTTTGAAATCCAATAATGTTTGATGAAGCCCATATAGAGACCAGCCCATTTTCCTAAAAAGACGAAACATAAATCATCTAGTTGATTATACAGTTGGATTTCAAATAATGGAATTCTTTTTTCTTTTTCGATATCGGATAAATCACACGTTATCTATATTAGAATCATTGGATTCCGATATAGATACGTGTCTCACATTCTTATAAAAATGACATCCAAGATTTAAATTTAAGATATTATAATTCAAATCGCTACGTCGCGTCGCTTGAGGATCAAATAATGTAACTCCTCATCTATTTTTTCCTCCAAATTTATTTTTTCCTCCAAATTTGTTCAATAGACATGACTGCTCATAGACCCGGCCGGCGGTTCGGTTCCGGTTCGGAACCGAACTGGCCGGTTTCCGGTTCCACACTTAAGTGGAACCGGAACCTTGAACCGAACTTTTTTTTTTAATTTTGAAAATAAATTAAAATAAATGAGATTAATTTTATAAATAAATAAAATTATTACATTGAAGAGCTTGAGCTTAAATTTTTAAAAATTTAAGTTGCATACGTATCCTCATAGGGTGAGAGGAATCAAATCTCACGTAGTTCCATTACAATTTTAAGTCATATCCCCTTTGTAAATTTACAATTTTACAATTATCAATCATCATTATCAGTTGATCCTTCGGCTCTGGTTCCGCTTGCACTTGTTGTTGCACTTGCAGATGCATTATCGAACAAATCTTTAAAATCATCATGGGCATATTCTTGTTGTCTCATATCAGCTCGAGTCCAATCATCCACACAAGTTGTTGCTTGTATAGTGCTTGGATGTAATGAATATCGTCTAGCTTCCAATATATTACCTCCCAAGCTGAAGGCTTGCTCAACCGCAACGGTGGAAATAGGTGCTGCCAATATCTCTTAGTAATAATTGATAAAACATGATATATATTTTGATGTCGGTTCCACCATTCAAGGATTTTAAAATTTTTACTAACTAAACTTTCAGTAGAAAACTCGAAATTTGTAGATAAATAATTATATAATTTAGGGTTATTAGTTGTCGTATCCTTAGCTTTTTTATTTCGTTGCAATAACCAATGATCCCCTGCGCTAAGTCTTGTTTGAATTACCGGTTCGCTACTACTAGATTCACCTAATGTTCATAAGTTATATCGTACAATATAATCATTAAATAAATTAATTAAATCATTTCTTAATTTCATCATTATTCTTGTAATATCAATTTCATCTAATATTCATAAATAACCATAGTAAACTTGTAAAACACCATTCAAACCTTATAATTTAAATATATGATAAAAAACAGCAGCAATAAGATAAAGTAAAGTAATAACCAACGATCTCATGCGCTAAGTCTTGTTTGAATTACCGGTTCCGAACCTTTTTTTTTTTACTTGGGGCTCCCTGCCCCCAACGGCTAGTAGCCCAAGTTGGGGGGCAGGTTTTTTTTTTTTTTTTTAAAACGGTTCCAACCGGAACCGAAACGATTACGGTTCCAACCGGTTCGAGTTGGATCGAATCCCAACCGAACCGGTCGGCCACAGTTTCGGTTCCGGAACCGTGGCCGGGTCTAACTGCTCATAGCTAAGATTCGATTATCTCATGGGAGAGTGAGCTTATTTTAACCTATTTTTTTTACTTATAATTTTGGCATAGATTTTAAATTATTGATCTTTACATAATTCAATGGTAAAAATTAATGTAACATTTAATGATGTAATTATATGCAGATCGTATGAAATCAATGACACAAAATTTATATCAATATTTTAAATGAAAATTTTCAAGTTAAATAACATAACCTTTAAGAAGAAGACGGTAACCCTCTATCTTGTCCAAAATTGATAAATTAACTTTATTTCTAAAATTTCATTTAATTTTTAAGAAAAACTATGGTACACTAATTTCAGTGGGTATTATATAATGCATTAAGAACCTTATTTTCATCTAAATATATTGAAAAAGAAATGATATTTAGCCAAAACAAAGGATATAATAGGTTTGAAGGAGGAGAATCAAAATGACATATTCTCACTAGGGGTGTTCGCGGTGCGGTTCGAGGCGGTTTTTTCGTTTTTTACTTTAAACCGCGCGGGTTGGCGGTTTGGGAAATTAGAAAACGAAACCGCAAATTTGATAAGGAAAACCGCTGCGGTTCGGGTTGACGGTTTAGCGGTTCGGGTCGGCGGTTTGGATTATAAATTTTTTAAGAAAATTTTGTGTGTTTTCGCATTATAATTGAAGAAAAAATTACATAATTTTCATTTATTCATTACATATTGTTATATGATCATTAAATATTTTAATTCATAGTTAAAGAAGAAGAAAAATATAAAATAATATTTAATTTGAACGCGGGACGGCGGTTCGGGTCGCGGTTCGAGTCAAAATTTGCGGTTTGGGCGGTTCGCGGTTTGACATGGGTAAAAACCGCACACCGACCCGAAATTTGCGGTTCGATTCGGTGCGGTTCAAAATCATTTTTAATATTTTTTCAAACCGCGCGGTTCTGTTCGGTACGGTTCACGGTTTGACCCGAAATTGTGTTCACCCCTAATTCTCACAAACACACATATCATTATTTTTTACAAATACTTTTTTTTTTCTAATAATTATAATCCGATCGCAATCTAATTCTTACGACACCAATATAAGTGGAGTTCAAACCTCGCTTTTCATTCAAGAAAATTTACCAAATAAACTAACTGAGCTCCCAATTGCCATATACCATTTATTTATATGGAATTCACTAATAAATAATTGATACTTCAAAATGTTTATAAAAACAATGAGAGTCTTACTATCTGTTAAGCCAAAATTTTAGAATCTAAAGTTTCATGTAAGCGGAGTTCAAATCTCTCTTTTTCATTCAAGAGATTTTACCGAATGAACTAATCCAACTCTCATTTACCATATACCATTTATTTATACGGAAATCACTAAAACAATGATGTCAAAATTTTAAGATCTAAGGTTATTCATCTCTTGATATTTGTTTAATGAAATTATTTTGAATTATGTTAATAATCCCAAAACCGAACCGCACGAATCTAAAATTATTTTATGGGTAAAGATTAATCACCTACAAATTTACGCAATGATTTTTTATTTTTTAATTTTTTTAATGATTTTGGAAGGATTTAAAAGTTTCAAATATTTGCGTCAATTTGTTAATAACTAGTAATTACCCAAGATAAAAAATAATCTGAATGGCCTTAAAATAGATGAGTCGTTTCAAGCACGTAATCACTACAAATCATTTTGCCAATGGATTTGAATTCAATATAACTAAATTTTAATTATCTATTATTATAAATAGTAAAAAATTAAACATATTACAACTCAACACTTTGGATTTAAATACTTAAACTTTAAGATAAAGCAAGATGGGCATGACCAAAATTCCCAAAATCGCACACAATTCTAGATAAAACTCTAAGTTCCAGCTGTGTACATTTTAAAATAAATATCAAAATGTAATATTCACTCAACTCAAGATAGTTTATGGGAGCAAGAACAATATTATTTTATGGGAAATGTTAACGAGTTCGTTTAGGATACTCGTTAATGATTCATTTTATGAAAGTTTTCATGAGAAAAAAGAAAAAATAATTAATATTTTGATAATTTTTTACATTCCACATAAAAATAATGTGAAAATTTTCCAAAAATAAATCTTTAACGAGTGTCATAAGGGACATTCGTTAGCATTATCCTTATTTTATTTTTAAAAAAATAGAACATGTAAATTCCTTCTAATGCCCATTTCATGTATATTAAAAAATAAAAAATTAGTTAATTGAATGAAAATGCGTGAGCAGTGGTGTTAATAAACAAGAAGCTAGCACGCCCAAGAGCACTGATTAGGGCATGTTCTAGTGTTAAAAAGGGAATGATTTGGGAAACTCGCCAAGACATGCCCTTTAATCAATTTAATATTTAAAAAAATTAAAAAAATTAAAAAAACAAAAAAAAAATTAGACCCCAAAGTTTACATATAATATGCAAATAAAATTCTTATGGTTTTGGTTTTGTAAAATAAAGAATGGACGAGTCACATTAATAATATTTGGAGATAATAAACCCGATATAAATGATGTGAGATTTTTCCGATATTTGGAGATAAAAATTGCTTGAATTTTATTATTAGCATAATAACATCTGACCACATTAGTTAAAGATATATAAAAGAGAAGTTTGAATATTTTAAGTGGATGTTTCTCGGTTTCTTCCATTGCATACGAAAATGTATAGGGTTGTTGGGCTAATTAACGTGCCTTGGATACAATTTGTAACAAAAAGAGACGCAATTTATTTGATACAAATTAAACATTCAAGGGTTAAATTTTAAAAATAATTTTTAAATATTAGAGATAACTAATCAAGATGTTAAAATTATTGAGGTAAATTCATAAATATTCACAATTTCGGGTACGATCTAGTCAATTTATTTTTTTCTAAAGAAAACAATATGATCAAACCCGTTATACATAAATCGGATCGGGTCGACCCAAAATTTTCCCCAAAATTCAAAATTTACGTAACCTTAACATTCCAAACTATAACGATGTGTTTGGTAGAGAGTCATAAATTGCATTGATTTATCCTAAATATTTTCATTTCAATTGGAATTTGGTTATTCACTATGTACGAGAATTCGCGCTATGCATCCATGGCTGAATGGTTGTACGGAAAATATAAGCTAATTTATAAATTATGGAACAAACGCTAGAGTATACGCTAGCGTCAAAAAATAAAATCATGTTATGAGATTATGATTTTTTGAACGTCAACGCTACAGTTAAAGAAGATGGAACATTAAAATATTAATGTTAACACTTCAACAAACAATAGGTAAATGACGTGTCATTCATTTTTGAACATTTGATAGTTTAATTAGAAGGGTGTGACTGATTTGTTCATTTAATATTAAAATTTGAAAATGGTAATGGTGAGTGACAAAATTTTCTGAAAATAATTCACATACAAGAAAGTGATACATCCCAAGGAGCCAGATCATAAGGGAATATTGGTGCAGATAAAGAGAAGGTGATGGGTGTCAGATACTGAGTAGAGTTCAGAAAAAATTAAAAATTAAAAAAAAAAAAAAGATTCCAAGTCAGTGAAAAATCTATTGAAAATGGGCCTATCTGCTAAATTTTTTGAATAAAATTCAGGTCCCTACAATCTCGTGATGTTTGTAATTTCTCATACAATTATGGAGTGACTTAGTTACAATATTAATTCAGTCAGATAAAGTTTAAAATTTACAATTATTAGTAACAATTAATTTATCAATTTTTTTTTAAAAAAAATTATAAGATACAATTTTACTTTATAATCAATTTTCAAAAGCAGTAAAACATGCAGTCGGCTCCCCCAATACATTCGGCCTGTCAACTCTTACTTACATGCTCGTCTGTTTCTTTTTGTCCATTTTTCAAGAATGTACCTGAAGTATGAATGTGATATGAATCCAAAATCCATAATTAATATTTGGTACAACTATTCAATTAGTGAATTAGTGGTTTTGAATTTGATGTAACCGTCTTTAACTATTCAATTAGTGGATAATTATAACAATCACTTCATTAATTGTGTTAAGTTATAAGGCAAGTCATTGTCTATAAATTGAGCTATCATTTTAGAGTTCAAGCATCTCCAATAAGAAATTTCAAGTAAGAGAGCTTAGAGAGTGAAATGTGAGGTTTTTTGGTAGCAGTTATAAGTAGGCATCATTCTATCTGAGGATTTACCTATGGTTGTGCTTCTGCCTCTCACTCTTTCTTTTCCTTGATGTCTTCATCGAGTCTCTGTGACGAAAATTTCTGTTTCTTTTGGGCCAACATATTTTCTATTGAACTCTTCATTCGACATGACATCTTTTACTATAGGTATAGTAAGTTTTCCTTATGGAGCCGAATTACTGAGAGTAACCACCAATGTTTATCAGCTATCAGGAAGATCACTGAGTTGTATGAGGGCTTGAACTTCATCTCCCAGCTACATGTCTATTACAGACAACTGATTCACCAGGCTCAGGAACTCATTGGTGTGTTATGCAATGAAAGTTTCACTCTGTAACTTTAAATTCACCAAACGTTTCATTAACAAAGCTTTATTCCGAGCTGTATTGGTCTGGTACATGCCTTTCAGTTTTATCCATATTTCGTAAGCATTTGTATCATGTACTACGTGGTGGAATACATTGTGACAGATCCATTGCCTAATCTGACCGAGAGTTTCGTTGTTGAGTTTATTTCAGTTACTCTCTGTGACAGAATCCGGTCTCACTCCGTTCACCTCGATAATATCGAACAAATATTTGCAGTGCAAATAATCTATCATATAAATGTACTCTCGGGTATAGCCATTGACAAACAGGGCTATGATAGTCACATCTGAAATGGAAAATGGAGAATGACAAAATGTGTCATGGTTGTCGCCCGATGACATATTTGCGGCACATTATACAAGACTCATGTGAAGATTTGTGCAGACAGTCTCAATGTAGCTGAAAAATACTTCACAAATTATGTGGAACCAGACACTCGGTCACATAAGTGGGAAAAAGTTGTCTACCCTGACCAAGAAATAACTTACCAATGATGTTGTACTAGGTCCTTGCAACCATTATTTGTTTTGTAAGCAACACAGAGTCTCGTTTAATTTCTCTTCAAATAGAATATCAGAGTTTCCTAGTCCGGTGCACTCTGATATTTGTGGTCTCTTGGAGGTTGATTCACTGGGCAGTAACAAGTATTTTATGACTTTCATTGATAATGATTATCGGAGAGTGTGGGTGTACTTCCTCAAGATGAAAGATCAGGTCATTAATCAGTTCAAACTGTTTCACGTCATGGTAGAGCGAGAAACATGGAAGAAGCTGAAGTGTCTCATCCGCAAAGATGATGGATGCGAGTATAATTCAAGGGAGTTCGATGCCTACCACATGAGATACAATATTCGACATGAGAGAACTGTTTCACGCACCCCACAACATAATGGTGTAGAAAGAATGAATCGCACCACTATGAAAAAAGTCAGAAACATGATCGATATGACTAAGCTGTCAAAGCCATTCTAGGGAGAATTTATTTGTACCGCATGCTACCTGATCAACAGATCACCATCTGTACCGTTGAATTTTGAGATTCTGGAAAAATTATGGTCTGGTAAGAATCCATCATACTCTCACCTCAGAGTACTCGGTTGTTTAGCTATTGCACATGTATTCAAAGAGCTCGGGCATAAGCTCGATACAATGAAAACTCCATGTATATTCATAGGCTATGGAGATGAAGAATTTAGATACATACTATAAGATCTGAGGGAAAAGATGGTCATCAGAAGCCAGAATGTAGAGTTTTTGAAGACTAGACAATTGAAGACATTGAAAAGCCCAAGATGTCTTCCAATATCAGTGCCGACATAAATCCAGAACTACGCCAGCACAATTGGCCACAGATAGAGTGTACGATGAAATTTCAGAAGCAGAACTAAATGAGGCAAATGAGGATGTCGAGTAGGGGACACACAACCCACTCTATCAGAAGGTATAAAAGAGAGTATTGATCAGAGGGAACTGCAACCCGCTCCACTAAAATCTACATGATCATCCACAGATTTAGATGATGAAATACCTCCTGAAACCAGTAGACCTCGGACAAGAAGATCCGAACGAGACAGAATTTCATCAACCAGATATCCGGGATCCTAATATATTCTGCTTACCGATGAAGGGGAGGCAGAGAATTTCCCACAATACAAGAAATCACTGAGAAATAAATGAGCTAAGACAAAAGACAACAGAAGAGTACTATGCATAGACACAGTGAAGTGCGATGTGCATAAACACAACCAACATGTCAACAAAGGTGGTTACACAAGATAAGCTAAGGTTGTGCAGCGACATTGGTGAAATAACTGTCAAATGAAAATCGTTTGAGACGCAGTTGGAAAGGGAAAATTGATAAGAATCCAACATGCATAATTAACATTTGGGACAACCACCATTAGTGAATTAATGATTTTGGTGTAACCACCCCCAACCACTCAATTAGTGGACAATTATTGCAACCATTCCACTAATTGTGTTGAGTTATAAGACAAATCATTGTCTATAACATTAAGCTTTCATTTGAGAGTTCAAGCATCCCTAACAAGAAGTTCCAAGTAAGAAAGCTTAGAATTTAAGCTTCAAGTAAGAAAGCTTAGAGAGTGAAGTGTGAGGTTTTTTTTTGTAACAAAATTTGTAATCTTTGTAAATTCTATTTAAGTAGTAATATAAAGTAATTTTTTCTTCGAAGAGTATTTCAGAGAATCACAACAGAATGTCATAAAAAATATCCCCATAAATTATTATAATTAATTTTGATAATGATTATATTTGAAGGTCTTGTATATCGTGAAATGTTAATTTATTATCTGTTCTGTTACAATTTTGAACCTATAAATAAACTCACTCTAAAAAAAAATTTGCTTATATCAAAACGACAAGTTTTTTTTTTCTAAACTTTATTTATAACGGATGTCTTATATACCGATTAAGACATTTCCGCCTTATAACGATTATACTAGTGAATATAGCATTTGAATTCGAAAAATTACCTAATATGGTGTGGCATTGTTTATTTTCTATATTTTAATCTTTGTTGACGATAAAATTTCAGAAGCAGAACTAAAGGAGGCAAATGAGGTGTCGAGAAGGGGACACACAACCCGCTCTATCAGAAGGTATAAAAGAGAGTATTGAGCAGAGGGAACTGCAACCCGCTCCACTAAAATCTACATGATCATCCACAGATTTAGATGATGAAATACCTCCTGAAACCAGTAGACCTCGGACAAGAAGATCCGAACGAGACAGAATTTCATCAACCAGATATCCGGAATCTGAATATATTCTGCTTACCGATGTAGGGGAGCCAGAGAGTTTCCCACAATACAAGAAGTCACTGAGAAATAATGAGCGAAGACAAAATACAACAGAAGAGTACTATGTATAGACACAGTGAAGTGCGATGTGCATAGACACAACCAACATGTCAACAAATTTGGTTACAAAAGATAAGCTAAGGCTGTGCAGCGACATTGGTGAAATAATTGTCAAATGAAAATCGTTTGAGATGCAGTTGGAAAGGGAAAATTGATAAGAATCCAACATGCATAATTAACATTTGGGACAACCACCATTAGTGAATTAATGATTTTGGTGTAACCACCCCCAATCACTCAATTAGTGGACAATTATTGCAATCATTCCACTAATTGTGTTGAGTTATAAGACAAATCATTGTCTATAACATTAAGCTTTCATTTGAGAGTTCAAGCATCCCTAACAAGAAGTTCCAAGTAAGAGATCTTAGAATTTAAGCTTCAAGTAAGAAAGCTTAGAGAGTGAAGTGTGAGGTTTATAAAATTGCTTATATCAAAACGACAAGTTTTTTTTTCTAAACTTTATTTATAACGGACGTCTTATATATCGATTAAGACATTTCCGCCTTATAACGATTATACTAGTGAATATAGTATTTGAATTCGATAAATTACCTAATATGGTGTGGCATTGTTTATTTTCTATATTTTAATCTTTGTTGACGATGAAATTTCAGAAGCAGAACTAAAGGAGGCAAATGAGGATGTCGAGTAGGGGACACACAACCCGCACTATCAGAAGGTATAAAAGAGAGTATTGAGCAGAGGGAACTGCAACCCGTTCCACTAAAATCTACATGATCATCCACAGATTTAGATGATGAAATATCTCCTGAAACCAGTAGACCTCGGACAAGAAGATCCGAGCGAGACAGAATTTCATCAACCAGATATCCGGGATCTGAATATATTCTGTTTACCGATGAAGGGGAGCCAGAGAGTTTCCCACAATACAAGAAGTCACTGAGAAATAAATGAGCGAAGACAAAAGACAACAGAAGAGTACTATGCATAGACACAGTGAAGTGTGATGTGCATAGACACAACCAACATGTCCACAAAGGTGGTTACACAAGATAAGCTAAGGCTGTGCAGCGACATTGGTGAAATAACTGTCAAATGAAAATCGTTTGAGATGCAGTTGGAAATGGAAAATTTAAGAATCCAACATGCATAATTAACATTTGGGACAACCACCATTAGTGAATTAATGATTTTGGTGTAACCACCCCCAACCACTCAATTAGTGGACAATTATTGCAACCATTCCACTAATTGTGTTGAGTTATAAGACAAATCATTGTCTATAACATTAAGCTTTCATTTGAGAGTTCAAGCATCCCTAACAAGAAGTTCCAAGTAAGAGAGCTTAGAATTTAAGCTTCAAGTAAGAAAGCTTAGAGAGTGAAGTGTGAGGTTTTTTTGTAACAAAATTTGTAATCTTTGTAAATTCTATTTAAGTAGTAATAGAAAGTAAATTTTTCTTCGAAGAGTATTTCAGAGAATCACAACAGAATGTCATAAAAAATATCCCCATAAATTATTACAATTAATTTTGATAATGATTATATTTGAAGGTCTTGTATATCGTGAAATGTTAATTTATTATCTGTTCTGTTACAATTTTGAACCCTATAAATAAACTCTCTCTATAAAAAAAAAACATAAATAAAATTGCTTATATCAAAACGACAAGTTTTTATTTATAACGGACGTCTTATATACCGATTAAGACATTTCCGCCTTATAACGATTATACTAGTGAATATAGCATTTGAATTCGACAAATTACCTAATATGGTGTGGCATTGTTTATTTTCTATATTTTAATCTTTGTTGACTCACACGATTTGGTTTGGTAATTAGATATTTAGATGTGCAAAAACATTTAATAGTTGTGTGATTGACTATCTTAAGGTGCATTAATGAGGCATTTGTTTGTATATTCATCCCCTTTATGTGATTTTGACTTTTGGGCAATTTTTTAATTTGATTGGACTTTCATTTCATGAGCGTGCTAGCAAATTATTTGTGCAAGCTCTAGATAAAATTATTAAATTTGAGAAAAATTTCTAAATTATTCCTAAGATAGACCAACTTCACATGTCATTTTGTGAGGCAGGATTAAGGAAGTTCAACAACTTCTATAATTCTCCAAAACACTCTAATTAAATTAGTCATTACTTATGAATGCCAATTAAGTCAATTAATAAAATATTTTTAATTAAAAAAAAAATAAGAAGTGTGATATTCAAATCCCATTTATATGAAAAAAATTAAAGGTTTTGTAACTAGTAGAATTGCTTCAAATAATAATATAACATGACATCTTACATTATTTTGAAAAGATATTGCGGATGAATTTACAAGTCTCTTAATTAGTAAAACACGTTTTTAAGTTTTGAGTTAGAATATTGATACATTAGGAGTAAAATTTGAATTTAAAAAAACGTAAATACTTTTCATTAAAGAAGCGTGAATCAAAATTATCGGATTAACAAATTAAAATTTTAACAAATTCTAAAATTAAATAAAGACGATTATCCCGGTCGTTTCTTAATAACTTTGCCACTAAACATGCGTTCCGAAATTAGGCTATCCTAAACTGCGAAAGAGGCCCTCCCTCGCCCACTGAAAATTCTATAATTTTTTGTTAGAATCGTGAGAAATATCGCCGCTAAACGATCCATTTCGGGCTTAAGCGGAGTAGATAAAATCTCCGACTGTCCAAAATTCTTACAAAAAATATCTGAATTTGAATTCAAGATTAGATCATTAACTCTATACTACCAAACAATAGAACTATAACAATTATAAAAGAAAGTTCCTGCATTCTTTTTGGTAACTGCAATTTTATTTTATTTTACTTCTTCCCTTCTTTTAACACAAATCTCTCTCTTTTACCCTTCCCCAAGACCAAGACTCCATATTAGCCTAAAACTATTCAAGTGCAATTAAGCCAAACAAGAGTCAAGGTCACGCGCCTCTCTTCTAATGTGGGCTTTGATGTAAGACAAAACGCAAACGATTCCTGACGCTGACAGTTTCGGGCCCACACATTGTTCTCCTGTCCAATCCTCTCACGCGCATTCACAGAGCGTGACCTCAATATCCCTCTCTTCAAATACTAAAAAAAATAATAATAATAATACAAAAACAAAAACCACCACCACTCCTCCATTTTCTCCGCTTCATTCATATCCCCCCCCTCAAAAATCTCTCTTTTTGTTAAGAGATTTCATATCTCAAGTTCTTTGATTTTTCTGGGATTTTTGCAGTGAATATAAAGAGAGAAGAAAATAAAAAGAAAAAGAAAAAGAAATGACAGCACCGAACATGGCGACGATCACTGAATCATTAGAAAGGTCGCTTCAGAATTGTTCACTGAATAATAATCATCAAAGAAGCGAAGAAGGCATAGGAAGATCATCTTCATCAAGCTCAAATGATCACAATAATAATCACCAAAACGGTGACGCCACTTTAGAGCTCAATTCACATGTCTCACTTCCTTATCATTGGGAGCAATGTCTAGATTTAAAGGTAAATAAAACTTTTTTCGTTAGCAGATCTTGTGCTTTAATTTCTTTGTTTATTTTCTGAAAGTGGAATATGGTCTTGTTGATTCTTTAATGACTTTTTATTCACTATGCTGTGTATTTATTACAGTCTTTTCCGGTCTCTCTTTCTCTATCACTTTATACTCAGATTAGATCAAGATTAGGGTTAAAAGCCAAAACCCTAAAAAGGGCATAAGTAATTTTCTTTTTTTGGCCCTTTTTTCCCTGGAGAAATTTAAGTTTGTTTTACATTTAATGTTCCTGTTGCTATATATCTGTGGTCGGAAATTATAAATAGAAATCTATATTTTATTGCGCTTAATAAGATAATGATTTTGAATAAAATACAGCGGCGTTAAATTTAATATTCCGCTGTATTTTTATTCTGCATCTGCTACCCTGAAGCGTGGTGTGTATGTTTGTAGACGGGAGAGATTTATTACATAAATTGGAGGAATGGGATGAAAGCAAAGGAAGATCCAAGAACAACAGCAGAGTCAAGTAGAGATTTTTACTACTCAGAAGAAGAAGAAGAAGAAGATGATAGCTCTTATGATAGTGAAGAGTCATTTTCAGAATCATCTCCAGCTTCATCATCAAAAGAGAATCCTTATCATCGATCAGAGAAAAACAACAACAACAATAACAACAACAGTAATGTTTTGGTGGTGGCTGGTTGCAAGAGTTGTCTCATGTACTTCATGGTACCTAAGCAAGTTGAAGATTGCCCCAAATGTAATGGTCAAATTCTTCATTTTGATCGATCTGAAAATGGCTCTCCTTGAATCAGATTCTCTCTTCTTATTTTTTCTTTTTCTTTTTTTGTCAATGCTTTATGCCTATGAAGATTTTTCTGTGGAATGAAAAAAAATTGCAAAGACCAATATGGCTTATTATTTTTCTGTTATATATTCTCCCAAACCAATTTTTCTCTTCTTTTATTCTTTCAGAATTTTCTTTTCTAATTTTTATTTTGGGTTACTCTGGAGACCGGAGGCATTGAAATTAGGGTTTACAACGGACCGGATTCCAGATGTGATAAGGATCTCCGAAATATAGCAATTCCCGAATCCATTCAAACCCAGGATTTTTAGTTTGGAGATGAATCAGGGATACACTCGATCATTTCCGAATGGAGTGGGTAATAAAACTTGAACCGATTCCCAATTATATTAGGATTAAATGTTGGGTTCAGAGTCTAGATAGATGACCAATATTGAACTGGAGTCAATGTATTGGTTATCAAAACCCGACCCGATAGGGACAGATCTCATAAATCTTAAGTTTGTGAGGATTTTTACTTTCCCTAATTGAAAATATTATAGATAATTTTATAAGAACATAATTCTTCCTTGTTTGTTACATTTTCTGCGGTTTTGGGATAACATTAGGACTTTCATTTCCACTCTCAATTTTTCTAAAAGTTTAAAGCTGAAAGGTACAAACCCTATCGTTCATTTTAAGGAAAATATATTATGCAGGATTAAGTGAAAATTAAAGAAAGAAGTAAAATGACTTAAATGTGTAAACACAACGTGTTTAAACTGCCAAGCTTAAGGATAACGATGTGGTAGGACTCAGACACTTCTCAGTCAAAAATTATATAACACAATGCATGTTAAAATATTAAAAAAAAAAATCATATGTTTATTAATGAGTAGCCGCTAACGGAGCTAGATAAATATCAGCAAGGGCACGTACTATGATCGGGTTTTGAAATAAAAATTATTTCATTATCTTTTTAAAGTCAGATTTATTCTTTTCGCCTCTTATATATATTTTGAGAGTAAATTTAAGTATAACGTGAATCAACTTTGATTTTTATACTTCCTAACTTTATTTATTTTGTGAAATTTGTATACAATTTAGCTAAGTTGAGCTTCTTAATTCTAGTAAATAAGAGTATCAAATAAGTGAATTTTCCTTTATAATTATTTTATTTGATTATATTTGAAAAGAAAAATCTATCTTTTCTAGGAAACTTGTTAAAGCAAAGTTTGTTTAACTATTATTGTACACATTCAAGGGTTCTTGGTTATTTTAATATAATATATTCTAGCAAATGAGAACATCAAATGCTTGTATTTTCCTTTACAATTTGTATTATTTGATTATAGTTTTGGAAAAAAAATACTAATTTTCTAGGAAATTTGTCAAAGCAAAGTTTGCTTAAATGTCATTGGATACATACAACTGTTCTTGGTTGTTTTACTCTAATGATCAATCGAGTAGTATCAAAAGCACTTTCAATTTCACCATTGGTTTTAAAATTTCTAATTATTTTAATCTATTTAGTTGTTAGTATTCGAATTTGTATAAAGAAATCATAATAAATTATAATTAAATATAAATCAATCGAATCATATTTATAATTACGTCATTAGATATATAATATCACGTCATCAATTCCTCCATATGAAAGAATCATTTCATCTCATGGCATTAAACATTTTCCTCTATGATTCAAATTTCCGGCAGCTTTTGTGCAAAATGGACTCCACTCAACATCACATATATTCGCAAAAATTACAATTATAGACTCCATTGACATTAACAAAAAGTTGGTTCCAATCAAAAGATGTGCACATTTGTAAATAAATAAATATTAATATTAATGTATTGTATGCCATAATTGTATTAAATACGATCTTCCCGCCGTATAATAAGAAGGGGTTTGATTTTGTATATGTAGAATTAATGAATGAACAGGAGAAATTGTCCAAAACAAAATGTGTATCATACTGACTTTTCTGTTATGATTTTGGTCAACTGCTTCTGTTTGTTTGACAAATTGTAACCCACGTTTATAATTAGTTAATGTGACTCATCATTAGACTTGTTCTAATAATGTTCTTTTTTTTTTTTTCCCTTAGAATTTGAATGAGTTGTTTTAAATATTTTAGTTATATTTAAATTATTATTTAATATTTACCCATTAATTGAAGTTTATAAAAACGCAGTACAAAGTTTAGTTCAACACCAAATCCAATTATTTTTTATTAAGTCGATAATAAGATGTTATAGTTGGGCTTAGATTCGGTGCTCACTAAGCCTTGTGTTCAGTGTTTTTTTTTGAAATCGTTGAAAATCCTGCCGCCAATCCACCTCTTCCGGGCTTAAACGGAGCAAGTAAAACTTCTGATTGTCCCAAAGCTCTAATGAACTCAGTACCTCAAGGTCAGATCCCGAACCCCTACACCATCAAATCACGCTCCTTAGAGACGTGTTGAGTTTTTATATAAGAATATATGTAATTGAATTTTAATCGTCTATTATTATAAATATACGTGTAGTATAAGAATATAAAAAATCCAACACAACTCAACTAAGATTTTGGATATCCAAATTCACTTTAATTATTATTGAATCTACAGCCCCCAAGGGGTGTGGCTTGGTGGTGAAGGGTCCAGAATCTCACCTTGAGGTTCTGGGTTCGAATCCAGGGGGTGCAACTTCTTGTAAGAGCCTGGGGCAGCCGGGGATTTTACCTGCGCCGCGGCCCAGAATGGGTGGTTTGGTGGCGGGGTTTCCAACGATTTCAAAAAAAAAAAAAAAAAAAAAAAAAAAAAAAAATTATTGAATCTACAAATTAATTGCACAAAATAAAAATTGCTTTAGATTCATCATGTATGGTTGAAATTGTGTAAGTTGTAATGCAGTCAAAAAATTGGACTTTTACCCAATTGACAAAATGAAAAGTAGATAGCAATGTCATCATTGATCGAGCAAGACAAGGATCAATGGGTCAGAGAATAAATTCTTTTTATCTTTGACACATGATACATTACTGTACAAACCCCAGATGCCTAAATGTTATGGGACTCTTCTGTAGAGAGGCCATAGGGTGCCAGAATTCTTTCTATGATTTGAACGAGATTTTACCTGTTCCGTTTAAGTTCGGAAAAGATAATTTGACGGATGAATTTCCAACGATTTCTTTAAAAAAAACTACTAAGATGCATATCATTTAATGAACTCAATTGCCTTTAATTTGAGATGCCATAAATTGATTTGTTTGGTTTGGTTGCTTGTTTGGTGACATTCTTAGCACTGTATTTTAAAAGGGTTTTCAAATAAGGAAAAATAAAGTAATTTGTATAATTACAATCGATATGTATTTAGACATGGCTATATATAACATAAAATTTAAATATTTTTGTCACTATTTGTTAGTGAAATATTAATTTGCGTTGATTTATCTGCACATATATTTTAAAATTGATATGTTTCATATTATTTATATAATTACAGAGAATAGACTGTCAAATATCATTAATTCGTTAAATTTTTGTTAAATGTAATTGTTGATTGTTTTGGCGAAATGAAATTATAATTATACCCATTGCAAATATAAATGAAAAAAATTACATGAAGGCCCAAAACTTTGCTTTTATTTCATTTTCTCTACTTAAAAAAAAAATGGAAATTCTGCTATCAAACTATCTAACCCGGGCTTAAGTGGTGGTGTGGTGGCATTGTGCGTGCCGCCTATCGCAATCTCCCTGCTTGTTAGATCAATTAATGTTTTCCTTAAAATTTATTATTTAACATTAATATAAAAAGCCAAAAAATTGATCCAGTGGGGGGTAAAAATTAATTTTCACAAATATTAGATACTCATATTTTAAATGGGACAAATCAATTTTATCTTATTAATAAAAATAAGATTTTAATTAATTTATAGGATGTATTTTAACAATTTCGTATTGAATGGGAGCAATTGCCTCAACTCCCATATGAGTGGCTCCGCCATTGGACAAGAATATTTGGAGTTATATTTTTAAAAAAATTATAGATTAATTGAAAATTGTTGCTTAATTAGGGTGGGCAAATGTGGAATTACATGTTGAAATTACTGACTGACTATTTTAGTTGGTATTTTCGGTATTTACCGACCGAAAGTGATAAAAATAATTTTCGATCAATTATCGACCTATTACGGACCGAAATACTACCGACCAAATATTCAAACGATAGTCAGTCGGTAATACGGCGCAGAAGATTAGTTTGGCTCTAGTTCATGTCGTCAACAATTACTGACTGAAATTTCGGTCGGTAAATGATAATAAATAGCGACCGAATATTCATTCGGTCAATACAATAATATTAATTATAAAAAAATTAGTTATTTTACCGATCGAATAACAGTCGGTCGGTAATATTAAAAAAAATATAATATTATTATTTTACCTTATATATATATATATATACACACACACACACATTCTTTACATATTATAATAAGACATATGTCACGGCCTAGTAAATTTATTTATTTGGTCGATGAATTTACCGATCGAAATATATTCGGTCGATAAATTATCGACCGATTTTATTAATATTTTTTCACCGACGAGTCATGTATATACAAATTTTTAGATTACTGATTGAATATTAGGTCGGTAATCTCGAATTTTCTTGTAGTGTATCGTGAGCAGCTTTTTGTATATATGTGCGTGGTGATATGAATCGTGTGGTGATCATGAGACACTTAATCTTACGTGAGCGCAAAGGTGATCATGAGACAGTCGACGCATCCGTCTGGTTGATGTCTAAGAATTTGACCCCAAATTATAATTTAAAATTTAGAGAAATTTCAATTTTTAAGTGTATAATATAAATTTTATAATTTTATTCATTATCACCACGGTCCCAAAATCAAGGATAATTCAAGACCGCCAATATCGTGAGTTGTTCTTCTATTGCTTCTTATGTTGTTTGATTAGTATCAGGTGAAAAGGTAGTCAAATTCATAACATTCATATCGATTCAAAACAAATTGAGTCGAAAGCAAAAAAGTTCTTTTAAGGATCATTGTACTTAGTAGTTTGCTCACGAGCCTAGCCCGATATAAGTAACCAAGCCATGTCTGACCAACCGACCAAGAATTTCATGTAGGTCAATTATTCACGAGTTTGACTCTGATATCATATAGAAGCGCAATAGTCCAAACCATAATCAAAAGATAAAAGGGTCGATGGTTGTCGAAAATTATATTATGCCAATAACTAATACTAGGATATTTCACTAACATACATATATATACTTATTAAGGCAAACCTCAAGGGGTGTGTTTGTCATTTTCTTATAAACATGTAATGCAAAATTACAGGTAGAAAATGAACAAGATGAAGCTCGAAATACTACACTTAGAAAAGGTGGTCTTCATGCAAAAGGGTGCAGGTGCTGCAGGCAATGCGAGGCCCTCCGTCCTAAAAGATTCGAAAATTCAGACAGATAGAGAGAGAGAGAACGACAGAGACAAAGAGAGATGCTTTAATAATATAGTACAAATTAAACAAGATCAGATGGTCCATCACCCTCATAGCTGGACTGTGCACTCTTGAGGAAACAGATCAATTTTCTACCTTTTTTTTTTTTTTTTTTTTTTAAACTATTAATTTACTTGAGGGAATCTCACCACTGATGCACTGTTGGTAGCTAGCTACAAGTTTTGCAGTGCCTCCATAGAAAGAGATAGGTGATAATAGTTAGAGAAAAAGTCAAAAAATTTAAATGTCTCTCGTCCTTTGTGTATATATCACCAGACCAGTTGGTCAAAGACTAAGAAACTTAGTGATGTTGCGGTTCATTTATCTCACATTGATTAAGTATGAAATTAGTTCGTGGTTTATTAACTTTTGGCGTCATATCCTTACAAGTCGATATATAAGAATGAGTTCTACATATGAATCATAACAATTGATATTAGAGCCGAGACCATATCTCTTAGTTCCAATAGTACGGTTTTACTCATGTATTGGTAGCACATATATCTAGGGAATCCATTGTTCAAAATTTTAACCCTTTTAAAACTTAGCCTGTTCTGAAAATGGGGAATCTGTGTATCTTTGTCTGTTTCAATAACCTTGTTCTTCTGTCTTTCTCCCAATTTGAATCTTTCTACTGTTTAACTTACACACCAACTGTTATGCACTTTGCCCCATTACTTTGTAAACTATAGTTACTATACTCTTCTTTTGGTTGCTAGTGATTAGTGATAATTATGTGTTACAGTTTCACTAATGTAAAAAATCTGAATCTTTAATCATTTGATCCTTTAATGATCATTTAATCTTATTTCCTAGTTAGGTAAATCATTCTGTTGATTAATATGACTGTGTATTTATGTCGTTGTTTGATTTTAGGAACTTTCCTTCATGGGAAATGTAAGTGTAGGACAAAAATGTAATAGTCCGTATTGTAAGTTCATAACGAGTCCTTTGGAAATAGAAACCCAGTTGCGGAAACTTGCTGTACTTGGCAAATATGAAAGGATTCCGAAATATTAATTTCAATATCAAAAAGGACTAATTGTTGAATTAATGAAGACTATTTCATTACTATGATTTCATACTTTTCTTGTTTGGGACACATTTTTTTTTTTAAGGGATATTGTCTTTTTTATACTCGAAGATTGAAAAACATGATCAAATTTTACATCCAAAATTTCAGTCACTTTATTAATTTATATTTTTTAAATCTAATTTTATACTGAAATTTTAATCTGCGGATTAATTTACACTTAAAATTTCAATTAGTTTACTAATTTTATATTTTTTAAGTATAAATTAATAAGTCAAACGAAATTTTTTATGTATAAAACGGTACTTGTTTTACTAATAGGTAATTTTTTGTTCTGTTGGAGGCCGCTTCTTATAATTGTCTTTCCGGTTTGTAGTATCACCCAATTTGAAAATTATGACCCAACCCAATATTAACAAATAAGGTTTTAGGCCCAAATTTGGTTTGAATTAATGAACTGGGTTTCATTGCCTAATATAATTGGGCCAAAACTTCGTATCTGAGGCCCGATCAAGTTTTTGACTGAGGGCTGCCTTTTGATTGTCCTAGTGAGCATTAGGTACAGCTGCGCTCCTATGACATGGGTTCAATACAATAGAGATGCTATATCATCCGTATAATAATTTAATAATTTATTATTATGTGTGTTAAAATATTAAAAAATAATTAAAAAAAATCATACATGTCATTCACAGTGGCAATTTTCCTTCAATGCTTGTTGTCACGGTGGTTGCTGATTGACTGAAACTGGAAGGCAGATGCTACATGCTAGCTGTGACAAAATATTGGCTTGTCATGGTTTCGCCATTAGGGCTTGTAGGTGGCAAATTTCTAGTGACTTGTTGACTGTTCGTTATTCAAATGAAAAATGCAAGACCCTATATTATAAAACTGTATATGTTCTAAAAATCTTATAAAAGTTTATCAATTTTCCATCTTAAAAAATGAAACAAACACACTGTTAAAATTCATGAGCTTAACTCAACCCAAAAGTCAGCTTGAGAGTTGAGGATTGCCCGATGTTTATATTTTGAGTTTAATTGTTTATCTCAGCCGATGTGGGATATTTTCCCCAACACTCTCCCTCACGTGCAAATCGGTCTTTTGTCTGGTTCATGTCACGTGGACATGTAGTGTGGGCCCACCCGTGCATGAGTGTGGCCTGATACCATGTTGAAATTCATGGGCCTAACTCAACCCAAAAACCAGCTTGAGAGTTGATGATTGCCCCATGTTTATATTTTGAGTTTAATTGTTTATCTCATCCGATGTGGGATATTTTCCTCAACACTCCCCCTCACGTGCAAACCGGTATTTTGCCTGGTTCATGTCACGTGGACAGGTAGTGTGGGCCCACCCGTGCATGAGTGTGGCTCTGATACCATGTTGAAATTCATGGGCCTAACTCAACCCAAAAGCCAGCTTGAAAGTTGAGGATTGCCCAATGTTTATATTTTGAGTTTAATTGTTTATCTCAGCCGATGTGAGATATTTTCCTCAACAAGACTGGATACATGTAAAATTTTTGTACCCGTTGATTGAACAAACTAGATAAGAATATTGATATCTCTTTATCCGGCCCGTTGCCATCCCTAATCATGATATAAGATAGGATTCTTCAGAGAAAATTTCCTTTGCTGGTAGCAGTGAGCTTCTTTTCCAGAAATATAATTTCAGTCATTGGCAAAACCAGTTCCGATTTAATGTATAGCTTTCAAATACTTACCAGCAAGCTCTAGGAGTTCCAGCCACATTCACAGATTAATAACATCTCAATAATGTTATTTCTGAAAATAGCAAGTGTTGAAGAAAGTAAAAGAAACCAAATATGCATACTAATAGCACAGTAAAGTTGAAAGCTTGTAACACAAGGTTAAGGTTGCTTGATTGATAGTGTAAGCTAACTTTTAAATATTTTATTGAGAGTGTGAACTAATTAATAAATTTATCAAACTTTATACCAAGCGGTACATCCGTATGCGCTGTTAGGTGGGTTCCACCTTTAGGATGAGCCCGAAATCGTAGGTTCAACATTTCACTTTGCTGAAGAAATTCTCTACTTATGTCCCAAAACACACACTACATTCAAGTCCTTGCCATTCCCAATTGCCAAAGCACAAGCACTTGCTGAGTTTAAAATGGGAAGATACATTGAAGATGAGACGGTTTTGGATTGAATATATACAGGGAACATGGGATAATAAGTGATGATTAAACCTTGATATCGCTAGGGCGACCTTGAATTATTTTGAAATTTATGGAGTCTTGAACGAATTCTTAAAACAGAGTTCCTACCGATAAAAGATAAAGAAAAATATATACAAATTATTTTATACACTAAAATTTGAATTTGATCTAAATTCGAGTCCTAATTTTGTTCAAAATTTGAGGACCACAATTGATCGCATGTCTCGACTCTCTCAGAAACACCTCTGGATTTGCTTACAATGATATGATATGTACTTTGATTTCATTTCTATTTGCGCCTTAGATTGTTGCAATTGATTTGCTTTCAGTAATTTCAGAAAACATTATCTTAAAACACAAGCAAACCCAACCAAATTCTAAAAAAGAACACAAAATCTCTACTAGAAAGAAAATGTTGACAATAAAAGAGGAGAAATTGGACTCAATGAAGTTCAAACATACAAATAATATAATACAGGCCATGTATATTCAGTCCAATCCAAGTGCAAGAAATTGGAATAATTTTTAGGAAAAATGAAATATACTCCCCCAAATTTTCTTAAAAGGAGAAATACACCACTTAATTTTTAAAATAGACATACACACTCATAAAATTTCATGAAATGAACATATGTACCCTAGAGTTTAGTAAAAAGGTATATGTACCCCTAATATTTAGTTAAAAGTACATTTACACTCCAAAAGTTTCGTAAAAATGACATATACCCAAAATTTATAATATATTCTAGTAGTGTTAATTGATATAAAAAAAATCAAAAAAAAATCTGACCTGTCTCTCTTCTATTTATTTTAAGTATTTTTTTATTGTAAATTTATTTGTTATTTATTTTATCATTTTTACAAATTTTTATTGGTGTGTGTATATATACGGAGAGATTTCGATCAGAACCAAATTAAAAGATAGAAAAATACGTATTTTGAGATGTTAAAAAGTTAAAAAATATATATATAATTTTCAATACATTGAAATATGTATAACTGGATTCGGATAAAGTTTGGATTTGATTCTTTCCATATATATATATCTTTTTATCAAATTTTGGGTTGTATATTATATTTTCTAATGGATTTGTCCTTTTGAAGAAATTTTGGAGATCATTTTCCCTCATTTTTATGTATAATTTGGAAAAATTATAGAACATGATAATAATATTATACCATCCTTCCAGGAATGAGCAGCATCCATTGTCATCTTGGCCGTCATCATGCGGCAGCTATGGATCCAGATGCGGTGGTGGTGGTGGAGGGTACTCTTCAGTGAAGTAGCCTTCATATCCAGCTGGAGGGGGAGGTGCCGGGAAAGGCTGCCCCACCAGTGGCGGCGGTGGTGGAGGGTATGCTGATGGTGGCTGCCCTGAATCGTGTCACCGGAGAAACTGCATTAATCACATAAAAACGAACTTAAAAATTGCAAATCAAAAAGTAACCTTAGTGTGTGTTGAAATTTATGGGTTTAACTCAACCCAAAAGTCAGCTTGAGAGTTGATGATTGTCCAATGTTTATATTTTGAGTTTAATTATTTATCTCAGCCGATGTGGGATATTTTCCTCAACACTCCCCCTCACGTGCAAACCGGCCTTTTGTCTGGTTCATGTCACGTTGACAGGTAGTGTGGGCCCACCCGTGCATGAGTGTTGCTCTGATACCATATTGAAATTCGTGGGCCTAACTCAACCCAAAAGCCAGTTTTAGAGTTGAGGGTTGCCCAATGTTTATATTTTGAGTTTAATTGTTTATCTTAGCCGATGTGAGATATTTTTCTCAACAAGTTTTAACATATCAAGACTTCGCGGTCACCCGTTTATATACGGATTTTACCTCTATTTAAACTGATATGTCAATATCTTATCCGTCTCGTCCAATAAACGGATATAAAAAATTGAGATCATTAATGAATATATAATTATATATAAAATTAGTTAAGTTTTAATCGGCAATTACCAATCGTATCTATTGGCAATATAGCATAATATATTCAAAAACCCCTGAGAACTTGATAAATCAAGAAAGAATCATTATTCGTACATTGTAGGCGCAATAGCCAATACTATCAAATTTAAAAAAAAAAAAATCAAATTCATAAGCCACAATAGTAGAGAAAGTGACTTATTATTATTTTTTTTTTTTTTAAAGAAAAAGAAAGAAAGAAAGTGAAAGACCAAACACTATCAATTATGAACAATATCCGGTGACAAAAAAAATTTAAAAATTTAAATCCATAAAAAATATTAATTCATTCATTACCCCAAAACTGAAGGCATAGTTGTAGATGCCATTCAATAATAAGGGACAATAAGTGGCTGAATTTGCTTTCTTTTTCTTTAAGACAGGAGAAGTGTTTGGCGGTCCTTAAGGAGCGTAATTTGGTAGTGTAGGGTTCAAAATTTTATATTGAGGTATTGTGTTCGAATTCAGAGAGTGCATTTCTTGTAAAAATTTGGGACAACATAGGGTTTTATCTACTCCGCTTAAGTCCGGAAAGAATGATTTGATGACGGAATTTCCAATGATTAAAAAAAAATGTGTTTGGCGAACAGAGCTCATCGGATGGCAAGAATTTTCAAGTATAATATTTGAAAAATATTAAGAAGAATAAATCAAAATGAAATATCAATAAAATTATCATTAATGGAAAAAAAATTAAAATAATATTATTTTGATAGTGATTTTGTCCGTGTTATCCTTGTTTAGGCTGCATTTGGTTCGCAATTTCCATGGAGAATAAAGGAATGAATAGTAATTCCCTTGCCTAGTTGGTATTTTAGAGGGATAAAATCATTCTCCCCTCATTCACCACATATTCTCCGTAATCTATTCATTGATTGTGAAAACTCAAGCATGTTTTAATACATTTTGATAAGGATTATTATTGAAACTTCATGTAATATTTTTATACAAAATTCAAACTCATGGTCCATGTTAATTTGAACCAAATAAGATATTTTATATTATCTGTTCATATTCAATATCAGACTCGTCTCATTCCTACCTCAATAACAGTGTGACCCGATCATAGTCCTATACTGTGTTTGGATTGATGAAAATTGATAGTTTATAATGAAATGTAATGATATGGATAGTAATTTATTATAATTTTTTTTGGGAAAAAAAAAGATGAATTTATAATATATTGTTTTAAAACATCATTTGGTAAATAAAAAAATAATGAAATGAAATGTAACTATATCTGTTTTAAGGATAATCAAGTCTTTTAAGATTTTAAAAATAAAAAATATAAAAATATTAACATCAAAAATCAATTTCACACATAATATTATTTTTTAAAATTATGTTACATTATAACCTGTAATTTGGATGCAATGTCTTTTTTTTTTTTTTTTAATTTCTTTAATTTCCTTCTATCAATTCAATCAATATGATTTTTAATATATTTTTAATTATATTTTATTTCATTCCATTTATTTCCCATCAATCCAAAGCGTGTGTTTGAGTTTGAATTTGAGTTTAAACTTTTAAACTCATGACAGGATCCGAAAAACAAGTTTATTTTTCCTAATCAACTGCTTTGAACACCTCAACAATAATACATCCTGCTATAAAAAGTCAAAGTCAAATTACTGATCTGTTCAAAACAAAACCAAACAAATATTAGAATTAGACCGCCTAACATTTTAAAAAACAAAAATGATAAACTGACATAAATTTTTTTCACTCTCTCACGGTTAGGGGTGAACATAATTTCGGGTCAAACCGCGAACCGCATCGAACCGAACCGCACGGTTTGAAAAAATATTAAAAATAATTTTGAACCGCACCGAATCGAACCGCAAATTTCGGGTCGGTGTGCGGTTTTAACCCATGTCAAACCGCAAACAGCCCAAACCGCATATTTTGACTCGAACCGCGACCTGAACCGCCTAAACTGCCTACCCGCGTATAAATTAAATATTATTTTATATTTTTCTTCTTCTTTAACTATGAAAATTAAGATATTTAATGATCATATAACAATATGTAATGAATAAATGAAAATTATGTAATTTTTTCTTCAATTATAATGTGAAAACACACAAAATTTTCTAAAAAAATTTATAATCCAAACCGTCGACCCGAACCGCCCAAACCGCTAAACCGCCAACCCGAACCGCCGCGGTTTTCCTTATCAAATTTGCGGTTTCGTTTTCTCATTTCCCAAACCGCCAACCCGCGCGGTTTGAAGTAAAAAACGAAAAAACCGCCCCAAACCGCAACGCGAACACCCCTACTCACTGTAGCTACCGTGAATTCCTGTAGATCACTGTAGTTACAGTGAGAGAGTTATAAAAATTTTCGAGAAAAATACATGTATGTATATCATTTCTCTTTAAAAAAACTACAAAATATACGATATAATGAAATTATCGCGTTATTCGTACAACAATCTAATAATCAACTCATTTCTAATTATTTTATTGAAGATTGATTCAATATTATACTTTTAAAAATAAGAAACTTCAATTGAATAATAAAAATAGAAAAATCAAACTTTCCCGATTTCTTTCTTCTATATATATGTAAAAAATGTCCTAAAAAAAAAAAGAACATGTATTTACAAAAAAATCAACAAAACAAATATTAAATTTAGAATAATGATTTATGAACAGGTAAAATGGTGAATTATATTAATCATAATTTTTTTTAATACATAATTAATTTTTATCCTTAATGCCATACACAAATTATCTAATGTTCTAAAAAACACACAATTTTAAGAAAATATCATTTATACAATGGTTAATTACCACATAAAATTTAAGAAATTTTATTATATATTCACTCAAAATTTATTAACTGTTCTCAAAAAAATATCCAACTTTTAAGAACTTTAGGTGATAAATATTTCTTTTTAAGAATTTGAGTAGTACATATATTATTTTTTCAAAATTGAATATTTTTTTGAACATGGAATAATTTTCGGATAACTTGGTCACCAAGCAAACCCATGTTATAAATATCAACAAGACCCGAACCTCCAAATCCAAAGCCTCAGTTTCTTCTGTGAATTAAACCCTTACAAAAAACCAAAATGGCTCTTTTGGGTCCACCGGAGCTCCGAACCTCAAACACATCGAACCAACAAGATGCATCGGCGTCAATTACCGATCATTTCACGAGCCTGATGGTGGCCAATTTTAATAAAACCACCGTGGCCCCACCGCCTCCCATGGGTTTAACCAAGAACGGATCCGGCACATATCTCTCGTCCGGCAACCCCTGTCTCGATTTCTTCTTCCAAGTGGTCCCCAGAACGCCACCCGAGTCTTTGACCCAGCTCCTCAACACGGCCTGGGCCCACGACCCTTTGACCACGCTCAAGCTGGTCTGTAACTTAAGGGGTGTACGTGGCACCGGAAAGTCTGATAAAGAAGCATTCTATACGGCGGCGCTTTGGCTTCACAAGCTGCATCCGAAGACTCTGGCGTGCAACGTGGCGTCATTTGCGGAATTCGGGTATTATAAGGATCTCCCGGAGATTATCTATCGGGTCCTGGAAGGATCCGAGGTGAGGAAGATTCAAAAACAGGAGTGGCAGAGGAGAAAAAGTGGCGGCAAAATGAAAATCAATAGCAGAAAATGCAATAACCGCCGGAAAAGAAACAAAAAGCCGGCGATCACGAGGGAATTGAGAGTCGCCAACGCGACGCAGAGGAACAAATTGGAGAAAGAGAAAGCCAGCGAGTTAAGAAATGAGAGAAAGCTCGACATGGCAAAGAAAGTGATCGCAATTTACTCTTCTGAACCGGATTTCCGTTTCTTATACGACCGCGTTTCGGATTATTTCGCTGAGTGCTTGAAAAACGACATGAAGTTGTACGAATCCGGCGAGGTTACAAAAATCAGCCTCGCTGCCAAATGGTGCCCTTCCGTTGACTCGTCGTTTGACCGAGCCATGTTGATTTGCGAGAGCATTGCGAGGAAAGTGTTTCCTAAAGAATTGTACGTAGAATATGAAGGAATTGAAGAGGTTCATTATGCTTACAGGGTTCGTGATCGGTTGAGAAAAGAAGTGTTGGTGCCGCTGAGGAAGGTTCTTGAGTTACCAGAAGTGTACATAAGCGCAAAAAAATTAAAATCGTTGCCGTACAATAGAGTACCATCTGTGGCCATGATGTTATATAAAGAGAAGTTTCTGAAGCAAGACCCAGTACGGTTTAGTAGATACTTAAAACGCGGGAGAGCTGAAAACACAAAGAATGCGGCGGCGGCTGCTGCTGGTGGCGGCGGCGGTGCATGTTTGCTTCCGAATGAAATAATCGGGTGTTTGGATCATGATGATGCTGGGCAAGTGGCGGAGCTTCAGTGGAAAAAAATAGTTAGTGGGTTCAAAAAGAAGGGTAATTTCGGTAACTGTATGGCTATATGTGACGTGTCTAAGAGACTGAACAGAATTGCATTGGACGTCTCGGTGGCTATGGGTGTTTTGGTATCTGAGTTAAGTGAAGAGCCATGGAAAGGGAAGCTGATTACGTTCAGTGAAAATCCTGAGCTTAAGATTGTGGAGGGAGATAATCTTCGATCAAGGATTGAATTTGTAAGCGGAATGAATCGGGGGCGGTTCAGTAATTTTCAGAAAGTGTTTGATCTGATTTTGAAAGTGGCGGTGGATGGGAACTTGGAGCCTGAGAAGATGATGAAGAGGGTGTTTGTGTTTAGTGACATGGAGTTTGATAAAGCTTCTGCAAATCCATGGGAAACAGATTATCAGATGATTGTAAAGAAATATACAGAGAAAGGGTACGGGTCAGTGGTGCCGGAGATGATTTTTTGGAATTTAAGTGGTTGCAAGTCGACGCCGGTGCCTGGGACACAGAAAGGAGTGGCGCTTGTTAGTGGGTTTTCAAAGAATTTGTTAACTTTGTTCTTGGAAAATGAAGGGGAATTTAACCCGGAGCAGATTATGGAAGCTGCCATCTCCGGCGAGGAGTATCAGAAGCTAGTTGTTGTGGATTGATTTTCGCTCTAAATTTTATATTTGATGGAATAAAATTTTTGGCAGTGATTGGAGCCTTAGGTTTTTTTCAAATGCAAGTGATCAAGCCTGGTCTTCACTAGCAAAAAAATTGCACCAATTGGGTGATCGAGTGATTTGAATCAAATTATCATACCAAAAACTTCTGATTTTGATTTTGATTTTTTGCTAAAAATACAATTCAGTTGCGTCATTCGCAATTAACAACACATATTATTATTGTTGATCAGTAAGTAGTCAAGTCTTGAAATATAAGACTTTTGAAACTTGACTTTAGTTCAATGTTTGTAACAAATATGAGGGCTGCAACGTTAATAACCCGTTAATCAAATCCTCACCGTTGAACTACTTTACCGTCAAATCTAAGGGTATGTTTGGTTCAACGGAGGGGAATGGAGTGGAGGGATTTTAATGAAGGAGATGGGAGGGAATGAATTTTAATTAAATATGTGTTTGGTTCAAATGAGTGGAGGGGAGAGAGTTTTTAATTAGATATATATTTGGTTCAAGAAATGATGGAAGAGATTTTAAAACTAATTTACTATTTTATCCTTATAGTCTTTTATAAATAAAATAAAAATAATATAGGCTTATGTTATCTTTAAATTAAACCAAAAATAAAATTAAAATTAAAAGCTCTACATAATACATGTTATTAAAAATAAAATTAAAACAAATATAAGAGAAGAGAATAAGAAGAATTGAATGGTAAAACAAATATAAGAGTGATTTGTAATTATGATAATTTTGTATTATAATGTATAAATATGGATAATTTAGTCAATGTATTTAAAATTTTAATTACTCACTTTCTCTCCACTCCAAAACCCACTCAGTTAAAATTGACTTATGAGGGATTTTGCTCCCCTCCCCTCCCCTCCAAAAAAATGAACCAAACAAATATTATTTTAAATTATGTTTGTTTGGTTCAATTTTTTGGAGGGGAGGGGAACAAAATCTCTCCTAAACCAATTTTAGCTCCCCTCCAAAAGTGGGGCTTTGGGGGATAGAAAGTGATAAATTAAAATTTTAAATACAATAACTAAATTATCCTTACGTATATTAATTTAATTTTATTTATAATAATTTATAAGGATAAAATAATAAATTAATTTCAAAATCTCTCTCATTCATTCTTAAACCAAATATATATCTAATTAAAAACTATCTCATCCCTTCCTTTGAACCAAACATATATTTAAATAAAATCACATCACTCCCTCCCCTCCCCTCCCCTCCCCTCCGTTGAACTAAAGGACACCAACTTGCCCCCTGATACCAGGTCGCCGGAATCGAATAGGTGTCAAATCATCTTTCTACAGATTCAGTTTCTTTTGTTATCTCACAAGATCATTATTCTATTTCCTGGGTAATAATGAAAAATCAATAACATTGGCCTTGGATGCAAAAAATATTAATGGAAAAAGAATCCAATAATTTGTAATATGGAAATAACAAAAGAGAGAAATCAATGAAAGGGACGATTGACTGAGCATCAGTTTTAAAAAGCTCGAAATTTGAAGCATCATGGCTTAATCAGCTATGAATGTTTTTGTATCATCATCTGCTCAGATTAAAGATTATAAACAAAAGCATCGCGAACACAACAAATTAAAAAAAAAAATAAACAAAGCATATAAACGATGAAACTCAATCAATAAACGTACATGTAATGCAAGTGTGTTGGGCAGCGGCCGTGACGCTCCTTTATATAGCCCATATGGAAGAGAAGTGACAGAACCCCAAACCCTAGCTGCTGAGAAAGACCGGATGAAACGATGCCGTTTCTATTAAACAACTAAACGTTTCGTTTAAGAGATTGATCTTTTTTAAACGCACCGTTTTAGCTTACTCTTCTAAACTATTTTAAATTGTTGTTTAATCCCCATATACTGAATTGTTCTATTATTATTAAAAATTATTTTTGTGAATTTCTATAATCAAAATAAAATACTTATATTTAGGGGTGGCAAAACGAATCAACGAATCGAATCAAAATATGATGGATTCGTATTCGATTCGTTTATTAAACGAATCCTAATATCAGGATTCGTAAACGAATCGAATACAAATATTCGTTTAGTCATAATATTATTCAATAACATAATTTATCATAATTTATTTACATTAATTTTTTCATAAAGATATACATATGAAATATATAATTAATATATTTAATAAAAATACATCACCAAGTATCGACAATATTATTTTTTCTATGATAATTATCCATAATTTCTCGAATCTTAATTAAAAAATAACAATAACTAGTAAAAGAAAATAATAAAACGAATCCTAAACGAATAAACGAATTAATGAGCTTAAATTCACATATTAAACGAATCGAAACGAATTGACTCATTTATTAAACGAAACAATTTTTTCAAACTCATATTCACTTTAAAACAAATCGAATCAAATGAATAAATAAATTCTAACTCAAATTACCACCCCTACCCTCATCTTCTATTAAAACTTGCTACTCCCTGATCCTACAAGGGACTAAGCTCAAGATGGAGGCGAATTACTTTTTGTATAATCGACCATATATATATATATATTATATTTTTTCCCGAATAAATTTTATGGGTATTAATTTAAAGAGAAATGATAGACTGACTCCCTCATATACTTACAATCATCCAGAACGACATTATTACTTGCGTTTTGAGTAAATGGAGCTATCCAAGAATAAACTTAAACTTCCAACCAAACACGACTGGAGAAATTATAAATACCAATCCCTAAATTATTACTTGCGTTTTCCAACTCATCCTCCGTAATCATCATTTCACTAAATCACCATTGCTTCGTTTCTCTTAAACAAATTTTATTGTATACTCTTAAACCAATTTCAGTACTTGCCCTAATTTTCTTCATCTCTTCAGTGCGTCGCCTTCAGCTTTTCAGTTCGTCGGCTTCATCTTTTCAGTTCGTTGGCAAGCAAGTAAGCAAGCAGCGAACAATAAAGGTTTAGTGATTTCCTCTGCCTTCATTTTCTTATTTTGCTTGATTTTTTTTTAATTTTAAGGAGCATTTCAGGGTTTAGGGTTTAGGAAATTACGGTACAAATTTCCTTGTCATTTGAAGTGTATGTGTGTGGTTTCTGTTGGTATGGCCTGAGCAATTGGGCTCTTCCTATGAAGTCAAGGGCCTCAAAGCATGTATGATATTGCTATCGGTTAGAATTATTTTCGTGAGCATGAACTAATAGTCTGGGCATTTTCTAGCTTTGCACCAATTCTTTGTCTTTGGTGGCATTGTTAGTACTTGTCTTCCATCTATTCATTATCTTTCGTTCATAATTGTTGTTGGGGTTGGTGTTCAGAGCGCCAATCCGGACCGTATTTATGTCTGATTCATGAATACGAACATCTCTATTTCCCCTAATATTACTTATTTATGATTGCACCTCTTGTTTTTATATACGTATTCGATCTGATTACAATTAGATTGAATCTAAATGTGGTTTAGTGATATGTATATATTAGAAAAATGCCCGATAATATATAATGCAGTACACAGTTACAAAGTTAGTTTGTAATTGACATTGGGAAGTGTCACTGTTAAATGTATATTATCAAACATAGTTCCTGGTCAAGATTTACTAACACATGTCGGTTAGTCAAATCTGTTGAGATCAGTACATGTCGTATATCGAGATTTGGTCCGATGGTTTATCCCAATGAACCATGAGTCTGAGGAGACTCGTATAGACGTGTATGTGTTTATAGTGGATAAACATTGAACGACTCACCGAAGATTCTTAATAGATGGTACACCAACGTCAATAAGAATCTTCTCGGGTTGAGTAGCACTTGTGATTCTTAGACTTGAGATGTCATTGTGGGCACATGAGACATCTTCTACACTTAGATGGCAGTCACGTCACCGATCTATTTAGATCAGACCTCCGCATGTTCGTTGGGTGTAGATAGATCCTCAAGATGTCCTGTGAGTATCGAGATAGGATCCGTCAGTTCTGTGTATCAAAACATAGGTAGTCCATATGATTAGCAATCAGATAAAACTATGGGCCCGTTGTACAGTTTGGAAGCCAGTTCTAAACATTCTTTTATAGATTGATAATAGAATAGTCGACTGGATAATCCTTATAGAGATTTGACGTTTACATCTATATCTCTGGGATTTATCCGGATACCTGTGACGGAGGAATTATACATTTGCCATGACCTCGACCTGTATGATTCAGCGAGTTTATTCGCGATCGTCATAATTTACGGGTGGATAGATTATGGACACGAAATTGGTTTTCGTGACGAATATGACTGAATCTAGAGAGTCTCAATAATGAAATATACTTGTAGAGCACTATGGCAACAATTATCAATAATATTGATTATTTATAAATTCGTTTAAAGGTTAAACGCAAAATACATATGTAATGACCCGATAGTCATTTCCTTAATTTTTGTGTATTTGTTTTTAATACTTGATTAATTCAAATACACATTAATTAATTGTCAAATTGAGATATTTGACTAATATCATAAATGAATATATGTATTTGATATTTAATGTAAATATTATACATATATTTAATATATTTGTATTTAATTAATTAATTAATTAATTAATTGTTAAATGATTAAATAATTAAAATATAAATATCTTATGGTTTAGATATTTGTTTTAATGACTAAGTTGCCATTGTTGACTAAGTTGAAATTATCATTAAAGTGTAATGATCATTTTATCAACTTGGCAAAATGAAATTCAAATGAAATGAAATTAATATAACTTGTTTTTTCTTAGGCCAAATTCGGCCAAAGCAAGTTTGTGGACAAGTATATATTGTTTCATTTATTTTAGGGTTTCATTAACCTAATACACTTTATCAAACTCCATTGAAACAAAAGCAAAGAAGGTAGAGAGAAAGAAAAGAAAAATCAAAGGAAAACTTGGAATTTAGTAAGTATTTCCAACATTCCATTAGAGAGTAAATTGTTCCTCTTGTTGTGGGCTTCACTTTCTGATGTTCTTAAGTTTTTCTATTCTTTATTCTTTGTGTTTTTTATGGATGAAATTTTGATGAAGGGGTTAAGCATGTATGAAGTTGGAAGGATGTTACTAGTGTAGTAATAAACATTCTTTTCATGGTTTTAGAACCTTGTTGCCATTATAGAGTTATTGACCCACTCTTAAATGACGTAGAATTTTTCTATAGTTATTTCATTGTGTGAAGACTTGATTTGGATGGAAGAAACATGATTGAAGTATTGGATTTAACTAATTTGGTCTAATTTGAAGAAATTGAAAAATTAGGGTTTAAGACCACTTCCAAATTTGGGTCTTTTCATTTATATGGTGTATTTAGATGTGTATATGATGCATGTAAAATATTGGGTTGATTGGATTTTGCCTTGATGTGTTTTGAACCATGAAAGTGCAAAATGCACATTTGCCCACCAAAAATGAGGCTCTCGGCCAAGAATGAAATTTTGGGGTTTTTTGTTCCAATTGTATTTTGATATTTAGGACATGTTAATTCATCCTATAAATGATTTAGAATCATTCAAAATTGTTTTGAACAATTTCAGATTAAAATAACCAAAGTGTTATGTTTAAGGGCAATTCGGTAAATTCACATGAATATGATTAATGATGTTTTATTTCATAATTTGATTATTGGATGATAAAATAAATAAGCTTATTTTATTAATCCGATAAAAAGTTTTGAAATCGGAAAATTTGATTTTCCGCCGTTTCCGCTGCGTTACCGGATTTAGCCCCTAAACCCCTACAATTGCAACCCCTAGTTAATTAATTTTCTTCCTTATAAATATGTTTTGTTGCTGTTGTAATTGTAATTCACCAACTTGGTTGAATTTTGTTTGTTTTTTTTAAGTCCACTGCCATCCAGTTCAATGCCAATGGTGTTGAATTCAATTTGCAAAACTGTGAAATATATATGTATTTTTTTTCATACAAGCTTCATCCATAATTTGGGGGTGACAGACAATGAAAAATTTAGAATTGGAAACTGAATTCGAAGAGGATGAGAGTGTAGATGTTCACATTAATGAAATTGATGATGATCCAAAGACAAATATGGTTTTTGATAATGCTGATGAGATGTTTAATTATTACAAAGAATATGGTAAACAAAAGGGGTTTCCATTAATGCGGAGAAGTATTATAAAATGGGGGTGATGAGAATGTTAGGTATGTGACATTTGCTTGTGGAAGAAACGACTTTTCAAAAACGACATCGAGTAATATTTTAAGGCCCCAACCTAATTCAAAAATTGGTTGCAATGCTAAAATTTGTGGATGTGTAGCTGAAGTTGGAAAATGGAGGGTTCGAATTTTAGTTCTCGAGCACAACCAGTAAATTATTATATCCATCGAAGTCGAAGTATTTCAGATGTAACCGTAGCATCAATGTACATGCAAAAAGGAAACTTGAGATAAATGATAAAACTGGAATCAGAGTTGCCCAAAGTAGCAATTTTCTTGTTATTTAAACTGGTGGGCATGAAAATGTTACATTCACGACAGGAGATTATAGAAATCATGTTGACAAACAAAGAAGATTACGGCTTGGTGAAGGAGATGTTGTTGCTTTACAAAACTACTTGATGAAAATGCAAGCAGAAGACGATAGGTTTTACTTTAGCTTCAACTTGGATGATGAAGGTCGATTAAAAAATATTTTTTGGGCTGATCCGATGAGTAGGGCCGCCTACAAATCTTTTGGTGATGTCGTTACATTTGACACCACATTTCTACAAAATAAGTATGACATGCCATTTGCCCCATTTGTGAGAGTTAATCATCATGGTCATTCTATATTGTTAGGATGTGGATTAATTTCACATGAGGACACTGAGACTTTTACCTGATTATTTAGGACATGGTTATCTTGCATGTCTAATGCTGCACCTATTGGAATCATTACTGACCAAGACAAGGCAATGAAAAAGGCGATTGAGATTGTTTTTCCTACTACTCGATATCGGTGGTGTTTGTGGCATATACTGAAGAAAGTTTCTGAAAAATTAGGAGGTTATACAGAATATCATGCAATCACTCAGTTATTACATTCCGCTGTTTATGATTCACAATGTGTTGCGTAATTTGAGGAAACTTGACATTATATGCTTGTTCAATATGATTTGGGTGGTAATGAATGACTTACTAGGTTATATCAGGACATACATCATTGGGTTCCATGTTTTCTAAAGAATAGTTTTTGGGCAGGCATGTCAACCACTCAACGTAGTGAAAATATGAATGCCTTATTTGATGGGTATGTTAACTCAAAAAAAACATTGAAACAATTTATTGAGCAATATAACCATGCTTTATGGAGTAAAGTTGAAAAAAAGTATGAGAAGATATGAAGTCACTTTCACAGCAACTTCCTTGTGTAACAGAATACAAGATGGAGCAGCAAATACAAGAAGTTTATACAATTTCAAAGTTCAAGGAATTTCAGCAAGAGTTAATTAGAAAAATGTATTGTGAAGTTATCAATTCGATGGGATCATAACATGTAGTAAGAGAAGATGTCAAAGTTGGTGAGGGGAAAAAAAGAACTTTCTTTAAAGTTTACTTTGAAAAGGAGAAAGGAGAAATTACTTGTAGTTGCTCAAGGTTTCAGTTTATAGGAATTCTCTGCATGCATGCTGTTACAACCATGATACGTAATGATGTAGAAGTATTGCCAGAAAAGTATATCATCGAACGATGGCGAAAAGACGTTCGACGATGTCATAGTATGGTGAAAATTAGCTATGATATATGGAGTTCTACAGATGAACAAGTGAGATATGACAAAATATGTGTTAAGTTCGCTAAGGTTGCAGAAGATATTGAAAGTTCTAATTATGTGTTAGATTGGATTGATAATCTGTGGAAAGATTTACCGAAATAAAATTTTGGTGTTGAAAAAAGTTGTTGTAATACTATTGGGAGTTCAGAGACTGTAGTTGAAAACATTCGTGATCCAGAGGTTACTCGTGCTAAAGGTCGTCCTCGCACTCGAAGGCTACAGTCTATAAAATTTAAGAAACATAGAAAAAAACATCAGGTGTGTATGAGGTTAGTGTAAATTTGTTAAGTCAAATAACTTCAGTAAAGTAACTAACATCTCATTTTCATTCTACTTTATTTACATGATGTACATATGCACGATCAATTACATTCTATTCAATTCCCAACACAAGATAACAACGTGGTAAGTGTAAATTGGTTTTGTTTACTTATATATATATATATATATATATATATATATATATAATATTTTATTGTATTAGCAACTGTAGTTACCTTTCATTTGATTTTGCATGCAGATTGTGATGAAGTCCAATATCACCGGTTTATAAGGGGTTAAATTACGGTTTGGGTAATATAAAGATTTATTTATTGAGCCTTAGTCTTAATGCATCTTGTTAACTGGCCATTAATAAGATTGATTCGGTAAACTTAAAATGAACTTGGAAAATGGATTTTAGGTTTAAGACCTTAGACTTAATAGCCCACGATATTTCTTGAGGATATATAACCCTTTAATAGATTTCCTTACATGATATGAATATACCTGTCGGGCGGGGGTAGCCATAATTGGAACTTAATCTTAATGAATTCAAATAACTTGTTTAACATAGAAATATGATTAATTGAGTTATATTGGGTATTTGTATTTGACCATCGGAAGAGGCTTTTACATAATTTCGTGTTCCAGGTTAATAAACCAATATATTACACAAATGTAAACTAACAACTTCATCTTTTAAAAAGATATTGGAAGGATTCACAACCCTGTATATTTGAATTTTCTTCAATCTACTTTCAAGCAATTTTATTTACTTGTTTTAAGTTTTAAAGTCACCACCCAATCAAACAACCAATCCATTAGATACTTGTAAACATTTAACTTCATAAATTAATAACAAAATATTTTAAGTCCTCGTGGGATCGATACTTTTATTATACTTGAACGATACGTGCGCTTGCGTTATACGTGTGTGATACGCGCCGGTTAAGTTTTTGGCACCGTTGCGGGAGACTTATTTATCTGTTACTATTAATTTTGAGGTTAGATACCTTTACATGTATCTAATTTCTTTTTGCTTATTGTTTTTATTTTATTGTGTTTCAGGTTCTCAGACACTACATGAGACGAACCAGAAGCTTTGAACTCCGACCGCTTGACCCAGAGATTGAAAGAACCATCAGACAATTGAGAAGGGAAATGCGAGAAGGCCAAGAAGAAATCATTGACATGGAACCTGAACCTTTGAATGTTGCACCACCGATTCTCATTCGAGACAGAACCATTCCGGTGGTTGACGGACTAATTTCTTGTATTGTACTTCCTCTCTTACCAGCAAATACGGGTGACATCAAAACATGCATCCAGATGATTCAGCAGTCAGTACAATTTGGGGGAAATGCAACTGAAGATCATAATGCCCATATCAGCAATTTCCTGGAAGTTTGCGGTACTTTCAATTACAACCGATCAGCTGAAGAAGCAATGAGACTGTGAGTTTTTCCATATTCCCTGAAAGACAGAGCTAAAGCTTGGTTACATTCGTTACCAGCAGGTTCCATCACAACTTGGAACACTCTAGCCACTAAATTCCTTGTAAAGTACTTTCCACCAACCAGAACTGCAAAGTTGAGGAATGACATCACATCCTTCGTGCAACAAGATTCAGAATTCCTTTGCGAAACTTGGGAAAGATTCAAAGAATTACTCCGGAAATGTCCTCATCATGAGATCACAAAGTGACTACAAGTCCATACCTTCTACAATGGGCTTTCTGGAATAATGAGAACCACAATTGATGCTGCTGCTGGAGGAGCTTTGATGGCAAAAGGAGAAGATCAGACCTGAGACTTAATTGAAGAAATGGCCAACAACAATTCTTTATGGCCAACAGAAAGAAGCATGATCCAAAGAATTGCAGGAATTTATGAAGTTGGAGCCAACACAACACTGAATTCCAAGCTGGATGTGATTTGCAAAAATATGGAAACTCTTAACATGAAAGTTAATGGTGGATCCACAAGTTCACCATTTGGAGGAGTACCTGAGTCAAAATCTTACAACCAACAAGAAGAGACATTGAACTATGTCAACAATTTCAACAGACAGAGGAACAATCCATATTCCAACACCTATAACCTAGTGTGGAGGAATCACCCCAATTTTGCATGGAGCAACAATTCAGGGCAAAAGAACTACCCACCACATGGATTCCAACAACCAAATAAAAGCCGGGAGCATGAAGCAAGAAGCAAAATACGATGCTTTAGCAACTATGGTTCAAAATCAAGTAGCATTGAATCAAAGTCATTCAGCCTCTATTAAAGCACTGGAAAATCAAATGAGACAACTAGCCAATGCTCAGAGTTACAGACCATCAGGAAATCTTCCCAGCAACACAGAACCAAATCCAAGGAAACGAGGGAAAGAGCAATGTCAAGCCATTACTTTGAAAAGCGGTACTGAAATCAACAAAGATGTTGGAATCAAGGCAACCATTGAAGAAATTCCAAAAGATGCAGTTCTACGGATGGAGGAAAAATAAGCAAAGGAAAAAGATCAAGAAATAATCAATTTACCTCCACCTTTTTCCTCAACGACTCCAGGAAAACAAATTGGATAAATAGTTTGCTCGATTATTGGAGGTGTTCAAAAAGCTGCATATCAACATTCCATTTGCAGAAGCATTGGAAGAAATGCCCAGTCATGTCAAATTCATGAAAGACATTCTTTCACGAAAGCAAAGATTGAGAGATTACGAGACAGTAGCATTGATGGAGGAATGTAGCGCCATCATTCAGAGGAAACTTCCCCCGAAGTTAAAAGATTTTGACAGTTTCACTGTTACTTGCACCATAGGAGAACATGACTTCGGTAAGGCTTTGTGTGATTTATGTGCGAGTGTTAATTTGGTGCCTTTTTCTATTTTCAGGAAATTGAAGATTGGAGAAACAATGCCCACCTCAGTCTCTCTACAACTTGCTGATAGAACGCTCGTATTTTCGAGAGGTGTAGTTGAAGATGTGCTGGTCAAAGTTGGCAAATTCATTTTCCCAGCATATTTTATTGTCATTGATATGGAGGAAGACGAAGACGTGCCAATCATTATCGGCAGACCATTCTTGGCTACATGTCGAACTATTATTGATGTACAAAAAGGAGAACTAACCATGAGGGTACAAGACCAAGAAGTAACATTCAATGTTTTCAAAGCCATGAATTTCCCGAATAAGGAGAATGAGGAATGTTTCAGACTTGATGTGGTAAATTGTACCATCCAGACTTGCGATGCAATGCAAAGTTCTACTGACAAACTTAAAACATGTCAATTGCCTGTGGAGCCTGAAGATAAAGCATATTGCGTACTGAAGAAGTCAATTCTTGCATTACAAGCAACATAAGAGAAACAGTTCCACCAGCTCAAGAAATTAGAGGAATTTCACATTCAGCATTTTGAGAATGCCAAATTGTACAAAGAAAAGGCAAAGAAGAAACATGATGAGAAGTTAGTGCGTATACAACTGGAACCAGGGCAGAAGGTACTGTTAAACAACTCAAGGTTGAAACTCTTCCCATGGAAGCCAAAATCACGGTGGTCAGGTCCATTCCTAATCACCAAGGTTTTACCAGATAGAGCCGTTGAGTTACATGATCCTGACTTCAATAAAACATTCAAGGCTAAAAACAAGCGTGTCAAGCACTATTGGGGTGAATCATTTGAGCGACAAAAAAAAGTGTCACACTTTCAGATCCAGCTTAACGTTCGATAAATCATATCTAGCTGACGACATTAAACTTAGCGCTAGCTGGGAGGCAACCCAAGCAATTTGTGTATATATTGTGATTTGGTGTGTTTTACTTTTGTGTGTTTAATTTGTGTAGGTAAAGTCACATTTCAGGATGGAAAAAGCTCTCGTAAGTCTTCACAAACAATTTCCTTCTCTCCATCTAAAATCTCTGATGAAAGTCTACAAAGCTCGCTTGGAATGGATGAGGCTACTAATGATCAAATATATTCCTACTGACATTCGTTGGATTATTGAAGCACAGGTCCGATTGGCAGGTGAGTCTTCTGACTCTTTTATTTCACATTTGTCTGGTTTAGGCAGAAACACCTATGCTAAAAAGAGAAGAGCTAAAAGAATGAGTGTGTGTTATAAATGTGCTCGCATGACATGTAATACTCGTTGTCATTCTTTAGGAATGATGTCTGATAACCGCGAAGATAAGATTAAATTCATTAGGGATGACTTGAGTAAGGATTTTTTGGATGACATATCTAAGACTCTTGAGACGCATCCCAATGGATATGTATATCATGAAATTCGCGTGTGATATACACAATTCTTAAAAGAAAAACAACATTTAAGTCTCGGGAATCTGACTCTAAAAGACTATTGTAGGACACAGAAATCGGCGACGCTGTTCTAGGCTCGCGGGCCTAGTTGGGAGTACATAGTAGCCCGTGGGGGAACTAAACCGGAGAAATAACATTGAGTCGCCACCCGGTGTGAACCGGAAAAATGTGATTTAAGGCCGCACTCACCCCTCGCAAGGGAAGACCTCAAACCGTTGGGTTCGGAATGGTCCATTATTTATGTCACTTGTAATGATATGATTTATGCAATATCTTAACCGAATCTACGCAACATGCTCAAGAACAACCTATATCTAGTTCATGTTCATAAAGATAAATCCTATGTTTAAGTTTGCATGCTTGGAAAGTAAGTCCTCATAACACACGACAACACATGGAAATCTCATGAATATATTTCAATTATATAATGCGAAAAGCGAACAACAACATAAACCTAATGCAAATTCCAAACGCAAAACAAATAACTACTCATGCTTAAAAATAAACAACTAAATCATGCTAAAAAATAAATAACATACTAGACTAAATCATGCTCGCATACATGTTTGGATTAAACGAAATATGTGTGTCTCTTAAGTAGTACGTGACATTGTATCCCGAGTGCAAACCGCACTACCTTCCATTCGGATTCGGCTACGGAATTTACGTCCGGGTTTCCATCCGATATACCACAAAAGAGAACACACATTCCGTTCACCCGGAATTCACATCATGGGATTTCTTTAATTTTGGAAGGGGATTTGGCTTGATTTATGCATGTGTTTAATATGTGTTTTTGTTAATTTGGAAGGTGGCTATGGGCGTATGGCTTAGGGTGATTTGGGCGTGTGGGCTTGGTCCATTTGGTGGGCTTGGGTGTCTGGTTTAGTGGTGTGTGGGCTTGTTATGTGTCTTGCGGGGTTTTAGGCTAAGGGTGTGCTTTGAGGTCCAACAAGCGAACCCGAAGCATAAACAAACGAATTAATTCCAACAATGTGTCAATTCTTGACTCTTCCCTTCCGACGTCCGTTTCCCGCGACTTCCATAATTAAAGAGGTAGTGTCTCCATGTGAGACTCATCATCGGGACTTATATGCAAAAATGTAGTGCCTACAGTCGGCCCCACTTTGATGGGACTTGTGCAGTGTGTGGCAATGACAATCCTATCAAAGTTTATGCAATGCATTTTTCCTTACCTGGTTCGCCAGTTGCCACCTGACTTGCCTGTTGCTTCGAACTGAGTTGATGAGAGGTGGTCCATTCCCGAACTGTTGTTGTGACATGGTCCATTCTCGAATCGAGTTGATGAGAGGTGGTCCATTCCCGAACTGTGCTCCATTCTCGAAGTGTCATTCCCGGCTTGTTCATTCCCGAACTGTGTTCCATTCTCGGCTTGTTCATTCCCGAACCATGTTCCATTCTAGGAGTGCCATTCCCGGCTTGTTCATTCTCGAACTGTGCTCCATTCTCGGAGTGCCATTCCCGGCTTGTTCATTCTCGAACTGCGTCAATTCTCAGAGTGTCATTCCCAACTTGTTCATTCTTGAACCTTGCTCCACTCTCGGATTGCTATTCTCGACTTGTTCATTCTCAAATCTTGCTCCATTCTCGGATTTCCAATCTCGGCTTGTTCATTCTCGAACTCTGCTCCATTCTCGGATTGTCATTCTCGACTTGTTCATTCTCGAACCTTGCTCTATTCTCGGACTACCATTCTCGACTTGTTCATTCTCGAACCTTGCTCCATTCTCGGACTGTCATTCTCGACTAATTCATTCTCGAACCTTGCTCTATTCTCGGACTGCCATTCTTGACTTGTTCATTCTCGAACCTTGCTCCATTCTCGGATTGTCATTCTCGAACTCTGCTCCATTCTCGGATTGCCATTCTCAACTTGTTCATTCTCGAACCTTGTTCATTCTCATATTGCCATTCTCAGCTTGTTCATTCCTAAACTGTGCTCCATTCTCGGATTATCATTCTCGGCTTGTTCATTCTCGAACCTTACTCCATTCTCGGATTGCCATTCTCGGCTTGTTCATTCTCGAACTCTGCTCCATTCTCGGATTGTCATTCTTGTCTTGTTCATTCTCGAACCTTGCTCCATTCTCGGAGTGCCATTCTCGACTTGTTCATTCTCGAGTCTTGCTCCATTCTCGGAGTGTCATTATTGACTTGTTCATTCTCGAACCTTGCTCCATTCTCGGAGTGCCATTCTCGACTTGTTCATTCTCGAACCTTGCTCCATTCTCGGATTGCCATTCTTGACTTGTTCATTCTCGAACCTTGCTCCATTCTCGGATTGCCATTCTCGACTTGTTCATTCTCGAACTCTGCTCCATTCTCGGATTGTCATACCTAGCAAAACTGATGTTGATGTGTCTCCATACCCAGAGTGCCATACCCGGTTAAACTGATACTGATGCTAATATGGGCCTCGCCCCCAAAGTGCCTTACCCGGCAAGACTGATACTGATGCTAATATGGGCCTCGCCCCCAGAGTGCCATACCCGGCCAGACTTGATACTGATAATGATGCGGGTCTCGCCCCCAGAGTGCCATACCCGGTAAGACTGCTACTGATAATGATGTGGGCCTCGCCCCCAGAGTGCCATACCCGGCAAGACTAATACTGATGATGTGATGGTTCGTTCTCGAACCATGCTGTGAGGTGGTCCATTCCCGAACCGTTACTGTGTGAGAATATGGCTCATTTTTTAACCGTGCTCCATTTCCGGAGTGCCATTTTCGGCATGCTGATGATGTGTTAGTGGACCATTTTTGAATCGTTACTGAGTTGAGATGAGAGTCTTGTTCCCGAATTGTGATGAAGGTCTTGTTCCCTGAATTGAGTTGAGATTTATGGCGAGGTGCTGCGACCCCTGGGTCTTGTTCCCGAACTGTGTAGACTATGGGCTTTGTTCATGAGTTGTACTGAATGTGAGCTTGATTCCCTGAGCTGTGATGACTGTGGGCTTTGTTCCCGAGCTGTACTGAATGCAGGCTTTATTCTCTGGGCTTTGTTCCCAATCTGTGCTGAGTGTGGGCTTTATTCCCGAACTGTTGATTGTGGGCTTCGACCTTGGGAATCATCCCCAAAGCTGCTAATGATGTGGGCCTCGGCCATGAGACTCATCCCCAAAACTGATACTGATGTGGGCCTTGACCCTGTGACTCATCCCCAAACCGATGCTGATGTGGGCATCGACCCTGAGACTCATCCCCAAACTGATGCTGATTTGGGCCATGACCCTGGGACTCATCCCCAAATTTGAAACTGATGTGGGCCTCGACCCTGAGACTCATCCCTAAACTGATGCTGATATGGGCATCGCCCCAAACTGATGCTGATGTGGGCATCGACCCTGGGACTCATCCCCAAAACTGAAACTGATGTGGGCCTCGACCCTGGGACTCATCCCTAAACTGATGCTGATATGGTCCTCGCCCTAAACAGATACTGATGTGGGCCTCGCCCCCAGACTGATACTGATGTGGGCCTCGCCCCTAGACTGATATTGATATGGGCCTCGACCCTGGGATTCATTCCCAAAACGGATGATGCTATGTTGCTATTTCTGGTTGGCTTGCATTTGCCGCTTTCTCCTTTTCTTTAAAACCTGTGAACAAAAACAAGACAAAGATTGCGTGTATATGACGTGTATGCATGCATGCATGAATGTGTTTCTTATTCCGATGAGTTAGGTCTTCCTTGTGCTCTTCAATGCTTCTTGCCTACAAAAGTCTTTGGTCGCCCCTGGGTCTACTTGTAATTTCCTTCTGCCAGTTCTCTTCTGGTGATTGGTTGGTTCTCTTTTGTCTCATGGCTCAAGATCTTGTTGTTTCCCTTATTTGCGGGGTGGTAGACTGGTCGCCCCCAGTCTTGATTTAGCTTTCCGCTCTTCGCTGCTTGTAATAGGTCAATGTGAACCACGTGGTGTGGCATTCCATATCATCATACTATATCACATTCTATGAAATAGTCCCAATAGTTACACATATCATTGCCCTCACAGAATGCTCAGTAATGAAACCAGAGAACCTTCAAAACATTCAACACAACTCAAATCCAAGTCTTTGAATAAATGATCTAAGCCAGACTCAAAGAGTGTGTTTGCAAAGGTTCCTTTGCAGATTCATCCCCAGGTGAGCCAACTCAATGATTTCGTCAAAGAAAATGGGATCGATGGGTCAAACCAACCTAGATGTCTCAATTATGCCTGCAGTTGCTTTTCTGTGCTCCATGTGGTATGATTTTCTTTCTCTTTTGTCTATTTCGTTTTTCTTTTCATTTTGAACTTCTTTTTTTCTTCTTTTCTTTTTCTTTTTTTCAACACACTTACCCTTTAAGGTAGCATTTCTCCTCATGGTGGTCCTAATACTCGCCTATGGGTAGTTTCACGCTTATCGGTTATAGGTGTTTCAATTCTTTTCTTTAGAGACTATTCTTTCATTTTCAACCATACCACACATCATAACATAAGCAAATCAAGATAGACATCTAAGCAAACGGTCATTCACCGACCTACAATTTCTTCGACTAGTCACTTAGCCAACTACTCAGGTTTTCACTGCTAAGAACCATAATCAAGTGCTTACGAGTCTAACATAGATCAATCACTCAAAGTATCAGATAAAAGCACATCAAGAGTTTATCGTTTCTATGATTTCTCCCTAAAGCAAACAATTTCATCATCGGACTTATGTCTAACTATTAAGGACTAAAAATAAACAACTTTTTTTTTTCTTTTTCTTTTTCTTTTTTTTTTTCTTCAATTTTTTTTTCTTTTTTTGGGCCCACCATGGTCTTTCTATCATTGCCGTAAAATTTTCTATTTCTCGGCTTCCTTTTCTCGATATCCATGTTTGCTAAACTCTTCTTGACAAATCTTTTTTTTCTAACCCAACGGATATCTATGATGGCTTTTAAGGCACGGGGTTAACATGATGTGTGTATGCGTGAGATGCATGAAATGCGTGCGATGCATGAGATATAATATGTATACGGTTATCAAAAGCATAAATGGGCAATTTCAATGGGATATATGACTGTGGTTCATATGCGGGTTTATAGGAGTATAGATAAAGGCTCTTGCTGACAAATGATTGCCCACAACTAGGACTCCCCACTCAAGGGTTCGAGCGACCAAGTGAGCACACCTTTTTTTTATACCCTAAGGTACGTGCCAACGGGTTATGGTACGTGACAGACTGTCTAATGGATTTTCCGTTGTAGATTCCCCAGAGGGAGGGTGGAGCGAACTCTCTTAAATACCCAAGCTTCTTAGGCTCTTACTGTATTGGTGACAGGAATAAACAACAAGTCCTCCAAATTAGTCTGTCACAATGAGCTACAGGTAATGATTATATAGGTGTCTTCACAGCTTTTCTTTGTAGAAATGTAGTGAATGAAGACACCAAACCATCACCTAGCCTTAATAATGCCTTTGATTAAACCTCATCAACCCATTATAGACACGGTTAACTAAATCACAATCACTACAAGACATTATTTCGGGGCCAATTCTCTATCCCCAGTGGAGTCGCCAGACCGTAGGACACAGAAATTGGCGACGTTGTTCTAGGCTCGCGGCCTAGTTGGGAGTACAGAGTAGCCCTCGGGGGAACTAAATCGGAGAAATAACATGGAGTCACCACCCGGTGTGAACCAGAAAAATGTGATTTAAGGCCACACTCACCCCTCGCAAGGGAAGACCTCAAACCGTTGGGTTCAAAATGGTCCCTTACTTATGTCACTTGTAATGATATGATTTGTGCAATATCTTAACCGAATCTACGCAACATGCTCAAGAACAACCTATATCTAGTTCATGTTCATAAAGATAAATCATATGTCTAAGTTTGCATGCTTGGAAAGTAAGTCCTCATAACACACGACAACACACGACAATCTCATAAACATATTTCAATTATATAATGCGAGAAACGAACAACAACATAAACCTAATGCAAATTCCAAACACAAAACAAATAACTACTCATGCTTAAAAATAAACAACTAAATCTTGCTAAAAAATAAATAACATGCTAGACTAAATCATGCTCGCATACATGTTTGGATGAAACGAAATACGTGTGTCTCTTAAGTAGTACGTGACATTGTATCCCGAGTGCAAACCGCACTACCGTCCATTCGAATTCGGCTACAGAATTTACGTCCGGGTTTCCATTCGATATACCACAAAAGAGAACTCGCATTCCGTTAACCCGGAATTCACATCATGCATCAACAAACGACTCTCATGTTATAATATATTAAAATAAATAAAAAACGAAGAATAATAAATAAAGAATGTGCCCTCAGGTCTAACCTCTTTTTTTCATCTCTCGAAAGCGCGTTATACGGCCGTCGGAAGGGTTGATGCTCCGCAACTCTCCCGGTTCACTAATCCAATATTTTTCCTCGTTGTTTCGCTGCTGTTTTTGTTGTATTTTTTGGTCATTGTTTTTTGGTAATTATGGGACTTTTTTGGTGGTTTTTTTAGGGGTATTGAGCTGCTGTTCTGTGCGGTTTTAAGGCTAAAAATTGGGCAGTTTATGCGGCATTTTTGGGGTATTTTCTGGGAAGTTTTAAGGGCTATTTTCACGGTAAAGTGATGACTGTTTTAGGCAGTTTGTTGGCTGGTTATGTGCGGCAATTTTTTGGCTAGTTATGGGGTTGGTTTGCGTGTATAAAGGCTGCATGGTTTAGGGGGATTTTAGGCGTGACGTGGGTAATGAATTGAAGGGCTGTGAGTTATGAAGACTGTGTGATGCGTTGAATTGGTGAAGGGCTTGCGTGCGTGGGGCTTGAGTGTAATTGATGCGTGAATGGGGAGTGATGGGCTGCTAGGCTTGTGTGCGTTAGTTTCGTGAGTGAAGTTGAAGGCTGTGAAGTGAGAGGCAGGTGGCGTGAGTGGAAGGTGCTATGTAGCGTGAAGGTTGGCTGAGGGACATGTGGCGAGAGAATTGAGTGGGGTTTTTGGGTTTTACGTGAAGGCATGCTATTTGAAGGTGTTTGTTACGTGTAGGATATGCGACAATGTGAGGCTGATCTGGCTATGTTATTGCGTGAAGAGTGATGGGTGAGTGTATTGCTGTCGGTGAGTGCTTTGTGATGAGTTCGTGGGGGCAGTACTGGTCTCTTAGGCGTGACTTCACTAGGTTTGTTTTCTTTGTGTTTCAAGGGTGAATATGCGTGAATGAGCTCTAGGGAGTTTTTGGTGTGTTTGTTTTGTTAATTTGGAAGGTGGCTATGGGCGTATGGCTTAGGGTGATTTGGGCGTGTGGGCTTGGTCCATTTGGTGGGCTTGGGTGTCTGGTTTAGTGGTGTGTGGGCTTGGTATGTGTCTTGCGGGGTTTTCGGCTAAGGGTGTGCTTTGAAACAAAGGTCCAACAAGCGAACCTGAAGCATAAACAAACGAATTAATTCCAACAATGTGTCAATTCTTGACTCTTCCCTTCCGACGTTCGTTTCCCGTGACTTCCACAATTAAAGTGGTAGTGTCTCCATGTGAGACTCATCATCGGGACTTATATGCAAAAATGCAGTGCCTACAACTCTGTTTGCCAATTTATAAGAAAATTGGATGGGAAGCTTGTCCCTGACGCATAAACGTCATTCAAGCCGTTACATTATTGTAAATATTATATCTCTTTGTCTTTTCTAATAATTATGATTTGTTTTGTTATTCTCTCCGACAGGATCCATGCTACTTTTTGACCTTTCACGATTTACTGTTTTGCTACTAATCGTCATTTGAAAGATACTTGTGCTATTATTACTCACCCTTTTTCAGGTTTTATAAATTCAACTCATCATTTTACTCTTGAAGGCATCCAGAGCTGAAAAAAACACATAAAATATGGAAGCCACTTCAAGAAGACGAGTTGTAAACATTTGTGTGTTTTGTGGTACTAGTGTTGGTGTGAAACCAGAGTACATAGCAGAAGCACATGAATTGGGTCGAGTCTTAGCTGAAAGGAATATGCACCTAGTATATGGAGGAGGTAATCTTGGACTAATGTGGATTGTTTCAAAGACTGTACAGGAAAGAGACAGTCAAGTCTTGGGAATCATCCCAAAACCCTTGGCGGAGGCAAATCTGATAGGACCATCGAACGAAGAGGAACTGATCGTGCCATGTATGTCTGAATGACTGGTAGAAATGATTAACCGTGCTGATACTTTTATTGCTTTACCAGGAGGCTTGGGCACAATAGAGGAAAATTTTTTACTGTGTTATCTTGGGCCAACTTGAACATACACCAGAAACCGCTTGGACTGTACAACATTGATGGATTTTATGATCTTCTTTGTGTGTTTCTTGATGATGCCCGAAGAAATGGGTTCGTGTCAAAGCCTGTAAAAGAACTCCTCTTTACTGTCAGAACTACACCAAATTTAATTGATCAAATCTTAGCCTTTGAACCTCAAATTGACCCCATTCTTTCCAAGATAAACTGGTCCGATAATGATCGTGGTAAGAGGCGTCGGATAAATCTGGATCTTAACCTTTAACTTTTCATTTAGATGTAGAATTTCAGCTAACCAGATACAGTTTTCTAAACTCTTCTTCTACTGTTTAAGACATTGGAGACAATGTCTCATTTAAGTTTGGGGGAGGAGAATAGTTAAATTGTATCTTGTTATTATTGTTTTATTTCTTATATCTTGTTCTTATTGTTTTATTTTTAGTCAAAATTTTTCTAAAAAGCCAAAAAAATTGAAATTTTTTACAAAAACCAAAAAAATATTTTGTGTTTTTGTGTTTTTATTTGATTAATCAGGTGAAATTGGTGTGAGATAATTGTGTAAGGAATTTTCATCTGAGACGTATCTCAACCTATTTCGGAACAAGTTAATTTTTGTTTATTTCCTTTTAAATTATTTAAATTGTGAATTCTCCATAATACTGACTAAAATGATCTTCATATGCTCAGTTGACAGGTATTATCAACATACATGGTAACATATAGACATGAGATGTAATTGAAAAGTTTGTAATATTAAGTGCTCTAGTTTAATTGGATGAAACATCTATAAAAAGCGATGGAGTAAAAAAAAAAACGTCTGAGATCTGAGTTATTAAGTATGTAAGGGTATTTTAACACCTAGTGCCCTAAAACCAACTGGTTTGGGAGTCACTGATCCAAAACTCGTAACATGGATCAAAGATGTTGCCAAAAAATATATATATATTTGAAGTCTGAGTAATTAAGTTCGTAGGGGTGTCTTAACACCCGGTGTCCTAAAGCCAATTAGTTTGGGAGTCACTGACCCAAAACTCGCTACGTAGATGTAAGATATTGCATATAAAAAAAATCAAAAAAAAAATTATTCAATTGTTTAAAAAAAGTGTGAATTCTGATAAAACTTTAGGACAAAAATATTACTCTCTTCTCAACTACACTCGTGACTATTGTGGGCAAAATGAGTTGATTAATATTTTGTTGACTGTGTATATGGAGAATGGTAAAAATAATCGGAGAATTTACTTATTCGGTAATTTAAAAAGAAACAAAACAACTATTGGCTTGGATTTGGATAAGAAGTTTCATTTGTTTAGTCACTAACTTATTTATTCTATTTTCTCTTGTCTTTTTGCTTTTGTGTGCATTAGTTTTACTATCTTTTTACTTTTATAAGACGTTTGTGGGTATCGTTGCTGTAAGCCCTCACGAGACTACAACTCTTCCACTAGGGACACATAGGGGTTTAAAGGCTTGTTGCATACGCTAAATGTAACCGTGATCCCTACGAAAGTGGCTTAATTTAATTTTAATTGTTTCTTGTATTTTATTTTATTGTTTTGCTCGAGGACTAGCAAAATGTTAGGTTTGGGGGTGTGATGAGCGGAAGATATATCAATATTTACCGCCCCTTTTACTTAATATTTTGTTTAGTTTCTCAGGTTTGATGAACGTTTTGATGTGTTTTAGTTAATTTTGCAGATAAAATAATATTGGGACTCAATGAAATCATTTAGGATGAAATGTAGGTCAAATAATGGCAAAAATTGGACTTGACATATTAATTTTGGAGATTGGAAACTTGAAATGGCGTTTTAACGAAGTGCAGTTTTGGAAATTCCAATTTTGTGCATCTGTCGTATTTTTTTGGGCATAACTTTTTACTCCGATATCGGATTGAGCTGATTCAAGTTCCAGATTAAATAAGACTCAAAGATCTACAACTTTGAAAGACAAAATAATTTCGAATTCTGAAGATTTCATGACCGAACTTGATGAAACATCCAGAAGCGTGTTATGCGTAATTATTAAAGTAATTTTCAAAGCAAATAAATAAATAATAAAAATAGTCAAGCTCCCACCAAATATGATAGCAATTAGTGGAGCAGTTAATAATGGATTTGGTGGAGCAATTAGTGGAGCAATTAATAATGGATTTGGTGGATGATTTGATGGAGGCAAAATTTTGCCTATAAATACCAAACCATTTCATTTGTAAATTCATACTTTCTTCTAAGGAATTCCTTAAGAATACTAAGAAGATTGTATCTTATTTGTTTATTTACACCTTTCAGTAATTAATTTCCGCTTTCGCACTTTCTTTTCTTTACTTTTCAGTTTTTACTTTCCGCAATTTACTTTTACGCACAATAATTTTCTTTATTTTTCAGTTTTTACTTTTCAGTAATGATGAGGTAACTCCCATTTGCTGGGGTAAAAGGTAAAACTTTTATTACTAATATTTAGATTAATCTCCCTTAATTATAATATATAAACTAGTTAAAACCTGACTTAACGAGGATACCGCCATATTGGTCGGTTGGTAATTATTTAAATTGGTTTTAACCTGACTAAACTGGATACCGCCTGATTGGTCGGTTGGTAATTAATTATTAATTTGACTTAATCTGGATACCGCCTATATGGCTGGTTGATAATTATCATGCAAAGTTAATATATTATATTAAGGGAGATTGATAAGTGTGGTTTATACCCACTTATTATGGCATTCTCAGCTTATTATTTTGTTATAATTCGAGATATTTAATATGATTTATAGTTTATTTTATGTTATATTTATAGGAGCATTAATATATGGATCGGGGAATAATTGCACGTGTTTTGGAAACTTCAGGGAAGACACAGGACGAGCAGGGAAGAATGGCGCCGAGGCGCCAAAATCCCATACAAATTCCAGGGAGAATGGCGCCGCGGCGCCATTCATCACAAGCAATGGGCGCCGCGGCGCCCATTCATTAAGCAACATATGGCGCCGCGGCGCCAATTGGAATGAAACAAAAGGGCAGCGCCACGGCGCCTTCACAAGATGCAATCTCCATACAATTTCCAGGGGAATAAGCGCCGCGGCGCTGCGCATGGAAGTTTCACGCGTATCAGGAAATTAATTTTAGGGTTTTTTAATAATCCTAATGCCACCCAAAGACTCCCAGACTCAACTATAAATATAACATTACATCCAACACTCAAGGGGAGGCTAATACACTGCACAAAACACAGAAACAAATATTTTTAGAGATCCAGGGAGAGGATTGAAGAGCGAAAAGAGGAGACGAAGGCTGTAACGTCCGAGGATGAAGAGATTCAATTCGGGTTATATCTTCTAGTTTCTTTCTTAGAACTCTAATGATTTCCATTAGATTCATGAATTGTTTATCATTGATTTTATCTTTTATCATGAACTAACTCCTTAATTTTGGAGAACGATTGTAATCTATGCTTAAACCTTGTATTTGTTTGTCAATTTTGTTATGAAGTTTTATTAATTTATTTATATTCTTTTGAGTTTAATGCTTCTTGATTGTTGGCCACAATTGAAGATGATGAATGTTTAGAATCTATCACTCGAGAGAGGGGATTTTGAATAGATCTAGAGAATATAACCTAGGATTTTATAGAGTTCGAGAGAATCTGTAATCCTTTGAAGTCGTTAATATAGAATCACAAATCGTAATGAGTTGTTAACTATTGGATTTTTATAGAGATATCGAAATCTGTAGTTGATGATATTTTCACTCGGCACTCGAGAGAGGGAGTGGATAATTTCGGAGTCTTGACTTATAAACAATATAACCGAACAATGGTAATTGGCATAACAAATACATATGTGACAGCTATGAGAAATCAGGATCCAGAATCTCTATCGTATTAGTTCCTCCTATTTTATTATTTTTATATTTTATTTATATAATTAAATCTTTGTTAAATATTGTCTAAATAAAGTTAGGATTATCAATTGTAGTAATTTTATTTAATTATTAAAATCTTTATCATTATTTTCTAAATAAAGTTAGGATTATCAATTGTAGTACTTAGTGCGAGTTAACACAATCTCTGTGGGTTCGACACTCTTTCACTGATTTATACTAAAACTTGACACCGTACACTTGCGGTACGATATAAAAATATCACAACAAGTTTTTGGCGCCGTTGCCGGGGATTGTTTGTTTAATTCACATTAATACTACTACCAAGTAATTTTAGCTTTAATTTAGAATTTTATTTTAATTTTAATTTTTAATTTTTAATTTTATTATTTTTATTTCCTTTATTTTTGTCTTAAGTTTTATTTTTATTTTTGTTATTATTTCTTTTTTTTTTATTTTATTTGATTTGATTTTATTTTATTTTTGTTTTATTTTTTTTTTTTTTTACGAGGTGAGTTTGAAAAGAACCAATGGCAGATCCTGTTAGTGCACTGATAGCTGAAATATCGTCCTTCACGACTCATCTAGCAGTATTGATAAATCAAATGAGTCAACCGTCTATTGAAGCTGTTTCTACTAATGGAATGTTTTTATCCAACAGAGGAGCAGGATTTGAACAAGTACAGTATGTGAACAATTGGAACTTCAACAACTGTAGAGGCAGTCATATGCTTAATTATTATCATCCGAATTTTTCATATGCTGATATGGAGAACATTTTGCAACCTCCTCATGGCTTCAATTATCCAAAAGTTGAGCAGAAACCTTCCTTAGAAGACCTCATGATCACGTTTGTAGCTACAGCTTCAGAGAGGTTTGAGAAGAATGAGTCAATGCTGGATAATATCGAAACACGAATGGGCAATATAGAGGCAAATATGAAATCTTTAGAAGCAAAAATTGAGTTGCTTGCTTCTTCCATGGCCAATCAACAGACATGGGATTTTCCGAGTGACACTGAAGTCAACCCCAATGAGCAATGTCAAAATAGAACCTGTAGGAGCAGAAAAGAGTTTAAAGACACCTCTCAGGACTTAGGCAGTAAAGAAAATGAAATGGTATTTCATGAGGAAACAGTAATAGAAGAAGAGAACAAAGGTGAATTGATAATGAGAGGTCAATATGAAGAAATCACCTTCAGTGTTTTCAGAGCCATGTCGAGTTCTCAAGGTGATGCAGACTGTCACATGATAGATACAGTAAAAAAGGGAGTTGAAACCAGACATGGTGAATCAGTATTTCAACAGCCTATGAGCATAATGCAGCCATGCATAAAGGAAAATTCTCTGCAGCTAAACTCGAAACCACTCCCAAAGGGCCGTAAAAAGAGGAAAAGAAAGGCCAGTTCTCACTTAGAGATAATTCCTGGAAGATTAAAAAGAAAACCGAGCCAATTTTGCCGAATGTGCAGTCCAGAATTTCCAATTGAAGGGAAATCTACATATCCTGGGGGACCATCTATAGATAAATCACCACAGCCTGCCAAGCTATCTTTTTCATGTCATAAGAACCGGTGGATACCAAAGAAGAAAGAAGATGAGATTACCCGGTTCACTACTTTTAAGCCACCATAACCATTTGGGTGGTTGCGTCTGGCTGAAGACGTTAAACTTAGCGCTAGCGGGGAGGCAACCCTTGCATTTCTTTTATCATTATTTTCCTTACTTTTTATTTTGTTTTATTTTATTGTGTGCTATTTATTTATTTGCATGTTATTTATGCAGGTAGCACGAGACACACAACGCCCGTGCAACCAAATTCTAACCAGCAAGAGTCTGATCAACTCCATGCACGGTAGTGTTGTTCCTCACTCTTGCTCTTGATATTTATCTTACATTGAGGACAATGCAAATTTTAAGTTTGGGGGTGTGTGCATGTTGTTTACTTGCTATTTAGTTGTTTAAATTTAAAAAAAAAAAAAAAAAAAAAAAAAATTTGTTTTAGTCTTTGATAGTAAAACATAAATCTTGTGATAATATTGTTTGTTTATGGGTGAAATTTTAGAAACGATAAGTGCCTAATTTACTTTTATCTGATGCCTTGAATAATTGATCTATGTTAGACTCGTAAGCACTTAAAAATAGGTTTTTAGCAGTAAAACTTAAGTAGTTGACAAGGTGGTCAGTTGAAGAAATTGCATGTCGATGAATGACCGTTTGCTTAGATATCTATCTTGATTTGCTAGTGTTATGAAGTATGGTATAGCTAAAAGAAAAATGTCTCTAAAGAAAGAAAATAAACCACCTATAACCGATAAGCGTGAAGCTACCCATGGGCGAGTATTAGGACCACCATGAGGAGAAATGCTACCTTAAAGGGTAGGTGAGTTGAAAAAAAAAAAAAATTGCAAAAATGAGAAAAGAAAAAAGAGACAAGAAAAGAAAAGAAAAACCATACCATACCGAACACAAAATAAGGCAATTACAAAGCATAATTGAGATATCTAAGTTGGTTTGACCCATTGATTCTAATTTTTAAACGAAATCATTGAGTTGGCTTACTTAAGATCAAAGCTGTGATGAACCTTTACACACACACACCTTGAGTCTAGCTTAGATAATTTATTCGAGAATTTGGATTCGAGCTGCAATTGCGTACTTTGAAGATTCTTTGATTTCATTTATAAGCTTTCTTTGAGGATATATTTATGCGTAACTATCGAGACTATGTTTTGTTATTTTTTATGTTTGCATGATTGTGTGTGATGACGTTTGTGGGTATCGTCACTGTAAGCCCTCACGAGACTATAACTCGTCCACTAGGGCCGCCTAGGGGTTTAAAGGCTTGTTGCATACGCTAAATGCAATCGTGATCCCTACGAAAGTGGCTTAATTAATTTAGTAATTTTTATTTGTTTATTTGAATTTAGTTTTTTTTATTTTTTGCTCGGGACTAGCAAAACCTTAAGTTTGGGGGTATTTGATAAGTGTGGTTTATACCCACTTATTATGGCATTCTCAGCTTATTATTTTGTTATAATTCGAGATATTTAATATGATTTATAGTTTATTTTATGTTATATTTATAGGAGCATTAATATATGGATCGGGGAATAATTGCACGTGTTTTGGAAACTTCAGGGAAGACACAGGACGAGCAGGGAAGAATGGCGCCGAGGCGCCAAAATCCCATACAAATTCCAGGGAGAATGGCGCCGCGGCGCCATTCATCACAAGCAATGGGCGCCGCGGCGCCATTCATTAAGCAACATATGGCGCCGCGGCGCCAATTGGAATGAACAAAAGGGCAGCGCCACGGCGCCTTCACAAGATGCAATCTCCATACAATTTCCAGGGGAATAAGCGCCGCGGCGCTGCGCAGGGAAGTTTCACGCGTATCAGGAAATTAATTTTAGGGTTTTTTCATAATCCTAATGCCACCCAAAGACTCCCAGACTCAACTATAAATATAACATTACATCCAACACTCAAGGGGAGGCTAATACACTGCACAAAACACAGAAACAAATATTTTTAGAGATCCAAGGAGAGGATTGAAGAGCGAAAAGAGGAGACGAAGGCTGTAACGTCCGAGGATGAAGAGATTCAATTCGGGTTATATCTTCTAGTTTCTTTCTTAGAACTCTAATGATTTCCATTAGATTCATGAATTGTTTATCATTGATTTTATCTTTTATCATGAACTAACTCCTTAATTTTGGAGAACGATTGTAATCTATGCTTAAACCTTGTATTTGTTTGTCAATTTTGTTATGAAGTTTTATTAATTTATTTATATTCTTTTGAGTTTAATGCTTCTTGATTGTTGGCCACAATTGAAGATGATGAATGTTTAGAATCTATCACTCGAGAGAGGGGATTTTGAATAGATCTAGAGAATATAACCTAGGATTTTATAGAGTTCGAGAGAATCTGTAATCCTTTGAAGTCGTTAATATAGAATCACAAATCGTAATGAGTTGTTAACTATTGGATTTTTATAGAGATATCGAAATCTGTAGTTGATGATATTTTCACTCGGCACTCGAGAGAGGGAGTGGATAATTTCGGAGTCTTGACTTATAAACAATATAACCGAACAATGGTAATTGGCATAACAAATACATATGTGACAGCTATGAGAAATCAGGATCCAGAATCTCTATCGTATTAGTTCCTCCTATTTTATTATTTTTATATTTTATTTATATAATTAAATCTTTGTTAAATATTGTCTAAATAAAGTTAGGATTATCAATTGTAGTAATTTTATTTAATTATTAAAATCTTTATCATTTATTTTCTAAATAAAGTTAGGATTATCAATTGTAGTACTTAGTGCGAGTTAACACAATCTCTGTGGGTTCGACACTCTTTCACTGATTTATACTAAAACTTGACACCGTACACTTGCGGTACGATATAAAAATATCACAACAGAGATATCTAAAATAGAAGTAATAAAAGTAGATCATTTTACCTCAGCATTTCATTTTATTGTACTTTTACTTTATTTACTTTTCAGCAATTTACTTTTCAACAATTTACTTTCATCATTTACTTTTCAGCAATTTACTTTTCAGTAATTTACTTTCAGCATTTACTTTTCCTTATTTACTTTTCAGTATTAATTTCAGCATTTACTTTCCGTCATTTACTTTTCAGTATTTAATTTATAGCAATTTACTTTATGTCTTTTATTTTATTTAAGTTTTTACTATCCGTAATATGTGTCGTAACTAAGCCAGTTATCTGGGGTTGTGATGAAGTCTAATATCACCGGTTTTAAGGGGTTAAATTACGGTTTGAGTAATATAAAAGTTTATTATTGAGCCTTAGTCTTAATACATCTTGTTAATTGGTCATTAATAAGATTGATTCGGTAAACTTAAAATGAACTTGGAAAATGGATTTTAGGTTTAAGACCTTAGACTTAATAGTCCACGATCTTCCTTGATAATAAATAACCCTTTAATATATTTCCTTACATGATATGAATATACCTGTCGGGCGGGGGTAGCCATAATTGGAACTTAATCTTAATGAATTCAGATAACTTGGTTAACATATGAATATGATTAATTGAGTTATACTGGGTATTTGTATTTGACTATCGGAATAGGCTTTTACATAATTTCGTGTTCCAGGTTAATAAACCAATATATTACACAAATGTAAAATAATCACTTCATCTTTTAAAAAGATATTGGAAAGATTCACAACCCTGAATAGTTTTATAAATTTGAATTTTCTTCAATCTACTTTCAAGCACTTTTATTTACTTGTTTTAAGTTTTAAAGTCATTATCCAATCAAACAACTAATCCATTAAATACTTGTAAACATTTAACTTCATAAATTAATAACAAAAGGTTTTAAGTCATCGTGGGATCGATACTTTTATACTACTTGAATGATACGTGCGCTTGCGTTATACGTGTGTGATACGCGCCGGTCAGGCAACAAACACCAACTGAAGCCAGCGAAACCAGTAACCACTGACTTAAAAGTCCCACATCGCCTGAGAAGGAGATACGAAGAGAACAATAACACATTCAATTTAAGCACCATACAGCGCATGCTGTATTTACTAACAATGCCACCAAAGACAAAGAATTGGTGCAAAGCTAGAAAATATCCAGACTACCAGTTCATGTTCACGGAAATAATTCTAACCGATAGCAATATCATACATGCTTTGAGGCCCCAGACTTCATAGGAAGAGCCCAATTGCTCAGGCCATACCAACAGAAACCACACACATACACTTCAAATGACAAGGAAATTTGTACCGTAATTTCCTAAACCCTAAACCCTAAAATGCTCCTTAAAATTAAAAACAATCAAGCAAAATAAGAAAATGAAGGCAGAAGAAATCACTAAACCTTTACTGTTCGCTGCTTGCTTGCCGACGAACTGAAGAGCTGAAGGCGACGCACTGAAGAACTGAAGAAAATTAGGGCAAGTACTGAAATTGATTTAGGAGTATCCAAGAAAATTTGTTTAGGAGAAACGAAGCAATGATGATTTGGTGAAATGATGATTACGGAGGATGAGTTAGAAAACCCAAGTAATAATTTAGGGATTGGTATTTCTAATTTCTCCAGTCGTGTTTGGTTGAAAGTTTAAATTTATTCTTAGATAGCTCCATTTACTCAAAACGCAAGTAATAATGTCGTTCTGGATGATTGTAAGTATATGAGGGAGTCTGATGTGATCCAGAATGAGCTCTGTTTATTGGGCCAAGTTAACTTGAAGTTGTGGCTGATTGCATGGCTTGGTCAAATTGGTGTATTTGGGCCATTTTGGTGGATTTGGAAGATTCCTTGGGTTCTAGAGTTTGTTCCATGCATGAGACATTATGTGAAGGCTTTATTATATCTAAAGCAATATTGGAATGAGTCTAGGATGTGCATGGGCTGCCTTGATTGATTTTGAGATTTATTTCCGAATGGTGCATTAGCAGTGGCGGGATTTACGCAGTCTTCGTATTTTGGACGTAACTTTCTCGTCCGATATCCGATTTTGGTGATTCAAGTTGCATTGAAAAGAGAACTCGTAGCTCTACAACTTCGAAGTTTTCATCAAAGTCCAGTTCAGATTCCTTCATGGTCTAAATGAGGACGCAATGTATCCTATAGTTTTTTATTTTTATATTTTTTTAAGTTATGTGTTGTTTAAGTGTTGGGCTGAACATTAATTAAATTAAAAAGCCCATGGACGAAATTTTCAAGTATTTTATTAGGTTTTATTATATTTTGGTAGAATTAGGATTAGCCACCTATTTAAAGGGGCATTATTCATTGTAATGGATAATTAACTAAGAATATATCTTTTTACAAAAAAAATTGACTTGTGTCATCTTGAGGGAGTGGATTCTTCCTTGGTTTTACGGAACAAAAGCTTATCAACGTGTGGCAAGCGTTGTGGCGCTGTATCGCTGTTCAGGATTCTCCAAAGAAATAAAGAAAGGTTTTTAAGGGCAATGTTCCTTAAGGGTTGGACTTGATCTTGGAAGGATTTTGTTCTTACAAAATCAAGATTCGCGGTTCTTGGGGCTTAGAACACGTGGAGTGGTTTGCTTGGCTTTATTCCAGGCAGGTTTCTATCATTTGGTATCAGTGCTCAGGGTTCCAAGGTCAAGATTTTCTCTATTTTTATCGTTTTATGGAGTCTTTATATTTCTTTTTTTTTCGTCTCTTCTAGTTTCAATTTTTTTCTTTGTGTTTTTCTTGTTTATGACTGCATCTTGGATGTCATTATAATGTTCTTTCATGGTAATAGCATTTAGGATTCAATTCTTGGAGTTTTGAGTCAATTCGAGTCGAAATTGTATGTAATTTTCGGATCAGTTCGGTTAGAATTTTTCAGCTGCGCGCTGAATTTAAAACGGCTGTAACTTTTGATCTATAAAGAGTTACGAGACCCATAATATATCAATTTATAAGTACTCGAGGAGACGAATTCATTAGTCACTGGAAGTACGCAGTCCGCTTAAGTTTCGAGTCTCAAAATCTCTTTCAAAGTTACGAATTCTGTCCGGTTTCAGTTCAGTTTGTCTTCTTATTTACTTTTGGTTTTTTTTTTTAGTCAGTTTCTTTGTGTCTGTTTTCATATTTTCTTAGTGATTCTTTGAGTCTTTCCTCCTCATTATTGGCGTCTTTCCAGTAAGGGTTGATTTATATAAATAATTTGATGGATAAAAAGTATTTATCTTTCGCACGAGATGCTCTATCAATAGTAAAGTGTGTAGTATGATTATTAATAGAGGGAATCACATAATTTAGCTAGCACTACCCTTGTGGAAAAATTGGGATTACCATTGATACCTCTTGATAGACCTTATAAGTGGATAAGTGATTTTGGAGAGTTCGAGGTTGCTAAGCAGGTTGTGGTAAATTTTGCAATTGGGCAGTATGTTGACCAAGTAGTTTGTGACGTGGTTCCTATATGTCATACGCATATTTTATTGGGTAAGCCTTGGTATAAATTCAATAAAGTAGTTTATGATATGGATAGGAATATGTACAAATTTAGGTATGGTGGAAAAATTATCAAGCTTGCTCCTTTAACCCTACAAGAGGTCATGAGGACGAGTTGTACATGCAGAGGAGTGAAGAAGAGTGGGCTAAAAAGAAAAGTGCGATTGCTTTTGGAATGTTACTAGGAGAGCTTCCAGAGTTGATAGAGAAAAAGACATTAGTAAAATGTGAAGTAGAGAAGGATATAAACGTAGCCTTGAGTAATGAAATGAAACATGTTGATGTTTCAATAAATAAGAGTGAGGTGGTTGATAGTGTTGATGATAATGATGATATTGACGTGAGCGATAACATTGGTGATCATGATTTGGTTTTTCATGATTCCAATGAGGTGCTTGACGTTACTGTTAAGGGTGACTATCATATGGAGCAATATGATGTTGGTTGTGAGGATATGAGTTATGGTGTGCAAAAAGTACATGTGGCTGAATATATAGAGTGTGGTCAGATCGTGAATGAGAGTGTTGATTGTTTGAGAAAGCGACATGGGCATGTTGAGTTTGTTTTAAATGAGATTTCAAATGTGAATCCATGTGGGAATCTCTTTTTTGTTGCAAGTGGCGTTAAGAATGAGAGTAGCAATGGAGAGATTGAGAGTGGAAAAGTATTGCCAAAAAGTCATTCATTCTCCTTATTGACTTTTACTCACCTTAACCATTTTTTTCCATGTGATTTTCTTTTATTCCAGGATTCTCGTCTCATTGATCTTGTCATTTTTATCTATGATCCGGGTTCGGATTCGAGGTCGAATCCTTTTCAAGAGAGGGAGAATGATGTGATCCAGAATGAGCTCTGTTTATTGGGCCAAGTTAACTTGAAGTTGTGGCTGATTGCATGGCTTGGTCAAATTGGTGTATTTGGGCCATTTTGGTGGATTTGGAAGATTCCTTGGGTTCTAGAGTTTGTTCCATGCATGAGACATTATGTGAAGGCTTTATTATGTCTAAAGCAATATTGAATGAGTCTAGGATGTGCATGGGCTGCCTTGATTGATTTTGAGATTTATTTCCGAATGGTGCATTAGCAGTGGCGGGATTTACGCAGTCTTCGTATTTTGGACGTAACTTTCTCGTCCGATATCCGATTTTGGTGATTCAAGTTGCATTGAAAAGAGAACTCGTAGCTCTACAACTTCGAAGTTTTCATCAAAGTCCAGTTCAGATTCCTTCATGGTCTAAATGAGGACGCAATGTATCCCTATAGTTTTTATATTTTATATTTTTTTAAGTTATGTGTTGTTTAAGTGTTGGGCTGAACATTAATTAAATTAAAAAGCCCATGGACGAAATTTTCAAGTATTTTATTAGGGTTTTATTATATTTTGGTAGAATTAGGATTAGCCACCTATTTAAAGGGGCATTATTCATTGTAATGGATAATTAACTAAGAATATATCTTTTTACAAAAAAAATTGACTTGTGTCATCTTGAGGGAGTGGATTCTTCCTTGGTTTTACGGAACAAAAGCTTATCAACATGTGGCAAGCGTTGTGGCGCTGTATCGCTGTTCAGGATTCTCCAAAGAAATAAAGAAAGGTTTTTAAGGGCAATGTTCCTTAAGGGTTGGACTTGATCTTGGAAGGATTTTGTTCTTACAAAATCAAGATTCGCGGTTCTTGGGGCTTAGAACACGTGGAGTGGTTTGCTTGGCTTTATTCCAGGCAGGTTTCTATCAGAGTCAGTCTATCATTTCTCTAATTTAAAATCTTAAAAATAAATAATTTTTAATTATAATAAAACTAAAGACAAAAAAAAAAAACAATATTTTTTAAAATATAAAATTAAATACACTTTTAATCGAAATATAATCACTAGACCACCGTTTACCACTTTTAAATTTATCTTGGACGGCACTCTCTCTAGGATTTGAATCTCATGATCAGATTATTCAATTATACAACATTATCATGCAAAAATTTTACCCGTCAAAGTAAAATCAATGTACGGCAACGTGGTTTCTCCACTGAAGCAGCTTTGTTGACTCAACAATGCATCAATTCTATAACTACACCATTAAATTCTCATGCCTACGCGACTTCACTTCAAAGCTGTATCCAAAACGATGACCCCAAAACGGCAATGGCACTTCACTGTCAAGCCCTGAAGAAGGGTAACTGCTTAGACCTATTCGCTACCAACGTTCTCCTCAACGTGTACGTCAAGTTAAATTTTCTATCCGATGCGACTCAACTGTTCGATGAAATGCCTGAGAGAAATACTATATCTTTCGTTACTTTAATTCAGGGATACGTGGCGTCATTTCAATTTGTTGAGGCTGTTGGGTTGTTTTCTAGATTGCTTAGAGAAGGTCATGAGCTTAACCCGTTTGTGTTTACTACTATTTTGAAGGTGCTTGTGAGTATGGAGTGGGCAGAGCTTTGTTCTTGTTTTTTTGCGTGTATATATAAGCTTGGTCATGACAGTAATGCTTTTGTTGGGACGGCACTGATGGATGCTTACTCTGTTTGTGGGTGTGTTGAATTTGCTAGAAAAGTTTTTGATGGGATTGTTTGTAAGGATATGGTTACTTGGACCGGAATGGTTGCTTGCTATGCTGAGAATGATTGTTTTGAAGAAGCACTGGATGTTTTTTCTCAGATGAGGATTTTTGGGTTCAGGCCAAATAATTTCACCTTTGTTTTTATTCTTAAAGCTTGTCTTGGTTTAGAGGCCTTTGGTGTTGCTAAGAGTGTTCATGGGTATGCTTTAAAAACTCGTTATGAAATGGATCTCTATCTTACTGTTGCTTTGCTTGATTTGTATACTAAGTCTGGGGAGATTAGGGATGCCAGGCGAATATTTGACGAGATGCCTAAAAAGGATGTGATTCCGTGGAGTTTCATGATTGCAAGATATGCTCAAAGTCATCTGAGCGTAGATGCGGTGGAGCTGTTCTGTAGGATGAGGCAAGCTTTTCTTGCACCTAATCAGTTTACATTTGTTAGTGTTCTGCAAGCTTGTGCGGCTATGGAGAGTTTGAATTTGGGGAGGCAAATCCATTCTCTTGTTGTCAGGGTTGGTCTTGACTCGGATGTGTTTGTTACAAATGCACTCATGGATGTCTATGCTAAATGTGGAAGAATGGAAAACTCTGTGGAATTGTTTGCGGAATCACCAAGTAGAAATGAGGTGACATGGAACACAGTGATTGTTGGCTTCGTGCAATTAGGGGCAGAGGGGAGGGCAATGAGTATGTTCTCAAAAATGCTTGAGAACCAAGTGCGGGCAACTGAAGTGACATACTCTAGCATTCTTCGCGCTTGTGCTAGTTTAGCAGCCTTGGAGCCAGGAATGCAGGTCCATTCCTTGATTGTCAAAGCAAATTATGAAATGAATGTTGTAGTCGCTAATGCTTTGATTGATATGTATGCAAAGTGTGGGAACATTAATGATGCTCGTTTAGTTTTTGACATGATGGATTATCGGAATGGAGTTTCATGGAATACCATGATCTCAGGATACTCCATGCATGGTCTAAGTGCGGAGGCATTAAACATTTATGACCTGATGCAGCAAAGAGGGTGCAGGCCTGACAATTTGACATTTGTTGGCATTCTATCAGCATGTAGTAATGCAGGACTCCTAGATCAAGGACAAGCTTATTTTAAATCTATGGTAGAGGACTATGGCATTGAACCTTGCAGAGAGCATTACACCAGTTTTGTCTCGCTTCTAGGCAGAGCAGGCCATCTTGAAAAGGCTGCAAAGTTGATTCAGGAAATCCCGTTTCAGCCAAGTGTGATGATCTGGCGTGCCTTGCTTGGTGCCTGTGTAATTCATAATAATGTTGAGATCGGAAGACTTTCTGCCCTACACATTCTCGAAATTGAACCTGAAGATGAAGCAACACATGTATTACTGTCAAACGTGTATGCCACCGCAAAGAGTTGGGAAAAAGTTGCTTCTGTTAGAAAACACATGAAAAAGAAAGGAGTGAAGAAGGAACCAGGGCTGAGTTGGATTGAGAACCAGGGTATGGTCCATTATTTCACCGCTGGGGACTCCTCACATCCAGACATGAAAGTGATTAGAGGGATGTTGGAGTGGTTGAACATGAAAACCAGGAAGGCAGGTTATATTCCTGACATTACAACTGTTTTGCGAGATTTGGAGGAAGATGAAAAGCACCGTTACTTATGGGTACACAGTGAAAAATTAGCTCTGGCTTTTGCACTATTTAAAATGCCACCTAATAGCCCTATTCGCATCATTAAAAATCTCCGAATATGTGTGGAATGCCATGCTGCAATTAAATTAATATCGAAGATAGTGCATCGAGACATTATTATCAGAGATGTGCACCGGTTCCATCACTTTCAGGATGGATGTTGCTCGTGTGGTGATTTCTGGTGATTGATGTGACTTATTGAGATCTGGCATTGTACGGGGGAAGTCATTTTTATCTTTGAGGAAGTTTCTATGCATGTCCTCAACTTGCTGCCCACAGGTGATTGCAAATCCTGAAGAATTATGCACCTGAATTCTACAAGTAATTGTTTACTAGTTTGCCTTTTTTTTTTGACAAATAAATGTTATGTTGCTCTGAAAAATACAAGCATAAAGAAAAAAAGAAGAATACCATTTTAGGATATAGTCATACGAATCAAAATTCTTGATTAGAAAACTTGATTCTTATTAAAACCATGTTTTCGTGATGTATATGTGCAGGCCAGTCACATTCTTCCGATATAAAGATTAAAGAAATCAAATGACTGTTTTGATGTGTCCTCACTGGAGATTTTGTCTTAGTGGCTGCTCTATGACTTGGATGGTGACCATTTTGACCATTTTATTAATTCAGCTTGCAGGCTTATGAATGATCACGGCACAGAATCTTTGGAGGTTGGAATCTTCTCCCTAGATTGGATCATGTGATACAGTGACAAATATTCTTGTAGCTTTGCAATCCAACAAAATGATATGGTCATTTCTCCTCCCAGCAAAATAAACCACAGATAATGTGGAGATAGGACTGTGTGTTATATATTCAATCGTGCGTGTTATTCTTCTTAAATTGCTTTTAGGTCACTAACTTTCCTTTGGTGTTAAATCAGGTAGTATCTGAACTATGGTTTGTAATGGAAAATCATAGGTTACTGTTAGGTGGCCAATCGTATGAATTTCGATACCTCATATATTCAGGCCATGTTGGTATAACTCACAAGTAATCGGGATTTTTAAAACCTCTCATACTATGTATAATCAAGATCAAGAAATTCAAAATTCTTTTATACCTTTAATTGCTGCTTCAAAACAATTTTTAAAGATATCCCAATTGAACCATGTAATCCATGACTCATTTTTCTCATGTCTAAAAGAATTAGGCATCATGTAATTGATTATGATTGTCAAAGGCTAATCTTTAGATGTTTATTTTCCGTAGAGTTCATATGGACCTAATTCAGTATCTAGTGGTTTACAAATTTTGTATACATCATTTATAGTTGTTTAGTTTTGAACACAGTTGTAGCTTTGGGATCCTAGATGTAGCATAGGTCGTCTTTTCATATAACCTCTTGCATTTACATTACTTTATTGGTGGAAATTATTATTAAGCAGCCAATCTCTTTTGTGGTAAAGTTAATCCATTGAGCGTTGTTGATGATTGGATATTTGATTTCTTTGAAACAGGTTCAAAGTATACATGGATTATTGTCGGGTTGAAGGTAGTGAGTTAATCTGTTTCTAGTTATTTTTTTCTTGTTTCCTTTTTCCTTCAACGGTTACATCTCATTGCATTCACAGGGTTTTGTCATCTCCAGTTCTTGTATATTTTCTGCTTCTTCTTTCGTCTTTTCTTTCTTTGTGGTCTTTTTATTTCTGAAAGGATCTTTTGACGAAGAATATTACAATGGTCTTCTATTCCCTTGTGATTTTGATCTGCAAACACTGTGGGTCTCTTTGTTATATGCTTTCATGTTGCATGTAGCTGTTCACTCCCATCCTCTATTTCTTCTAAAAATCATTTTTGTTTCTTGTGCAATATTTCTACAATATATTGTTGTTTACTTGTATTCATGAAAATTCCACCTAAAGTCTCAGCTTATAGTTGTCATTTCTACCATGACCTGGATAACAACTAAAAACAATATAGTAATTCGATATGATGATGCTGTTCTTTTTCCAATCTTTTAATCGTTAGTGTATCTTTGGACCTTATCATTTTAGTTCTGACCAACATTCTGTTCCATGAATTTTTTAGCATGCTTGTCATTGTCACTATTAGGATGTTCACGCACTAGCTTAACACTATCAAGTCCTTGATCAAGTGGATCATATTTAGTTTATTATTTTTTTTCATATTGGTATTTTATTCCTGGTGCAAGGATAATATTTGTGATATGTGACAATATTTTACAATTTCTACCCATTGTAATTTCATACTTCTTGTGCATGTGATGTCTGGCATTATATCACAGTTTGAAACATTCAGCATACAAAATCACTTATGTTTTGACTTGGAGGATTGCTTCTCATAACATGATAGTATTTTAGGTGGTAGTGGATGGTGAAAAGTCAAAAAATATTTCAATTACACATGTTATATCATTTTCTAGGATTGATCAGGCGTAAAGGAAGTGATTCTTTTTTCCTTCTGATTTCTCCATTGGTTATAGGACTTGGATTAGAGGTTATCCATCCTTTACGTTGGAGCCTTAGAATTGGTCAGGAACACAAGTGTCGACTTCTTGTGTGAAACAACTGCCTCTTAGCACTATATTACTAATACTGCTTGCATTAATTTTGCTGCCACTTTTATTTTACTTTGGATATGCATGCCAATGTATCCACCCACTTGTTTGCGGCATAGTATTTAATGTTTAATTCAAGGGGACTCATTGAGGGTAAGGAGCTGGTACATTAGCAAGATTGACCAGAGAAAAGACAGGACAAACCAACCAAATGGCGCCGTGTAACTCCATTATTGCTACCACCGCCTTATTGTTCACCTATTTAATCCTGTCTAAATTGTTGACCGACTTTATTTTGATTTTTTTCCCTCTTGACATTATATTTTATCGAGTGCTAATTTACCCTCACTGTTGGTCTAGATTAACGCTTGAATGATTCACATTTACTTTGAATAGACATGGAGCTATCTGAAATGACATTTGTTGCGTTGCTCATTTGCTTGCAAATTGATGAATCATAGAAGTAGGAACCCATCCTTGTTGATTATGACTTCTGCTTGCTTTTAAATTGAGCAAAGGCCAAATTGTGCATAAAAATCTTGGAAATTCTTTTATATCAGGATATTGTCAGATTTTTGTGCTACGAATAAATTTTCTGTCACACTCATCGACTTTTTTCTTTACGGAAAAGAAAACGTTCAGTTGCACTTTGGCTTTTTTGTTACACTTTCCTAACCTTGTTTCACCTATTCTTTTATTTCAGGTTAATCATATTACCACTGGCTCAGCTTTCGTATATTTGTCATACAAACATATAGTTATCGACTGAAGATGAATTTGAGCTCTTTGCGTCCTGCTAGAGTGCTAGTTATACGCATTGCGCGGGTAGGTCAATTCGAACTGTATGCAGAAGTGAACTAAGCATACTTAAGCATTTTAATGAATGATAATGGTGCTTTTAACATTGTAATTTGCAAGCTTTTATCTTTGAATCCAAAATTTAGTGAAAGAATTCTTTCTGAACTTGGAGGATGTTTAGAAATTACATACACAAAATTCTTCAACTACTTGTACTTTTAGCTTTGTCTAGCTTTAGCCTACAAAATTTTGTTAGATTAGACATTGAAAATATGTAGGGAAAGAGTCATGGATAGATGTATCAAGGCTCTAAATATATCACATTTAATAGTGACACTAATAGTTTCCATAGTAATTAATAAGCTTCTTCAAGCATAAAATATATATCGTGATTTTTTGAAGTCTTGTTTATAGCGGAAGTCTTGTGTAATGGGTACGACCAATAAGTTCTTGTCCTATTAGTTTTTGCATTAAACCATATGTCCTCTTAGATTAATATTATTATTCAAATTTGCTTCTCCTTTTGACTCTCATTAAATACTAACACGAGTGTGTGAACTTGCTGCAACCATAACGTATAATTGCCATGCAAAAATCTCCTTGAGTAAGATATACTACAGAATTGAAACAACTCCAAATTAGATGGGCCAATCAAGCTCTGTCTGTTTATCACGATTCTTTTATTTTGTTGACAAATCATGGCACCAACCAATGATCCCATCCGCCCAGAAAAAGACAAGAATAAAAAACCTTTTGATGACTTCCCTAATTCAAGTCCGGATTTGGTGATTTAACGGTGAAATTTTCAACGTTTTCTAGACATTTTCTTTGGTCGATTGCCCCTATCTTATGAACCCATCTCAGTCATTGAGCTATTGTTCAATATTGCAAAACATAAGTTAAAATTATATATACCAAGTGCCAAGCCATTGCCAAGATCCACAGTGCAAAGTTTCTGTTTTGACCTTTTTGATGATAAATCAACGTCGACGTGACTTAACCATGACAAATGGCTAAAACTCCATGTTCTCAGATAAATTAAATTAAAAAAAGTCAAATTTATATTCCATAAACTAATGGGACCATCTAAGCATAATTGAAGAATATAAAATTCCCAGAAAGAAACAAAAATAAATTTTGATCTGTAACCTTCTCCTTTCATAACGCTCTAGATTTAATTATTATAATTACCATATTATTATAATAATAAAACTCAAATTAATGTAATGATGGTGGTAATAGAAATATTATTAATCGATTACGTGTTGATTACAGAGATGTGGTGGGGCCCACAGGAGAAGCCAGACATGAATTTCGGCTTTGCACGCGCAGTCAGGAGATCGGGCCCCACAAATACAAACAAACGAAACCCCACGCACGTCCATGCAAAAATTTGAGAAAAGAAAAAAAAAAAAAAAGCTTTCGAATTTTGAGGGCGTACGTTGTTTATCTTGAACCATCACCTACAATATACTAACCCATTCAACATGCGCGCCATAGTGGTGGTGATGATCATCATTGTTGTCGTAAGCTCAGTAATCAGCGTCCACGTTTTCGAGACTGGCGGAGAAATTTTTAACGGTGTGGCACGAACATCAATACGGTGTCGTCTTTTATAATATAATTTGTCTAAATCATGGCTCTATTTTATTTTTTTTGAAATCGTTGCAAATATCGTCATCAAATCATTTTTTCCGATCTTAAGCGAAACATATAAAATTTTAGAATGTTTCAGACTCTTACAAGAAACGCACTCTCTGGATTCGAATCCAATACCTCAAGATAAGATACCGAGCCATACACCACCAAGGCATGCCCCTCGGGGACGGCTATATTTTATTATAGGGCAATCAACAATTTGATGATATAGTTGTGACATTTGATGGTAATGTGCATGAGGGTATTATTATACCTATGTGTAGTATATATACACACATTGAGCTATAACATTTTGATCATGAGAGGTTATGATTAATTTTGATTAACATTAGGGTTAGGGTTAGGGTTTCGAGATCGTGCTGACTTGATTGAGCTAAGCTGCCTGGATTCATCATTCAATGCTGTTTAATTTTGTCTTATATATGTATTATGAGCTAAGCTGCTTGGATTCATCATTCATTGCTGTTTAATTTTGTCTTGTTCTTTTTTTACGAGGAACAACTTTCGTGGGTGTGCAAATCTATAATTATATATAGCATATAGGAAACCCTAAAGGGCACAATATTGATAATATAGGTCAAGAAATTAGATTAATTAATTATTGTAAATTATATTTGATCAGATCTCTGTTCAATGTGGACAAGTTAATTAGTTGGCAAATTTGAGGTGGAGGGTGTGGTGTAACATGCATGCCAATTAGCAACTGGACTAATTATAAGCCAAGCACGTTTAGTGCCATCATGGCATCATCAAGTATTAATTTACTATTTGTTTATTCACGGGTTTGAAATCTAAAAATAGTTTCGATGTAAATATATATAGAGAAATAAGTGTTCTTAGGGCACTCGTTAAAAAATAATTTTAAGAAATTTTTCATGAGAAAAGGGAACAAAATAATTAATTTTTTGATAATTTTTTGCATTCCCCATAAAAAATGATGTGAAAATTTTCCAAAAATAAATTTTAACAGTGCCATTACCCATATATATAAGACTGCGTACGTCATGATTTTCTCTGAATTATATTTATATCGGGAATTTTATATAATGGGTATTTTTAATTTTTATAAATATCCGCTTAGAGAAGATCAAGACCATGCATGAGAATTAATAGACTGATAATTATTTCCTATGTGGTAGGAAATTACTTTAATATTTTTAATTAAAATTCTCTGTGGAAGAAAATTAGTTTATTTAAATTTATTATTTATGTAGGACATATGTCCACTATGGCTTGCCTTCACTTTTAAAACAAAACAACTCAATGAAATTTATCAAAGAAAAAAAATTTATAATCATATGTGCACTCGTGGCTATTATGGTGCTATAAATATTCTTAATTTTTTTTTTATTATATATATAATGCAACATCATGACATTTCCCTCATTTTATGTTTTGTTTGCCACTCAAAATAAATTATTATGATGATTTGGGTTTGGATTTGCCCATTAAGAACTAGGGTTTTGCTTTTATCATTTATATTAATATGGCACATTGATTATCATATCATTCCTTGTATATGCATAGAGCAGCCATTAAAACTGTCATCGAGTATGAGTAAGAAGAAAGGAAGATCAAATATTTGTTTGGTTGCCTTGCAAGGCCACTTGACATGAATAAAGTTTAATCGATCCCACCCACATTTAAGATATTAAATTTATTATGTGAATTATTTATGTTTTTGGATGCAAATGTGTACCACTTTTTATTCTTATATTGAGTTCATGCGACATTAATTTTATAAATTTTAAAATTTTAATTTTAGTCAACACATTTTGAAAGTACCAAAAATTATCCTTCACTTGAAATTTTGTTATTATTCATTTGTATTAAGCTAAAATAATTCGGTATCAATTTAATGGTGGGATTGTGCTGAATATTCAAAGATATGAACTATTATGATAATTTGATAATAAGAATTTTATTTAATATAAACGAGTGGTTAATCTGATAAGGAAACGATTTGTACACATTTTAAATGGAATATAATTAAAGATAAGTGACCTGAACGGTTGTAATTAAAAATTAAAACATGCGATCCAATTAGAATACGTGTGAGCTTGACCAAGAAGGTAAATTCAAAAGGCCAAAAAGTGAGAGAGAGGCAGTGGAAAAAGTGAGAAAAAGAAAACGTAAAAGGTGAATAATACAAGTCAAATTCAGTGTAATTACAAGTACCCCTTTTGGTAGTAAAACTAATAATAATAACAAATGGATGAAAATAATGATCAAAAGCAAGAAAGTGGTAGGGTTTGTAAAGAAAGAAAATCAGAAACCAGCCGGCCAGGCAAAACAAACAAGATTTAAATATATTGATATTTCATGTCATGTCTGTAAGTAGGGTTTGGGCATCTTTATTTATTTTTCATAAAAATATTATTTTCCTGATTAAATGGATGGTAAATTAACTCTTGATCATGTAGAATCCGACGTACCTCACAGGAATCTTATTATAAGTAAAATTGGATATCTTTGTTTATTTTTATGGAATATATTTCCAGATTTAAATTCACAACTAAACGGATTATAAATCAACACTTGATTATCGCGTCAGATTTAAAGAACCAGATAATGAATCAATGATGAGCTGTGTTGACGGATGATTTTCGTCTCAGGGGCAGTTTCGAGATAACCCTCACGAGACAATCCTCCTTCAAACTTGAATTTGTTTGGTTATGGGGAGACCAAAGGTAAATATGGCAAGAAGCAAAGCAAACGCAAGAAAATCGACAGAGAATGTTTAACGTGGTTCGATCGAACTGATCCAGCCTACATCCACGGGCACAAAGTAGATGCGGTTATTTTATTACCAAAATGAGCCGGACCGACCTGTTTAGGGACAAATCTAATAGTAACCGAGTTGTTGGTCATTCTTTGTGCTTCTTACAAGTAGTAATCGAATGAAAAAAATTTCAACCCTTACAAATGAGATCGCCCTCCCCTTATATACTAATGAATATTAAATAATGTTCCCATATCTTTGTGACGTCAGCTCTACGGGTTTCCGGTGATTTGATAAGTTCACTTCCCCAATCTGCCATCGCCGAAAGCAAAGCCTACCATTTGATTTCCCGTCACATCACGTCGTAAAAGTACAATGTCACACTTTTTCATTAATGGTGACGGACTGTTGGATTTCGAATGCGAAAGTTGATTTTGGAGGGAAAAATCCAACTACTCTGGATCCACGTCGGTCTTCAAGAGGTCGTCCAAGTGACCTGTCGAGCTTTCCAAACTACTTCCGTCCTGACCCAAGACATCCGAACTCATCAACTTACCGCCCGAGAACTGACCGACACATCTGAACGTCTGACCCTCTGAAAATGGGAATTCCCTCTTTGCCCTTGCCGACTGTTCAGATAACTTAGTTGTAGAAACCCATCAGCAAGCTGTTTGTGAATTGTGACAATGGTGAGTTGGTAGCAGTGATGAATTTATAAAATAAAATAAAAAAAAAAAAACTAAAAAGGGATCAATTCAAAAGAGAGGAATATTTAGGGTTTGGTGACATGCAAAAGTTTGTTTGTAAATTCAGTATTGTTTCAGATTCAAATTCTTTATATATTATTGAGTGCATATCGTAAATTCCTATGCATGTGATGTAGGTGCTTTGGTCGAATCAATCAAGTTAAGCAAAGCATGCCTGAATTCTCACTGATGAACGAACAATCAGCTCTGTCAATTGGACTGTTTCAGCCTGCTGCCATGTATATTCTATCCATGTTTTATCAGAGAGTATTATTAAAATAATTAAATAATATTTTTGTAAGATTCTTTATCCTCGTGCCAAATGGCAGCTTTTTTCAAGCTTTGAGCCAGCTTGACTGAAATCTCACTTATAAGCACTAAGCAGCTTCAATGGACAATTTGTTTAGCACATCTCTTCTCGATCTTCATTGAATTTGTATTACTTTACAAATAACGTCTACAAGAAAATGGATCTTTAACGTCTAATTTTTTAGTTGAGCTTAAGTGTATGATTTAATAATAATATATATATTAACCATTCATTTAGAAGACCTTTAAATAAATAAAAAAAATTACCCTCAAACTCAAATTATGCCCTGAGGGCACTAGCGTAATTGACTGAAAAGAGAACCTCAATGAGATTTAAGTAATTGAATGGCTTGAGTTCTATCCATGGCTGAAGTGAAAATCCTGATATATTTGATATTGTGTGTGGTGGAGTTTGTGCACATACCTAAGTTATTGTCTCTTGGAATGAATAACATGATTATGAAATTACCCCAATACATAGGGAAATTGTATGGATATTGTCCGCTTTGTCAGTTCAGAGATTGACTCAACAACCTGTCCCTTTGACTCTTCACGATTTTATTTTTGGCATGAGTTCAAACCCACCGAAAAAAGGCCTTTTACTAGTTGATGGAGCACAACACTTATAAGACTATCATCAATATCCCTCAAAAGCAATGTGAGATACTACAATCCACTCATCTTGGGTCCCAACATCCTCGTTGGCGCATTTCTAGTTGGGATCTGGCTCTGATATTATTTGTAAGATCCGACCTAATTAGTCAGATATTGTTCACTCTGACAGCTCAAAGATTGACCCATCAACCTGATCCCTCACGGTTTTATTTTTGGCATGGATCCAAATTCACCTAAAAGGCTTCTTACTAAGTTAATGGAGTACAACACTTATAAGGATAGAAAAATTTATATGTACTAAAAATAAATGGAGGTGACAACTGACAATCACTAGCTAGAAGAATGAATGATTGACCAAAAGGTGTATCTGTTCAAATAAAAGCTAAGATAATGAAAATATTTAGTTGAAACTAGGAAGGAATGGAAGGAAGAAAAAGGAGGGCCGAGTGCCCCAATTATGGGTGCTCAAAACCAAATAATATTGATGTAAAATAAGAGAATATATTCTGTAGACGTGAGAGAGGCTTTGCTTGCTTTTGAAGGGGACATGCAAATGCAATGCAAAGTGATAATTTAAATAGGAAAAAAAAAAAAAAAAGATAGGCTTGGATTTATGGGAAGTTGGCCCCCTTTTTCACATTGAAATTATCACACCCCACTATGTTAAATTAAAAGGCCATGCCAAAATTATCCAACACTCACTACAAAATGGCATCTCTCTTTCATTTCCCACAATTTGTTTATTTATTTATTTATTTATTATCCACCGTTAAAAGTAGTAGACACAACATAGCCCCGATCGATTGTCCACGTTTATTTAATTTCTCTCAAAGACAAGTCTCCATCACAAGATATTACAAGACAAAACAAATTAAAGCATGCATGTTTTTGTGTGTGAAATGGGTTTTGTGGATAGAGAAATTCAAATATATCGAGAGCAACATTTTTACTGTTGCTTTGTCACACAATCACATAGCATTTAAGTTTTAGAATTAGTGCTTTTTACTGTGCATTATAATTTGACCTAAAATTACGATAATCAAATTTAAGATTAATTATATATGTTTTACTGTTTATTTTTTATCGATATGAATCACATTTTAGAAACTCGCATGTTAGAATCTATAAAACTCAAGGCCTCCCAGATTATTGTGCTAACATTAGATTGTTGAATCATTGATCGGGTGGTAAATTATATACTTTCCTTCATTGTGGAAAATAAAAATTTTAGATCTTCGTAAATATTTGTAGTTGTAGGTAAATTCAACATTAATAATCAGGAGTAGATTTACGAGTTACACCTAAACTTCTACATTATGTTAAAATTGTATGGATTTAACAATTTTATTTAAAATATTTTTTTTTTTTTTTTGCCTTCTAATTAATATTTAATCTCTTTTTTGGAATTAATATGTGCCATTCATATTAAAATAAATATATAGAATTCAAGTCTAATGTTGATATTTGCGTAATCAGTTTTTTATAATTTTCTGTTAAGCGTACATGTATAATAATGGACGGTTAAAATTCAATTATCATTACCAATAACAATTTATAAAAAATCTCAGCTCAACTTCGAATTCAGATCCATATATATATATATATATGTTAGTTCCATGTTTGTTGGCAATATCTGTAGTAAAACAAGTTCAATTGAGTTGTAATGAGTCTTTAAGATCTGAGAGCAATTGGACAAGTATTTGGACAATATCAAATGGGATATCAGAGTGATGTTCACTCTAGAGTTCCAATTGACATGAGGTCATATTCATAGGAAAGTAGACTTGAAGACGATCGCGTACATATAAAGAACGCATAATTTGACCAATGGACGAGAAAATTACAATTGTTTTAAGTTGCACCTCAAAATCAATTTGTGCCGTACATATAAACCATATAGAGTTGTGACGTTGCGAGTTCGCATGGTTGATCCACTTAGAGACTTCAGAGGTTCTGAAGAAGGTCGTTTGGTGCGGGCACGATGAATTTTTCGAGTTATTACGGTATAGAGGAATTCGAGTCGATAGAGTTGTTGTCATAGGTCTTATATCATCATTGTAGGTTTTTCTCTTATAATGGATTTGACTGATAGCCTATATATATATATATACATGTAGTGGTTTTTTACTCGTGAGATTTTTTCACTTCGTCAACAAAATCTGATGTTGATTTTTCTTATTGCTTTGATTTAATAGTGCATGTTCTTAATCCATATAAACAATAATTAAGACATATGTTAAATTATTGTATATAATTACACATAGGGTTAAAATCTTAGCACAAAATCAAATTTTCAATATCACTTATTGTGTTTGCCAATTTTAGAAGCTAAGTTGCCCAAAAGAGACAAATATTTTACGTGCTTTCACGAGGATGCGATTACCTTAAGCTTTGCTATTATGACGATGACATGAAGAGACCTAACTTGCATAAGGGAACGTAAAAGCTGTGCCCATTTTCTCACTTTTGAAGCTACTGAAATGATTAAATTACAAGAAACAAAGTGCATGAGATGCCTTAAAAACAACACAAGGCCTTCAATTATATCAATGAATAGGCATTGCTTAGTTTATATTATATATATATATATATATATATATATATATATATATATATGTGTGTGTTTTTTTTTTTATAATCCCCCTTTTGCAGCTTGAGAAAAAAATATTTATGTACATGCTTGCAAGACTCCTTGTTGGTCAAATTTGCTTACTTCATAATTTATGGTCGAATTTAGCAACCTTTTGCTCTTATTTATTATTAGATAATTATGTGTCAATTATTTATACGGAGTCATTATACATACATTGGTCCATTGAAATTAATATTAATATTAAATTCAGAAAAATAATTTATATATGGTATAGGAAGATGAATTATAAGCACACTACATCAATTATAACATGATCTTTTTTTTTCTTTTTTTCTTTTTTTTTACAGTAGGTTGTTGGTGAGATCTGACATAATTCTTCTTTTTTGTTGGATTTAAGATCGATTATGAAAAAATATTTCAACTTAACCACATTGATAGAGTTGGGAGCATTGGCGGTGTTCAACCTATAATAAGATCAATTTTATCAATTCAACGAGTAATTCTGTAGTGTAACGAAAACATATATGACGTGATATATTCAATAAATTAGTAAATAATATGTATTATTTAATATCAATTTTTTAAAAAAAATTTAGCACCTATAACAGTGAATTATTAGATTGTTACACGGATGACACGATATCTCCCTTATATTTTAAATTTTCTCCAATCCAGCATGGCAATCATAATGCGTTTTCCAAATTAAGGTGAGACAAACCAGGTTTATTTGTCCTAATCAAATGGGAAAATCCATATAAAAATCCTTCAGCTTAGGAAGAATAATATATACATAAAAACCAATAAGCTGCTGACTTTTGTTTGCCCCAAGTGGAAAATCCGCTCCTTGCTCTGAAAATTATGTGGTTTCATAATAAATAAAAGTAACCCTAAGAACTGTTGACTATAATTGACCAAGCACTGTATCAAGTATGATTAATGATAAATAGAGAATAAATGGAAGACATAATTTTTATTTTTTATATATTTAAATATATAAAAGACAAAATTTTATCCTCTCTGTTAGATAATGAAAGAAAGTCTTGAATTCACTCTATATGATTTACAATGGTAAATGCCTATATATATAGGCTACATAGAAAACCAAAATAGAAAAAGAATCTTATTGCTATGAACAATAATAATGAATATAAGAAATCTTCATCTAATAGGGAAATATAATAAAACCATAAATCCTAATGGTAATAGGAATTATATTTTAGATATTGATTCCATATTCCTTAACACCCCCCCTCAAACTCAAGCTGGTAACGAAGGAGTAAGCTTGAGGTTGCATCTTGAAATCGGAGAGCGGAGTTCTGAAACTTGAAAATCTTGAAACTTGGAGGCTGGAAACCTTGAGATAATGGATGAGCTTTAACCTATGAAGCTCGAAGGGGGGAGCCGAAGCCCAAAATGATGCCGAAGCAGGAGAGCTTTAACCTACGAAGCCCGAAGGGAGAGCCGAAGCCCAAGAGGAAGCCGGAGCCGGAGAGCTTTAACCTACGAAGCCCGAAGGGGGAACCGAAGCCCAAAATGATGCCGAAGCAGGAGAGCTTTAACCTACGAAGCCCGAAGGGGGAGCCGAAGCCCAAGAGGATGCCGAAGCCGGAGAGCTTTGACCTACGAAGCCCGAAGGGTGAGCCGAAGCCCAAAATGATGCCTAAGCAGGAGAGCTTTAACCTACGAAGCCCGAAGGGGGAGCCAAAGCCCAAGAGGATGCCGAAGCCGGAGAGCTTTAACCTACGAAGCCCGAAGGGGGAGCCGAAGCCCAAAATGATGTCGAATCAGGAGAGCTTTAACCTACGAAGCCCGAAGGGGGAGCCGAAGCCCAAGAGGATGCCGAAGCCGGAGAGCTTTAACCTACGAAGCCCGAAGGGAGAGCCGAAGCCCAAGAGGATGCCGGAGCAGGAGAGCTTTAACCTACGAAGCCCGAAGGGGGAGCCAAAGCCCAAGAGGATGCCGAATCAGGAGAGCTTTAACCTACGAAGCCCGAAGGGGGAGCCGGAGCCCAAGAGGATGCCGAAGCCGGAGAGCTTTAACCTACGAAGCCCGAAGGGGGAGCCGAAGCCCAAGAGGATGCCGGAGCAGGAGAGCTTTAACCTACGAAGCCCGAAGGGGGAGCCAAAGCCCAAGAGGATGCCGAAGCCGGAGAGCTTTAACCTACGAAGCCCGAATGGGGAGCCGAAGCCCAAGAGGATGCCGAAGCCGAAGAGGGAGCGAAATCTCGAAAGAGAGGCGAAGCCCGAAAGAGAGCCGAAGCCCGAGAGGGAGCGAAATCCCGAAATAAAACTGAAGCCGAAAAGGGAGCGAAATCCCGAATGAGAGCCAAAGCGGAGAGGGAGCAAAATCCCGAAAGAGAGCCGAAGCCCGAGAGTGCCGAAGCTAGAGAGGGAGCGAAATCCCGAAAGAGAGCCGAAGCCCGTGAGAACCAAAGCCAAAGAGGGAGTGAAATCCCAACGGAGAGCGGAAGCAAAATCTTAAAAAGAGGTGAAACCTGAAAGGAGCAGGCCCATAGCACACTTGTGAAGGGGTGGTGCGAATGAGTGGCGCATAGGAAAAGCAATGTGATGGTTGGCAACGCGGGGCGCGTGAGGGTCACACAATTATGGTAGCCGTAATCCCCCACGCGCCGATGAGAATCAGAGAGAGTGAAACTAGAAAAAGAAGAACCTGGTGTCTGATACCATGTTAGATGATGAAAGGAAGTCTTGAATTCACTCTATATGAATTTACAATGGTAAAGGCCTATATATATAGGCTACATAGAAAACCAAAATAGAAAAGGAATCCTATTGCTATGAACAATAATAATGAATATAGGAAATCTTCATCTAATAGGGAAATATAATAAAACCATAAATCCTAATGATAATAGGAATTTTATTTTAGATATTGATTCCATATTCCTTAACACATTATTTTCTATTTCTTCACATATCACTCCTATATATGAAAAGTAAGCACATGAATAATGCATTCAATTCAAAATCCAAGACTCTGTAGTCTGTTCAAGAACCTGACAAAATTCCCTTCATACTCCATGCACTCTCTTTCCCTCTTTCTTTCTTTGTCTTGGTTTCATCAAATTAGACAAATTAACACCACCCAGGTTACATGATCCCCCAATTTTCACATGCATGGACTGACACATGATACCCACATGCACATGCACATGCACATGCACATGCAAACAAACTTTTATTATTATTTCCTTTACCGGATTTAAACAGAGCGGATAAAATACCGATCATCTGTTTCATAATCTTATAAAAATGAACTTTTCAAACTCAAACTCAGAATATGTCAATCAATCTATACCTTTTGCCACCGAACTACTGCCTCTTAAACATTTTATTCATAATATTAAATTATTGACATTTAATGATTGTTATATGTTAACTACTAAGTATTCATTTAATGGATGTCAACAAGTTCAGAAGATAAAATATCTTTGGATTTGAAAAAAAACATACTTGGATTTCAAATTTAGCTCACATAAGTGGAATTAAACTTTAATTACCAGTATCGCTTTTGTTCTGTGTAATTATTGTTGTATTCTCCGCCCTTATAGGATTTTTTTTAGCTTTCAATTTTAGTATTATTTTTTTTACCGATTTAGTTCCTTTAAATTTATTATTTATTATTATTCGGTCCCCTAAATTTCTATAACCTCTATGACGAAACGTCAAATTAAACCTTCATATCCAATTAAATTGGCACCTTCCTAAAGATTTAATAATATATCATGTGCTAAAGAGATCTCATCGAAAATGTGGAGAAGGGATGATGATGATGATGGCATTGATGATGCAATGATGACGAAATTAAAAGCATTTATTTTCTTAATCATCATCTTCATATTGGGCGAGAACCCCACAATATTGCTCTAATGGGAGAGAACATGCAACAATAAAAAGCTATTATAATTTTGGTCCCCTATTTATTTTGCACGAAACTAAATTATAAGTTAATTTCGTGGACTCCATGCATGATTAATTATTACGTATACACCAATTCATACTTTCATATTGTCCTTTCCCTTCTAAAGGGAAAGTTTTTATATTTGTTGGTGGGTTTTTGCTTTTGCTTTTACATTTACATGACGAGTCAGTAATTAAATCCTTTAGAGCCAACTACTTTTGCAATTTTTAACTCTTTGCTAGCTAATTTATAGTCTTTTTTCTGTATGTAGTTTATATGTTGTGATTTTTTTATCACTGAAAAGTGTTTTTGAGGAAAAATCGAATAGAATTAGCTGGATATCCTACATTATGCTCTTTTGAGATGTCTTAAATTTTGAGTTATTAAATTAAGATCTTTATCGATAAAGAAATCATATTATAGCTTAAAAAGTGAAATTCAATGATATATATTTTGAGCTTTAATTTTAGGATCCATCCAGCCGTATGTGTCAACTGTCCATGACTCTTATTTCTATAACTCGACTAAGCTCAAGAGGAAAAAAAATATTGGGTGTTTCCTGTATATACTCCATCATACACGAGATTTTTACCAAGCGAATATTTTTTGTAAGTATTGGAAGATGTTACACTAATTCCACTTAATAAGTAAACAGATTTCGCTTTCATTTCAAAATTTCAAACTGAAATTCAAACCCACATCTAAGAGATTGCCCACCATATTTGAATATTTAGGCCGTTATTCTTGAAATTGTTTCAAGTAATTAAAGCATTTACTAAAACAAATTTGGGTAATTAAGTTAGGCTCCTAATTATTCAATTATGGGTTTGGGGGCGCGTGTGTTTATTTAGGGCAAATAAGCTTTCATGCTTTTATTCATAGCTTTATTTCATGCGAGGTAAACCTAAGTTAATTGACACAAACGATCAATTGAGATTTTTAAATTTTACTCAAAATTAAGAATTACGAATCTAGAAAAATTTTAATTTGTAATGTATGATATGATTATATATATATATATATCATTTATTGATAGAGATCTCATTTTAAGAACTCGTATATAATTTTGTAAAATTCAAAGTAATTCAAGTCCGTCCCACTGTCCCCAGAGGCCACGCTTCCCATCTTTTACTACTACTTTATTTAGTAGTATATTACACGCTCCTCAATTTGTTTATTTGGCAACATAATTTTTCCTATTCATAAAATTAAAATTGCTACATTCCATCACTAGCAGAAGAAAAAAAAAAGTGAAGCTATAGAGGGACTCATGTAACTCAAATCCTATCTTATATACGATACAACGATGGATGGTATAATATATCGCCTTTCATTCATGGTTGAAGATCCACTACCACTACAAAAATTAGACCATTTAGCGTCGAATTATTTCGACGCCATACGTCACGGTTTCGACGCAAAATACATTTAGCGTCGAAAAAATTAGACGCAAAAAATGGACGCTGAAATGTCGACGAGAATCACTTTTAGCGTCGAAATAATTAAATGCGACGCTAAAAAGCTTTATTCCGCGTCCAATTTATTTCGACGCTAAAGTACATATTTCGACGCTATTGGTTATATTTGGCGACGAAATATTTCGACGCAAAAATCCAAACTTTTAGCGTCGAAACGTGTCGACGCTAAAATATATTAAAAAAGTATTATATGTAAGCTTACAACGGCCATTTTTTGTTACTATTAGCGTCGAAATAATCGACGCCAAAACTTGAACTTTTGCTTCGAAACATTCGACGCTAAAGTATATTAAAAAAGTATTATATTAAGCTTTACAGCGGCCAAAAGTTGGACTTTTGCGTCGAATTATTTCGTCGCTAATAGTTCAAAAATTTATTTTTTAAAAAAATATTAATTTACTTCTTTTTTGGTCAAAAATATTTAATTTTGTTGAAAAAAAATGTAATTAATAACAGAATTACGAAATATTATATTTAAATTTGTTTTAGAAAAAAAAATATTATATTAAATATATTTGTTCAAAATGTTTATACAAAACCAAATATAAAATTAATTGCTACTGTGATGGGGGGACGCTCGAGCCCGATGCACCATAACTGAATGAGGCCTCAAACATCTGACAGAAAGCCAGCATTTGCTCTTGCAACTGCTCCATCTTCTTCTCGTGGTCCATCATCTTCTTCTCGTGGTCCACCGTGACCTGTTGTAGCTTCTCCTTAGTCTGCTGCAGCTCGTCTCGGGTGCTGGCTAGCTCGTCTTTGGTGGTGACTAACTTGTCTCGAAGAGAGACATTGTCCGAATTAACACTATTGCGTGCAGATGAAGTTGGCTTTTTACGAGTGCCAAGGCCAACGTTGTAAGCTGTCTGATTCTTGAAAACCAATTGCGACAGCTGCTCATCTGATATGGGGTCGGACCCTGTCTCTTGAGTTTGATCTTGGAGTTCCATCATTTCGTTCTGTTTCAAAAAATAAGTTAATATTAGAATTTGAGAAAAAAAAATTAACATATATAATATTAATTATTTTATTTAAAAAACTGAAACTTACATAGCAGCGTTCGACTTCTTCATTTATCCATTTGTTCCTCTCATTGTAATGCGTCACACGGAAAAAATCTGGAAATGATTGCACCTCACATGTGCTACTCTGTTATAAACAGAAAATAAATGGCTTATATTATTCCAGATTAGTAAAAACAATTAATTGATCAATTTTACGTTAGGATATATTTACCTCAGAATGTTCGGCACGATGTTGGATAAATGGCTTCGAACCTCCACGGTGGTTAAAACGCAAGTGACTTCGATTTTCCGAATTTGCGTGACATTTATCCTGCATTTACCAACACTGTAAGTACCGAAAACAAAGACAATTATAAATTTCCGTTTATTTCAAAATTTACCTCGTGTTTTTTGCTAGACCAAAACTCACATAAGAATGTCCAATCTTGTTCCTCTATAAAATCAGGCTTGTGTTGTGGAGCATTTGAAGGTCCATGTTCGTCGAATATTGGTTTCTGGACTTTTGTTCTATAATCTTTATAACTTTTCCCCATGTGGTAGTCAAATATTGTTGGACATTCACTTGGGTCAGATCGAAGTCGAACCATTCCTACATGAAAATTCGAGTAAAAATAAGTATAAAATAAAAATGTTAAATAACAAACAATATCGAAAACTTACAAGTAGCGAAGGGAATAGCTGGTTCATTTTCGTCTCCCACGGTATCTTTCTCCAAGATACGTAGTTTTGGGGAGCTTCATATCGAGCTGTAGCTTAGCCTATGGCTGTATTAAACGCTGAATTATGTTGTCCGACTTGAGTGTGTCCATCATCTGATATCTCTATCCGGATACGGCCGTGAGCCTTAACGTACTTAGCCAACCCCAGGCCACGGGTGCGTCCTCGACCCTTCACTGTACTGGACTCACATGTGCTAGCAGAGAAATCACCAGGGCCAGTTGCCCTTGCTGATGTAGATGGAGTCGCGGTAGCCCGTTTGCGATTGCCCGGTGCCATCTGTAAAAACTCGTCGCATTAGCGTCATCAAATTCCAAAATTCTTATACATATACATACATATCCATACAAGTCAATACAATTTAACAAAAGCGCTTATAACATCGAATGCTCACTTTCATTTTCAAATTCATTCATTCATTTATTCATTTCACATATGCATTCATTATCTATATAATACTGCGTTCCATCATACACGTACATACACACAGTCACACACTCAATGAGATACATATAACCAACCACGAAGCACATTTAACAACCAATACATCACAAGGCACACAATCAAACAATACATACATATCACGACACACCAAACTCATCACACGACTTCTCATGCACACGCATAACCATAACAAACATTCCAAAACACATACTATACTATCACGCGTTTCCAGGGAGCTCACGTTCGAGTAGCGTTCTATAACGCGTTCGAACGGATCAATTCCATTTGTTCACGTTCGTATGGCGTTCTTTAACGCGTTCGAACGGATCAATTCCAGTGAGCTCACGTTCGTATGGCGTTCTTTAACGCGTTCGAACGGATCAATTCCAGTGAGCTCACGTTCGTATGCGTTCTTTAACGCGTTCGAACGTTTAAGGCAAAAAAAAGGGGCGTTCGAATTGCGTTTGAATACGCGTTCGAACGTCCTACGGTCTGCCGAAATCAAACCAAAATATTGGCTTCCCAAGCACCCCAAAACACACCAAAAAACAAACTCTATCATTTAGCCAGCATCAATATCCTCCTAAACATCTCTATTGACTCCTTATTAGGCACCATTCTTTCTTTATTGAAAATAAAAAAGTGAGACTTACCTTCATCATCATTATCATCAATCTTATTGACAACCATCACCATCATCATCATCATCATCAAATTAAAATAAAAAAGTGAGACTTACCTTAAATTCGTTGCAGTAGATGTCTAGAAGCCGAGAATGCAGAGAAGAAGAGAATTAATGGAAGAAATTTGGTCGTTTGAGCCGAGAAGAAGAGGTCGCTGGGTTTAGGGATTTAAAAGACATTTAGCGTCGAATTAATTTGATTTTAGCGTCGAATAATTCGACGCCAAAAAATAGGCGGGTTATTAAAAATTTAGGGTTATTTTTCCGGGAAAAAATTTAATTTATATCTAGCGTTGAAATATAATTTTCGACGCTAAATGACATACATTAGCGTCGACTAACAGTCGACGCTAAATGTCAGACATTTAGCGTCGAATATATTCGACGCTAATGTCCGTCATTTAGCGTCGAAATTATATTTCGACGCTAGATGTGTACCATTAAAATAATAAAAACAAATATATGATAGTTATACTATTAATAATTACGATAATATTTCAACCATATCTAAAGAGTAATTAAAATCAACAACCATACATTATAATCCAGAAATTATTCATCAATCACAAAAAATACAGTAACTTCATTAATCACTATTGTCGTCGGTATTTGAGGATTCGTGACTGGAATCGAAGTCATCTTCAGTGTCAAATTGTTCTTCACTTGCTACTTCAACGCTCACTTCAGCATGAGGAATTATCTCAACGTCTGTACTAGCTCAAGTTAATGTGATATTTTCCGGAACGGTGACAGTTGGTCCATGATATATTTGTGCAGTATCTTCAAAGTTGCCGGAGACTTCTTCTGTTTCATCTGATATGTCACTCTATCTTTCTCCTGCGTGTCCCAGATGACCCTATGTTGTAACTTTTCTACCACCATCCACCCAGTTCCTAACTTGGGATCAGATATGTACATCACTGAACGTGTTTGGGTAAAAAATGTATGGATCATTCTTGTACCAAAAACGTTGAACATTAATTGACGTTAGATTATTACGAACTTGAATTCTCCTCTTTCTGGCATTGTGTCAAACCACTTACAGTCGAATAGCACAATATGTCGTCTGGGTCGGTATATCAACTCAATGACCGACTGCATTACGCCGTAGAAGTCAATTAGATCTGAGCTGTGTTCTCCTTGGACTACAATTCCAGAATTTTGAGTCACATGAGTAACATCTCGCTGTTCGGTATGAAATCTAACTCTGTTGACAATGCATCCACTGTATTCATAAGCCTGCTTTTGATGCCCATAAGCCAAAGAAACCAACGAGGATTGCGAGTCCAATTGACCATTTTGAACTTGGTTGTGAATATGACAATGAGAGAAATATATGTGTTAATATAACAAACTGAAATGTTTAATGTTAGGATAAAAATAAATATAAAATATTCTAACTTACAGTTGTCTGAAACCATTTAGGAAATTCTTTTCTGTGTGTTCCATCAACATTGTGGTCACCACGACATTGTAGCATTGTTAGATGTTGCCTACAATATATTATCACGGTTAATGTATGGAAAAAATACAATAGTTATGCACCAGAAAAACTTACGTTATATACGGTTGAACTTCATCACAATTACTCAATATAAACCAATGCGCACGTTCAACTTCCTGAAGGGATAGTAATTTGACACCTACTGCACCAAATGGTCTGCAATTTTGACGGAACACTGTGATATCTTGGTTATTACTTGCATCTACATCATAGTTTCGTGGCCGACGACGATTAAAATGAGTTTCAATATTCTGCATGTACATCGAACAAAATGTTATTGCTTCGTTATTATAACAGCTTCAGCTATTGACCCTTCAGGGCGTGCCTTGTTTTTCACATACTGTTTGTAATCTCCCAAAGCCCTGCAGATAGAAATCACAAGTTTGCATTAATACTAAATTCTATGCACATGAAAAAAGTTAAGAATTTTCTTATATAAAACTATATATATATATATATAGTACCTCTCATAATGGGATACATATCTGTAATGGACAGGACCTCCCTTTCTAGCTTAGCCGGTAATGTCAAATGCACAACCATTACATCAAAAAACACAAAAGACAGCGAAAACATCAAGCGCAAGGTCAATACAGATGTCATGACATCTAATTCGTCCAGCTGCAGGATTATCACGATCGCTCAAGGTTACAATGTGCTTAATGCCTCTGACTAATTGTTTAAAGAAGCCACATAGATCAAGTACGACGTCGCATACATTCGGGGGGAGATAAGGTCGAATGCCAATAGGAAGGAGAATCTCGAGAAGCACATGACAATCGTGACTCTTTAATCCCGTTATTGTATCATCTCCTACCCAACGCCCAATATTCGATGCATAATTATCAGGAATTTAACCATTTTCAGCCAATCACAGAATGATTTTCTCTCCGATTGATTGAGCACATAACTAGCAGGAGGCTTAATAAGACCTCGAGAGGTGACTTGTAAATCAATTCACTGCGAATTCTAAGATTTGTAGGTCCAATCTAGCATTTACAGTGTCTTTTGTCTTACCCGGAATATTGAATAGTGTACCCACTAAACTCTCACAAATGTTTTTTCTATATGCATTACATCCAAATTATGTCGCAAACTCATAGTCCCCCAATATTCTAACTCAAAGAAATACTCTTTCCTGTCCAATTCAACTCTTCAGGTAAGCGTGATCGATTTTTATCTCTATTATTAGGATGTTTACCTGGTGTGCTGTCTCTGAGATGTTGATGTTGGTAAAGTATGTCGAATCCAGACAATGGACTGGGCATACTCTGAGGTTCATGTTGACCGTTAAATAATTGACTCCTCCACCAAGGATGACTCAACTCAAGAAATCTCATGTGCCCTGTGTATCCGATTTTATTCCGTAATCGTTGCGAAGGTGTTTGACCCGCACAAACTGGACATGCCATGTATCCCTTAGTGCTCCATCCAGATAATGAACCATAAGCTGGAAAATCATTAATGGTCCATAATAATGCGGCATGCATCTGAAAATACTGCTCTGAAGCTGCATCATAGGTATGCACACCCACATTCCATAATGTTTGTAACTCCTCGATCAATGGTCTCAAGTAAATATTTATATCTTTACCAGGTGAACGTGGACCAGGGATAAGCAATGACATAAACATGAACGGATCCTTCATACATTTCCATAGATGTAAGTTATATGGAATGACAATAACGGGCCAGATGCTATAAGAGTTGTACATATTCCCAAATGGGTTAAAACCATCAGAGGCAAGACTTAACCTGACATTACGGGGGTCCTCAGCGAAACGGGGGTACATGTCATCAAATTCCTTTCATTCGGTTCCATCCGCAGGATGTCTAAGTATGCCCTCCGCACCGATCCTCTTTTCATGATGCCACATCATATCAGTCGATGTGTGTCGTGACATGAACAATCTCTGCAGCCTGGGCGTTAAAGGGAAATATCGCAATATCTTTTGAGGCACTTTCTTCCCCATACCACGGACTTTGTATCGACTTTCACCACATATCGGACAATGTTCAAGTGATTCATACTCGGCACGAAATAATACACAATCAAACTTACAAGCATGAATGGATTCATACCCCATTCCCAGATCACGCAACATTTTCTTTGCCTCGTAGTACGACTTAGGCAATTCGCTTCCAACCGGTAACATTTGGGCCAGTAACACTAACATCATATCGATACTTTTGTTGGTCATTCTGTTGATCACTTTAATATGTAATAATTTCACAACGAAATTCAAGATCGACATTCCAGCACCTTCAAATGGAATTTTTTTGCCTCATCAAGTAGTTCACTAAATAAATTTTGATCATTTCCGCTTAACACTGGCATGTCACCACTAACACTATGACCAAGTTGTGGACATTGTAAGTCATGCAAAATATCGGTGATCTCATCGTTTGCAGGTTGATTGTAACTACTGCTTCCTTCGCCGGAATCAAAAAACCGTGACTGAGAATTATACTGCTCACCGTGATAAATCCACGTACGGTAAGTTGGTGATATTCCTGGCATGTATAAATGATTATGAACTTCATCTAACCGCTTCCTTTTCCTATTCAAACAATTTACACATGGACAACGAACACGACCTTCAGCATCAATGTGTTGCTTTGCGACTTCCATAAACTCATACACTCCATTACGATATTCAACACTCAATCTATCCAGAGAGCTCATCCAATTTCTATCCATTTCAGCAGAATACCTAAATATAATAATATAATTATTAGATATCATATTACAATAATCAACATTACTAATTCATTAATACTTTATTTAAGCATATATATATATATGGTTGATAAATTAATTAAATAGTTTACAGAAAAATTCTATTTTGTTAATTAATATACTTACTCTACATATATGAATCATAAATCACTAACAAACAGCATATAAACAACATATATAATCATAAAAATTGAAAATAATAAAGAAATATGAAAGAAGATTTACCTTTTCGGAAATTGATTACAATATTATTGAATATTTTTAGGAGAGTTGTGAGGCTGTAGAGGAGAAATTCACAGATTTCAGAGGATGAAAATGAAGAGAATGAGAGAAAAAATAGAGGGGGATAAGGGTTGGTGACATTCTGTATTTTAATCTATCTTTAGCGTCGAATCTGACAATTCGACGCTAATTGTTGTAGTTTTTAGCGTCGCAATAAATATTTCGACGCTAAATGTCTGGTTTTTGGCGTCGATTTAAATTTAGACGCTAAAGATTCAAGGATTGTCGGTGGAAACTTCATAAGCCTTTGCGACGATAAATAATCGACGCTAAATGTTGGTTTTTGGCGTCGACACCGAGTTTGGACGCTAAAAGCTTAATATTTGGCGCCAAAAAGCATTGCAATAGTAAAATTATTTAGCGTCGAATATCATTCGACGCTATAGTAATAATTTTAGCGTCGAAAATGCTTATCGACGCCAAAAAATGAATATTTGGCGTCGAAACTTTTTTCCGTCGCTAAAAATATGACATGTAGCGTCGAAAATGATATTCGACGCTAAAAGTGAGTTTTGGCGTCGAATTTTATTGCGACGCTAAATGTTTGGACGCTAAAAGCCATAATTCTTGTAGTGTACTACAAAAGTAGTTTTTAATTACGCGAAATTTATGATTGTTTTAATAAAAATCGTCATAAAAAATAAAAGATGACAATTCTTATAAATATGACGATTATAGAATCACGGTTTTTCCAAAAAACTGTCATAATATTTTAAATACGAGAACTAATGACGGTTATAAAACATAACCGTCATTATTGATTTAAAGATTTTATGACGTTTTTTTTTTAAAAAAAAAAATCGTCATAAATATAAACGATGACGATTATTAAACAAACCATCATTATTTTTTGAAATTAAAACATGATGGTTATTATATTATAACCATCATTAATGGCGGTTTTTTGGAAAATCGTCATTAAATGTATAACAAGATGACAGTGATTACATAATAATCGTTTGTGTGTGACTGTGTGTAATGCGCTTAAATATCATTAATTATTTATAATCAATATTATTAACAAGTAATTATTCATTAATGATATATAGTGAAAACATTACAGTTATTATATAATAACTGTCATGTTTTTCATTCATTTAATGACGATTTTTTTGAAAACCGTCATTTAGTGTATAACAAGATGACGATTATTACATAATAGTCAACATGTTTTCACTGTGAATTAATTTAAATACATATAATTAATTTAAAATTTGTTTTCACAGTTTTAAATTTTACTTGTTAACATTTTCAGATATTAGAAATTCGATTCGCAACATTGAACAACATACTTCACATAATGTCAACAATAAAATAATAATAATAATAATAATTACTTAATAATAATAATTATAAATATTAATGAAACACACACACACATTGCATCTATTCATAGAATTAAATATGAATGATGTGGGCCTAGATTGGATTTGGGTGATACTGGGGTCTAGGTGTGTGAGCGCACATGTGGTTGGTTAGGTGGTGTCCATGGTAGGCTTCACGATATATATTTTTTAATACAACGAAAAAGATGATGGTTATTTCATTCAAACCAGACTTTTTATTACGGTTCTTAAAAATACACTTGTTGATGGGGATTTCTGCGACTAAGGGTTTTGAACAGTGCGGCCAAGGGCAGAGATGAGATTTTCCATTTTTGAGGGTGAAGTGTTCTGAGGGTTGTGGGTTATTCCTCGGCCAGGGAGAGAGTCCGAACACAGTTTCCCGGGTGTGACCGACCAGAACACACAATATGACACAAATTACAGAGGCCAACGACTTCAGAGCCGAGGTCAACCATATCTGACCAGGAGCCCAGTTTGATTTGGCCTTGCCCCTTGGGACCAGCGGATGAGCTCGGACGTGTTGGGTTAGGTCGGTAGTAGCTATGGCAGTTTGGCAGATCATTTGGCTGATCTCTTGACAACCGGCAAATGATCAGAGATGGTTTGGACTTTTTCCTTTGGCATGTACCACTATTTGAGAGCACTTTACAAGTTGACATCATTATTGTTGCGTATGACACTGGAGAAGGCAGAGTGATATGTCAGACCGCCAGGCGGCAGGTTTGCTTTCGGCGACGACAGTCATGGGGCAGAGAGCCCGTCAATCAGTCGGAGACCACGTGGGAACGTCATAAAGTAGAGGGAACAATGTTGTAATTCCTGAGTATATAAAGGAAAGCTAGATTCATTTATAAATGAGAGAAAATCTGGTAACAAAAGAATATATGGGCACTACTTGTAAAACTCTTTAAACTGCTCGGCCTCATTCGGACCTCACTCAGAACAGGTCGGCCGAGTTAGTTCTGGCAATAAAAATAACCTCCCACCGTTTTGTGCCTGTGGATGTAGGTTGGATTCTCTCCGTCGATCCACGTTAAAACTCTATTGTCAACCTTTACGTTTTTCTCGCCTTTTACCAAATTTACATTTGGTCACCCCATAACCAAACAAATTCAAGGTTGAAGGAGGATTATCTCGGGAGAGTTATCTCGAAACTGCCCTTGGGACGAAAATCACCCGTCAACAGTTGGCGCCGTCTGTGGGGAAATAACAAGAAGCAATTTGCATAGTAAGACGATGGTAGAAGGTGAAAACCATGGGTCGTTAGAGAGTTCAACAGCAGAATGGATGAAATGGGAAAGGAATGGGAAGAATATGGTCAGAACGGGAAGAGGAAAAGGTTCACAAGAAGAAGGGAGTTTGACAGTGGAAATTCCCCTTTTTTGAGTTGTAGAATGGAATGTAAGAGGGTTGGCCAACGATTACCCATTATGACTGAGTTGCAGAATGGAATGTAACATTACGAATGGGTGACGTTCGTTGGCAGTAGCTGAACAAGTTCCTCCGGGAGAAGGTGCCACGCCTGCTCGGTCTGCCAGTCTTCAGTAGAGGTGAGCATCGGTTCCGGGTCTACCTGGAATCAGTTGGAATCGGACCGGAAATTCAGGTTTGGAATCGAAACCGGTTGTAACCGGTCCAGTTCTGATTTCAAATATAAGGAACCGGTTGTAACCGGTCCGGTTCAGGTTCCAGAATAATCGGAACCAGAACCGGATTAAATACCTGATTTTGATACCCGAAAATCAATACAGATTTAAATTAAATTTGAGTAGCTTACTAACATTTTCATTTCTATTTCCATTTATCTTATTTTTCACTAGAAACCCTGAGTTTGTAGACCTTGTTTGAGGTACAACACCAAATGACAAGACCTTTATCTGGATTTATCTCAATTAAGTTTGTGACTCATATTGGCTTGTGACTGGCAATGGCTTGCTTATTACTACCACCCATTCAAAGCTGGGTACTTTGAATATACTTCTGCAATATAAAGAAATTGAGCTGGACTCTTAATTAATGCGTCCATCTTGAACACTGAACATGGCCCAACAATCTTCATCTGAGAGGCGCTGGAGTTTATTTTGTTGAATCGGTTCTATTGTTAATGCAACATGTAAAATGCGAGTGGTGACAATTGAGTTATGCGACAAAACTTCTTTAATCGCTTACTTGCTATTAAATGACAATGTTATATTAATAGGGTAATTCGTAATCGGACGGGAACCGAATTGGAATCAAATAATAGGGTTCCCTATTTAATTGGGTATGTTCCGGTTCCACTTAGTTAGGAACCAATTTTTTCGGGTAAGTTCCGGTTCCATGCGGAACCAGAACCGAAACCGGTTTTGCTCACCCCTAGTCCTCAATTTCGCAGGTTGCATGTACTGAAAGATCGGTCGGGGAACTAGTCAGCCAAGGGCGGAGGACGACGTCCATCAGACCCACCCTCAATCGGTTTGATGGTCTCCCCGAATGAGAAGAAATGAGAAAAAGCCGACAGGGAGAACCACAAGAAGTCAGAATAGAGGACCTCGGCTAGGCTTCCAGATCTGCTCGGGATATACAAGGTCCCGGGAAAATGCATTGTTAAAGGAATGCTTATGGGGTGCCCAGCACGGGGTGTCCCTGTCAACACGGTCTGGAAGCAAGCTCAGACCAGAAGGATCTGAAGAAGCCCCGACTCGAGAACCAACTTGAGTGTGAAGTTTACAACTACGGCACACACATCGGGAGTTCTCGGAATCAAGCTGTAGGCACTGCATTTTTACACATAAGTCCCTATGATGAGTCTCATTTTGGAGACACTACCTTTTAAGTCACGGAGGTCACGGGAAACAGACATCGGAAGGGGAAATTCAGAATAAACAAGGTTCACTGTTTTCGTTGGTGCTACGTTCGTGTATACGTTTGAACGTCAAACAGATTGCGGGCGTTCGTGCTGCGTTCGATGATGCGTTCGAACGGTGTCGGTAATTCTGGTTTTGCTGCTAGCCTCACATCCAGCCCATTTAGCCCCCAAAGCCCATAAAACACATCCCAATTTAAATAAATAAATATTAATTAAAACATTAACTAAATAAGATAATAATTAAATAATTAAATAATTAAATAAAACATATACCAAACATAAAATAAACAATTACCAACTTAAACTAAAATCATGCCTAAATTAAACAAATCACATACTAAATCAAAATATAATCATGCCTAATTAAAATCAATCAACCAATTATATTCCCATCTAATAAGATTATTCCCAAAACTTAAAATATTTTATTCCTAATCCAAGCCAATCAAATATTCAACCTTCCCTATCTAGCCAAGATTTGTCCCCCCTCAATCTTTGACTTCCCTTAACCAAACCAAATCAAATCCCTCTTCAATTAGCCAAATCCCTTTCATTGTCAAGCCCAACCCTTTGCCTATAAAAAGAACCCTTCACCAACCTTCTCAACCCTAGTCCCTAGCTCATACACAACACACATAAAAATTACAGGAAGAACACACCCAAGAAAAAAAGGAAGCAAAAGATAAAGATGAGACGGCAGCGAAACCACAAGGAAACAGTAGCAAAACGGACTCAAAACAGTAAAGACAACGAACGAGAACAGTGAACCAGTGAACCGGGAGAGTTGCGGAGCATCCACCCTTCCGATGATCGTTACCGTACATCCGAGAGGTGATTTAAAGGTTAGACCTGAGGGTACATTTTCATTAGCTTATATTCGTTTTTTTATTATTATTATTGAATTCTATTCGCATGAGAGTCGTTTATGGATGCATGTTGTGGCTTGAATGAAATGGAAGAGTGTCGTCTCTTAGGGTATATATGATGGAAACCCAGACGTAAATTCCGTAGCTGAATCCGAATGGACGGTAGTGCGGTCTGTACTTGGGACACAACTCCACGTACCACTTGAGTAAAACGGCATCTCCTCTTGTTTTGAGTTGCGTTGGTTTATTTAATTCTTGTCATTTAAATTATGCATGTTATTTAATCCCATGATACGATTGAGTGCATGGGCTTAGTAAGTGCGATGAAAGGTTCCCTAATTGGAGGGTTAAACTCATTCACCACGATGCTTTGTCGCACCGATTGATGTGTGTTCGTTTGAATGCGAAATACGTTCAATCGGACATACTTAGTTTGATATGATTGTCTTTATTTTCGTATGCATGATTCAACCGAGCGCATGGGCTTAGTAAGTGCGATGTGAGATCCCCTATGGGGATGGGCTAAAGCCTGTTACCACGAGGCTTTGCCGCGCCGGTTGATGTGTGTTCGGTTGGATACAAGATAAGTTCAATCGGGCACACTATGTTTAATATTATTGCTTTTCATTCTATGTATGCGTGATTCAGTCGAGCGCATGGGCTTAGTATGTTGGTCTAAAGGTCCACTCTTTGAGAGATCAAGAGCCCCAAAAGGCCTCCTTTATGGCAGTACTTCGCCGCGCCCCTTTATTTTGTTGTTTATGTATTGTGTCCCATTTCATGCATCAGGTCCGTTCCCGTTCGAACGCGTTTACGAACGCAACTCGAACCGCAAGCATTTTTGCCTTATCATGCATCAGGTCTCATTTCCGTTCGAACGCGTTATCAAACGCCATACGAACGCGGGCATTCTGTTTCATTTCCGTTCGAACGCGTTATCAAACGCTACTCGAATGTGAGCATTCTGTTTCATTTACTTCGAACGCGTTTACGAACGCGACACGAACGTGAACACACTGAACTGAGTCAGTCTTATCATATTCATGCATAATTGCCTCTTGGTTGATCTTTCTTGTGTTATATAGCCAACCATATTATTTGTATCCCTGCATTTATCCATTCTATGTGTTCTCGGGATTGTATTCAAGCATGATTAGGCTGTTAGCATGTTATTTGGTTAATAGGTTCATGAGATAGTACTCAAGCATGTTTATTCCTTGGTTTGCGTCATTTGCCTTGGTCTTGATTTAACGCATTACGATTCATATGCCTATGCCATGATGACTTTGGAGTATTATTTCTTGTGATATATCGGATGGAAACCCAGACATAAATTCCGTAGCCGATTCCGAATGGACGGTAATGCGGTCTGTACTTGGGATACAATTCCACGTATCACTCGGAAGAGTGCTCACATGTATGCTGTGCGGATACTACGTATGCTTATGTTTTCATGAATATGACATGCTGAATGAAGTTGTATGTTCATTGTTACTTTGAGGTATTTTGTTAGACATGTGTTACTAGATATGAGATATATGCGAAATGTATGTATGAGTGTTATTTTGTACCCATGAATATAGAAGCATGATACTCTTAGAAATAAATGTTATTTAAGCCCGGTTAAATTATTACATAAATCCTTTTATTACAAGTGACATAAGTAAGGGACCGTTCCGAACCCAATGGTTTGAGGTCTTCCCTTGCGAGGGGTGAGTGCGGCCTTAAATCTTATTTTCCCGGTTCACACCGGGTGGCGACTCCATTATTCTCCGGTTTAGTCCTCTGTTGGCTACTCCGTTCTCCCAACTAGGCCGCGAGCCTAGGGACAGCATGCGTCGCCCAGGTCCTGTTGTCCACACAAGCCTAAACTAAAAGATGTGATCGGACTGCGAAACAAGAACCAGAAGAAAGTATTGTAAAATCCTCTCTTGAAATGACCCGCAAATAGTTGTAAGAAGGGCAACAAGTCCATTAAATATGAATAAAACTCTCATTTTCTTTAAGAAACTTGTGTATTTTACTTGTTTGTTAATCAAATGCGAAAGTTATTTTCAATATTCTTGGGATATGCTCGATGCGAATGGGTGATCGGTGGTCGGTAAGGGCACCAAACCTGTGGCACGTCAATCTCGGATGTCATTATCAAACTCCCGGGTAGAAGTGTCTCGACCTGATTCCTTTCACTTTTGAGGATCCAGAACGCATCAATGAATGTGGCACATGTGGGAAACGCGCTAACCCCTCGTGGCACGCCACTCACAGGTGTCATTATCAAACCCCCGAGGCCGGAGCGTTACTACCTCATGACTCGTATTTTTTAGGAATAACTCGTGTAAACCGGACCCAATGACATTTCTCCCACAGCAAGTCGGCTGGTGAACCCCGTTGAAGACTATCGGAGAGTATGGCATAAGGATGACTTAATTGCCTCCATGACCATCATGCTCCCAGATAAACCGGACTCATAGAGGTTTCTTCCCATTTGAGTCGGCTGGTGAGTCCCGTTATGTACCATCAGACCACCTGGCTTGGGTTTGGCGGAATGGTCCCCCTGATTACAAGAGTCTCAGGTAAACCGGACTCAGGGAGGTTTCTTCCCCTGCGAGTCGACTAGTGAGTCCCGTTGAGAACCACCCATGGAGTGCATACACGGGGTGTCCATGTCCCCCGTGGGGATTTGCATGACCACCCCGGATCGGCGTATCCGTAGCCTGGTTAGCCGGGACACTAAATTGTAAGGTTCAAAATTTTTTGGGCAGGACGCTGCCTCGAAGCTCCCAAGTTGTTGTTTTACTCTTGAATTTTGCTTGGGGTATGTGCTAAGTGACCTCCATTTTGTTAACTTCATTTTGTTCCGATTTTTATTTTTCGCTGGTTTGGTAAGGGGACGCCTGCGCCAAGGTTAGCCAAGCCTCCGAGGTCGAAAATCTCCCCTCGTGTAAGTCTCAAATGATCTACCAGCTCGGGGCTGGATTCGTTCCGCCGAGTCTGTATTGTTCCACCAACTCGTGGCTGGATTCGTTCCGCCGAGTCTGTTATGATCCACCAGATCGGGGCTGGATTCGTTCCGCCGATGCTTTGTTCTACCAGCTCGGGGCTGGATTCGTTCCACCGAGTCTGTATTATTCCACCAGCTTATGGCTGGATTCGTTTCACCGAGTCTGTTATGATCCACAAGATCGAGGCTGGATTCGTTCCGTCGATGCTTTGTTCTACCAGCTCGGGGATGGATTCGTTCCACCGAGTCTGTATTGTTCCACCAGCTCGGGGCTGGATTCATTCCGCCGAGTATGTTATGATCCACCAGATCGGGACTGGATTCGTTCCACTGATGCTTTGTTCTACCAGCTCGGGGATGGATTCGTTCCGCCGAGTCTGTATTATTCCACTAGCTCGGGGCTGGATTCGTTCCGCCGAGTCTGTTATGATCCACCAGATCGGGGCTGGATTCGTTTCGCTGATGCTTTGTTATACCAGCTCGAGGCTGGATTCGTTCCGCTGAGTCTCTATTGTTCCACCAGCTCGGGGCTGGATTCATTCCCCTGAGTCTGCTATTGTTTCATCAACTCGTGGCTGGATCCGTTCCGCCGAGGCCTCATATTTCCATCAGCTCGGGGCTGGGTTACATCCCACCGAGTCCACCTCATTGGTCTGGGGATGCAACATTCCCCCAGAGCCAAGTGTTCTTCCCAGCTCGGGGTCGGGTTACGTCCCACCTAATGCATTTGATTTCGGCTCGGGGACAGACTATCAACTCGTGGCCCGACTTGAGTTGGTCGGGTGCAAAATCAAATGCAGAACAAGTCGTGAAAAGAAGCAAGTGAAATTCAGAGTACATAGCAGAAGAAAAGTTATAAGTGTTATTACAAAAAGAAAGAGGAAATAGTGAATTGTTCTAAGTTTACATAGGGCCTCGTTCGGGTCACCCTTCACTGATCAGCCCGCGCAGGGGCAACAGATTCTTCTTTAATAGGCTCGGATGGCAACTGAGCAGGCTCAACATCGGCAGAGAGGGTAATGACTTCATCCTAGGAGACAAGGGGGCTGCAATTTCGGTCTCATACACTTCAGGGGCAGGAGCCTCGGGTTGATTCTCTTCAGGAGCCGGGAACATTGGTACGGCTGAAATAGGCTCAGGATCTTGGATGTCTTCCGGAGGAGCGGGAAACCATTCTTGAAACTCTTCCTTTGAGAGCCCCCCTTTGCAGAATCGAATGGCCGCATGGATGGGCCTCATGTCTAAGCCATGCATCACCAGCGGAATGATTTCAGCGCAGTCACCGACCCCCTCAAGCCTGATGGCATCCCGCTCATCCTCCAGCTCTGTTTCCTTTTTCTTCAGCTCATCTCGAGCCCGATCTCTCTCTTTTTGCCCACCTCCCACCTCAAGAGTTTATTTTCAGCTTGGGCAGCCTCCAGATATTTCATGGCAACCTCCACGTTCTACCTGACCTGGGACGATGCGTTTCAGAGGGATTCATTCAGTTTGAGGGCCTCTGCCGCGATCCCATCCAGAGCCTTTATTTTCTCATCCTTTTTGGCCAGTTCGGCCTCCCTTTTCTGAAAGTTGACTTTGAAGCCTCTAAGTCTGGCCTCCCTCAGATAGAAAACTCATGAGAAGGTCTTTATTTTTTTCCATAAGGTAATTTGCCTGCGAGAAAGGAAGAAGTCAGAACAGCGGCCAAGTAAAGATACAAGATGGGAACATGAAGTTTGTTACCTTGGCCATCTGGGAACAAAACTCTGTAACCATGTCCTCGGGAGATATGTCCTCATATTTCGGGATCTCCTCTACAGGAATCGCGTCGGCCAGTTCAATGAATGCCGACACAATATGGGAAGTGGCCTCCCGGATTTTTTCACTAAGGTCATTCGCGCCAAGCACCACGACGCCCTTTCCTTTCTTGGAGGAGGCTTCTACAGTTATTCTCTCTCTCCGAGCAATCTGCCTCCTGACAAGAGGCTGTTCTTCCTCTTCCGCCAGCTCGGCCTCTCCCGCCCCGATCGGGCGTCTTCGTTTGCTAGCAGGCCTTGGAGGGATAGAAGGTCGGCTTGTGCCCATTGGGGGTGCCCAATATGGAGTGACCATTAGCAGTCACATTTATACATGAACGTGACATGTCATTGGATTGATTATTCATGATTTATTCAAAAAAAAAAGAATTATTATATTTCTTCTTTTTGATAAAGTACACCATGCACATAATATTTATGTAATGATTAGTAATATTTTACTGTAATATGGATTAGTGCACAAAAATTTAACTACTGGATTTAATAATGCATCGGCTGATACTGCATCAATTAATAAACTTAAAGTTATTTGCCAACCAAATTAAGGATTACTTCCAGTATTTGCCGTGATTGCAAGTGAGGTATTAGCGGCACCAGTCTCAACTATATCTGCAGATAGACCCGGCTAAGGTTCCGGTTCCAACCGGTTCCGATTTCGGAACCGAACCGGAACCTAACCGGTTCGGTTAGGGTTCTCACCCTGACCGAACCGGTTGGAACGATTCCAGCGGTTTCAACCGGAACCGTACGGTTCCGGTTGGAACCGAAAGTATAAAAAAAAAATATTTACTTGGAACCGTAAGGTTCCACAAGTAAATCTCAATTTTTTTTATTAATATTAATGAGGTTTAAAATTGCAATACTAAAACATGAATGTCCACATCTTTTTTATAACCAACTCTTCGTTATTGACTTCTTTATATAAGCGATGTGAGACACAATAGCCAAGTAACAAATATCTCACATCGCTTATATGAAGAAAACACTAGCCAATAGTTGGCTATAAAAAGGGTTATATGTTAAAAGAATTTTATAAAAAATAATTCTATAAAAATGATGTGATAGTTTGAAAAAACATTACGATTATAGAATTTTTTTTTCTATTTTTAAAAGTTTATTATAAAAAAAAAAACCAAAAGGGGAACCGGAACCGACCGGTTCGGTTTACGGTTCCGGTTCCACTTAAGTGTGGAACCGGGAACCGGCCGGTTCGGTTCGGTTCCGAACCGGAACCGAACCGCCGACCGGGTCTATCTGCAGAGTAGACATTTAATATGGACAATAATATTCTTGCTGACAGAAGATCAAGGTTGAAACCAGAGGCGTTGGAAGCTCAAACATGTCTTGCGATTGGTGTAGGGCGGAACTTCATGAATAAGAAAATCATCCGAAAACTTTTGAAGACTTGTGTGATAACACTGACTCAACTGGAATCAAAGGCTCAAGAATCGAACTGTCTTCCCTGGATGAGGATGAATAAAATATAAATGGGGTAAATTATTAAAAATAAAATATAACAGAACTACGTGAGTTTTGATTTTTCTACGCTCCAATTGGATAAATAGACAACTTAATTAAGTGTAAGTTTTTTTTTTATAAAACAATAAATAAATTATCAATGTATGCTTTTAATTTTACTATGTAATAAATTTTTAATATTTATTTATTTTATAACAATTTAAATTAGTTAGCAAACAGCAGCAGCCATTGTTTTTGTTGAAGTTCAATTAAATATTAACTTTCTTTCAAGCTAATATTTAATGAAAAAGCATGAGAATTTGATATTAATTTTGACAAATCAGAAGTCATATACAGTAAATGCAGGGAGGGTGGGGGGCACATGCTTTAGCAAATGAATGCCCTACAACTACAAGCCCACGTCCCTGCTGTGTTTTCGATTCTCGGGTCGGGTCGTGGGGAAACACCATCATGCATGCTAAAGTCCCCCCATTTATTTGTTTATAATTACCCTATTGAGTATTGATGACATAACATAACATATATTCTCTAATCTAATGTGCTTCCATTGTTAATATCTGCATTTTAATGTGCTTTTATTATTAATTTCTTAAATTTTGATCCGTATTGAATTGTGTTAAGTTTTTTTATAATATATGTTTTGATAATAATACAAAATTAAGTTTTAATTACGTATAATTATTATGTAATCGAGGTCGGAGGTGGAATTTAATTTTAAAAATAGTTTAAAAAAGAATATAAGAAATTATGTGATAAGATATTATGGGATCGATGCCCAACTTAAACATGTACAACCCACTTTTAATATTTTATATATACAAAAACTACCTATCATCATTTATTAGGGGTGACGAAATGAATCACCAAATCTAATTAGTATCGAATCATAAACGAATCGAATCAAAATGTGATGAATCCGTATTCGATTCGTTTATTAAACGAATCTTAATATCGGGATTCGTATTCGATTCATTTATTAAACGAATCATAATATAATGATTTGTATTCGATTCATTTATTAAACGAATCGAATACGAATATTCGTTTAGTCATGATATTATTCAATAACATAATTTACCATAATTTATTTACATTAATTATTCATAAATATATACATTTGAAATATGTAATTAATATATTTACTATAAATATCTCACCAAATATCAACAATATTATTTTTTCCTATGGTAATTAGCCATCATTTCTCAAATCTTAATTGAAAAATAACAATAATTAGTAAAAGAAAATAATAAAACGAATCCTAAACGAATAAACGAATCAATGAGCTTAAATTCGTATTTGATTCGTTTAATAAACGAATCAAATCGAATTGACGCATTTATTAAACGAATCCATTTTTTCAAATCCGTATTCGCTTTAAAGCGAATCGAATCGAACCGAACGAATAAACGAATCATAATCCAAACTGCCACCCCTACCATTTATAAACTATGAATTCAGGTCCCAATAACTTAATCTTATTATTGATAGGTAATCTCATAATGCCAGGTCATTAAATTCTTAATCCCACATTCCTCTGCAGTCTCATTTTGAGCCATTAATTTAACAATTTTAAAACTAATATTTGCTGCAAATTCACAAGAACATGAGACGCGTGGGATCTTCCAAGACGTGAATGAATCTTTGTTTTCTGATTTATTCTTCCCAAATTGCAAGTTATTAAAAAAAAAAAAAAAAAATCAATTATTAGCTTTTTCCTTAAACACCCACTAGGGCTGAAAAGGACCTTTTTGTGATATTCTAGAAAGAAACTAACTTTTTGGTCATTTTCTCCTCGGAACATGCCCTAAAGTTGTTAGCTGGAAGACCCTTGATTTTTTTTTTTTAATTTTTTTAAATTACAAAAACAGGCGAAACTTATATTTTGTCCTAATAAAGTCAAAAGAATATTACTACTATTTTTTCCCAAAAATGATTAGAACAATGTCCGTATATTGTTGATAGAATTATATCCAAAGATGGTGAGAAAAATATCTATTAAAATCAAACTCGAAAATTAATAATTATATAAATTCATTATTTAATCGCTCTACCGTGGAGAATCAAATTCAATACCTATTATATGAAATTGGTGTATCTTAACCTAAATGAGTGAATGATATATAGTGACAAAAGTATATTACTATATATATATATATATATATATATATAAACTGACTGACTGACCACCATCTCTCTCTCCTTCTGCAACCATTTCATCTCCACAAACTTCCAAACAAAGAGAATTAATGGAAAGTGAGATTTGTAAGGTTTATATTCTTCTTCTTGTTGTCTTATGATATATTTACTATAAAAACATCCTACAAAAATCCCCTTATCTTGTTAATGGGTTGTGTTTCTTTCTCTGTCTTCGTTTATTTATTCTTCAATTCCAACAAAACATGCTTGTAAATTCATCTATAGATCCCTCTTTTCAATATAACTCCTCCTCCTCCTCCTCCTCCTCCTCACAGCTTCCAATTTTTTTTCCAATCCATGGCTCATGTTAATAATCGGTTTGCCGTTTTGGGTTATCGGATATGACCATGGTTCCTCCTGAAAATCTCTCGAAACAACAACAACATCATCATCATCATCATCTTGTTTATTATGATGGTCGTGTTGGCAGTTATTCAGACAGCGCTGGTCTTATGAGTCGAATACAAGAAGAAGGTTATGACTATAATAGTAATAGTAGTGATCATCAAGCTTGCTTAGGAATATCTGATCTTGTTTTTGTTGCTGCTAATAATAATAATAATCACATGGCTGATCAAGAAGATGAATCAAGAACCAACAGTACTCTTAACGAAGCCGGTTCAAGTACTTCAAAGGAGAATAATCAAGAAGATAGAGATCATGATGAAGGCAGCTGGTTACAATTGAGTATAGGCAGTCACAGTCATAGTCACCCAACAAAAACAAGCCATGGCCTCAATCATCATCATGATCATGAGGCTGATCCAACGGCCAGAAGAGGAGGATTAATAGAACTTGATCTATTACCCTCCGGCGGCGGCAGCTCACAACAAGAAAGTCATCCCTTACCCTTAGGCGCCTCTACTGCTTTCTATCGCAATACCAAACAGAGCCTATTCTTTCAACAACAACAGCAAGAACAAGGAAGTAGTAGCAGCTCAATGTTTCCTCATCAACAAGAAATTAACTGGGCATTTAGGCCAATCCCTCAAAATATTGCTATGGCTTCTGCCTCTCCATCATCTTCTTCTTTAATGCCATTTGGGTCCTATTTTGCACGACCATTATTTCATCAAGTGCCGACGGGACTCGATGTTGCTGGCCCAAGTTCAGATTTCAGAATCATTGATCCTCCAAGGAGACCACATTCGGGCATTTGGTTCATGCTACTAGCTTCACAAAATCAGTAAGTGCAATTTTTTTTTCTCTCTATTTAATATTGAATCATCTCCAAAACCTATATTAAGAAGCCTCGTATGATGGCCATCATTTTTTAATATTTTGAAAATGATTTTCAATTTACCTTCTAATGAATATTCTCACTTCATCTTTTCAATGCAGAGGGGAAGAACCGTTCTTGCCTCAAATACCAAAGAGCTACCTAAGAATCAAGTAATTGATTTTATTTCATCATCCTGACCTTTCTTCTTTCCTATCTTTTTAAATTATTTTGTTTTTGAATTGGGACTTAGATATGGGAGTTTTATGCTGAATTTTTTAAAAATGATGATTAATCACAGGATCTAAATTCTCTAAATTGATTTATTTTTTTCATATTTATGTTCAGAGATGGGAGGATGACAGTTCGATTATTAATAAAGTATCTCGTTAACAAGCTGAAACTTGATAGCGAATCAGAGGTATTTATAACTCATTACTACTCTTAATTATTTATTTTCCATTTCAATGCTTAGCAAATTAGTTAGTTCATCAAAAGCATATATATGTTGAATCATTCATTATTATTAACAGGATTGGAAAATTAACATGGGTCTCCAGACACACACACACAAAAAAAAAAAAAAAAAAAACCCAAAATCTTTTTCATCAGTAATTTTAATTACATCAATAAGGATATGGTTGGTGTTAGAGACATGAAAAAAACATCAGAACTAATTGAATGCGTTTCAATAGTGGTATCAAATTTAGGTGAGTAGTATATTTCTAGCAAGGTAGCCAAAATTTATATATATATCTTTTCTTTTTGTATTATTAGCTTTTTACCCACTTAATATTTTGTGCTAGAGAGGGTCTTGAGGCAATGTGTTTGTCTAATCAATTAAGGTAATGACTCTTCAAAATCGGTCATAAACTTCATGTTTAGTTAGTTACTAGATTGCTCTTTGGTGATATATATATATTAAAGGTGTAGGGTTCAAAAATTAGGACTTTGAAAATAATTTATAGAAAATTACCTACCACCATCTTTTTGTTACGTATCCAAAATTAATAGAAGAGGATTTAGTGTCTATATTGTTTATAGATGTAAGGATTTCGTTCTTCTAAAATGGGTTTACTGTTATTTTTTGAGAGCATAAAAAATTAAAATTATTTTGAAAGTAACCCATAAGTTCCCCTCAAGCAAAACCTAATTCAAGTTTCTAATGTTTATTAGGAATGTATATATAAAGCAAATTGTTACATTAATTCACTTCAAAACCTTGAACATCAACCTAACTAGGAATGCCAAACCAAACCAAATGTAGGATCGGCTTCATGGATCTTATATTCTTAATGAGGAATGATAATTTATTAAAAAAAAAAAAAAAAAAAAAACCTTTGAACACTAGTCATGCAACATTGGGAGAAGCAACCCACTTAGCAAAATAACTGAAAATTTATTCACAACTTAGTGTTATGTTGTTTAGATTCTGAATGTATAGAAGTTGGATTAATAACCAAGTCCTATATGTTAAATATGTGAAGAATCTTTTGGAATGTCATTAAGTTAATCAAGTTAATTAGCCTGAAAAAAAATGGTTTACTTGTGGGGTTTTTGAAAAAATAAAATAAAATTAGCTTCATTTTTTGATTAAGAACCCTAAAATAATCATCAGAGAGAATAAAATAGTTATTGGCATTTGGCTAATAATTTTAAGCGTGCATCCATGTCTATGGTCACAATTTTGTTTCATCTTATTATGGAAACACTAGCTTTTGGGATTCTAATTCTCATTTGATGCACCTAATGATAGATTCCAAATTAGTTTTTTGTCATAATTATTACTACAGATAATATAAATATATACGAAAATAAGCATGCAAAATATTAAAGTAGTGTAAATCATGTTCACGTAATTTTAGAGCCTACAAGATCTTTTTTTTTTTTTTAAATGATTTCACATTCGTATGTAGTCATTAGTACTCTAGTAAAGTTAAAACTTATACGGTAATAATGGATTAACGATAGTGATAATTTACATATAAATTTTAATTATTGAGTGCCCATTACTTAGTAGAATACTTCTCATGCACACTTCATTATGAAATAAAATTATGGCTTCTGTAATAATTATTTGTAAACTATAGGAAACAAAAAAAAATGCATGCATAAATCTACACATATATATTTAGATGAAGCAAAGATAATTTGTATAATTATAATCTCTTGCGTGCAAAAAGTTCTAAACATTCAGAAAATTATTTAATGACATAACATTTGAAAGAAAATTTAGACCTAGCTAGTAGTTAAAACTTTAGAACTTAGATATGCCTATTTGGGTAATTAGAATTAAAAGTAGAGGAAATGAATTGATAAGATTTATCATTAGGGCATTAATGTTCTACCTAAGTAAATGACGTAACAAGAAAATTAAATAGAGTGCTGAATAATTGATCGGTAATTTTAATGAAATCAGATTATGAAGAGTTTTTTTTTTTTTTTTTTTTCAGAACCTCCCACCCAAGCTTTAAAATTGAAGAGTTATTGCTCGATTTTAATGAAATTGTAAAATTAATATGCCTTCATACATCTTAAATTTTGTGACTTGTGAGTGTATATTTTAACAATAAATTCGATATTTGCATAAAATTGGAGGGAAAAATAGTAAATATGATTTGAAACTGTTTAAGCCTTTTCTAGCTAAGAGAATTAAGTTAATTAACTATTTTCCTTTTTATTTATTGTTTGAAAAATCGTAATGATTTTTCAATATATTATTTAATGTCGGTTGGAACTCAAGTACATAATCTAAAACTAAAGAATATATTAAGGGTGGTAATGTTTCTCATCCAGTCTGTCCCGTTCGGGACGGGATTTGATACATATATTTGTGTCTCGATTTCAAAATAAGATGGGATAAAAATATCTTGAAATTAGTGGGATTAGATATGACAAAAAATAGTAAGAATTTTAACGAGACGAGATGAGATCTTAATAGGACGAAAGGAGATTTTAGATCAGAAATTTTTTTACCCTAGTAAAAAATTAGACAGGACCGAAATGATCAAATCCCAATTCCCAACTCATCCTGTTCCATTGCCACTCAACCTCAAATGAGGCGAGGAGGCACAAAATTAAAAATCGTTTGAGTTAATTGTATTATTATTATTATTTTTTTGTACCATGATACATGCATGGGAAAGATTCTAGCTAGGGCAATTCATCCAGAAAATGAGAAGAAACCGCAACAAAATTATCACCAAAATATTCAAACATTTAGGGTATCTCTTAACTTAATAGGGAAAAAAACAAAAAACAAAATCATTTTCAAGAGTCAAATTCTATATTGGACGGCTAAGTTCGAAACCCCCCTGAAATTTAATTAGTTGAATCTGTCGTCTCGTTTCCTTAATGGTGCTTTAAATGTCAAACCTACAAAATAATTATTTGTTTTTGTTGCCAACAACAAAATAAAAATAAAAATTGTACATGTATTCCCCTAGACATTCCATTTCGTAATTAGTATAATGGAAAAAAATAATTAATTAGTTTATGTCATACAATTGTTTGGTGGTTAGGTCAATCCTTTATTGCCATGATATGGATGAGACTTAGACATAGTATCTTATTTAATTAATCAATCAATAATATTATTCCCTAATGAAACCACCAATAACTATACAATTAAAAAAATACAGCGAGCTATAATTTCCACCTAATTAAATTTTGTACACCTAATCATAAAACTGTCATTTGTACCATAAAATATGTCCATTAATAATTAGGATATGTATGTCACACTCAACATTCCTCTTGGTTTTTATACAAAGTTTTCATTTATACGTAGCTCGATCTTTAAGTCAATCAAATGAACCAATTAGTGATATATGTATCCCTTGGTGCATAAATTTCTTTTTATTAATCCGCGGGTATTTTTTATTTTTTGGATTTTTCAATTAGATTCATCGTTTAAGATTTTAGCGAAGTTAATACCTTTTGTTTTTCGTTCTTGACTTCTCACGAAAGAACTGCTTAACAATAACTTGGATACCGAATTAATTGGATTGTAAGATCTTGTTTTTTGATTCTTTTTTCGTTTAGGTCATTTCATACAAAAATGACTAACCCTAAAATTTCACACATCGCAAGCAACTAAATAAACCTAATTAATTATTTAGTTTAATTAGTTTGATCACAAACTTTTCTTCCCTCCTCGTTATGTAATTTGTTCATTACACTAGGGATCATGCATATTTTTTTGGCATGATTGCTCACAATCTATAAGAAGCATATATATTTATTTATTTTTTATTCCTTTTATCTTTTTTCATGTGCATGATGAATAAGAGTCCTAGGGCAATAATCGTTAGAGGAAAAATAAAAAGATGCTTTAAAAAAAAAAAAAAAAGAAAGAGAAAGAAGAGTGCATTGACTTTAAGATTAAAACATATTCAAGTTGAATTATCTTGAGATGGTTCATCTAAAACACATCAAAATCATCATCATATCGTAGGGCCAGAAAAATCACACGTGGACACTGTAATTTCTATCAAACATTTGCATGCGTTATCGTCTACCTTTCGTCACGCTTTCGATAGCTAATGTAAGTGTAGGTCCTTATTATCTTTATTATTATTATTTATTTAGAAATTGTGCTTAAACCAGCTCCATCAAATTCCTCAAAGTGCTGCAGCACTTTGATCGAATTTAAAAAAGACCCACATCATTTCTTATAAAAACCCACCACAAAAATAATAATAATAATAATAATTAAATTATAAAATATTTTATATATTTACGTCGGAGGAAAGCAATGCATGATGGATAAATCAACAACAGAATCATTCCCTAGTTGTTGAAAAACAACTAAAATTTTAAAGTATAAAAAGACACATGATAGTTGGTGATGATGTGTATGAATTGCATGCAATATAAAAATTAAAACATATAAAGATAATTCTTCTACTTATTTGCAGCTGATATCAACAATCACCCATTAAATAACTTAGGGTTTTACTTAATTTGAACCCTAAAAACCAAACCAAAAAAATCATTTTCTTTGTCGGTTATATGAATTTTTTGATGTTATTATGTTATATTCAAAATTATTATTTCATTAAATTCGATAAATTTTAATTTTAATATCATCTCAAATAGGAAAAAAAAAGTTAGGTTATGAAAGAATATTGACGTTGAATTAGGGTTTTATTTTTTTAGAAAGCAACGTGAAGGAGACGTGCATGACATGAGAATGAAACAAGTAGTGCCTATTTCTCGCCGTGCTTTTTGGATCCATTTCAAATCTGCTTTATTTTTTTATTTATTTTTATATTTTTATATTTTTATATTTTTAATTCTATGCCACTACATACATAGATTAATTCTATGGCATCATGATTTTGGCTTACGAGCAAAGTCTAATAAGTGGGTCATGTAATGATTAAAACTCGGTCAGTTTAAGATCGTGGGAGGGTGGCCGGGCAGGCCTCTAATTAGTCTATTTCTTTGGCTGCCCGAGCTGCCCTAAGTTAAGTATTATTTGCGTCTCTTGGAGTAAAGGAAAAATATTGAGAGATTTTATGGGTAAAGTAGAAGTTACAAAGCATTGAGAAGACGTAAGCTTGTGACAAAGCATGACTTCAATACTATATCATCCTTTCGTTTCTTTAAAGTAAATTTTATTCTCTACATTGTCATGCAAGTAATCATAAGGTAACAATTAGAAATTCTGCATTGAATTTCATTAATAACTGACTTTTTGTATGGATTTTTACCCGATTCAACTGTGAACAATGTCGATGGGTTATCTTGAACATGAAATTAGACCGATTACAAGGTTTAACAGTTGGATCGGCCAATCCGGTCCCGATTTCAAACCATTGTGTGTAATATTTTTGTTATTATGTCATTACAAAAATGTAGTAACAGGAATGATAATGTACTGACCCTTTATTAAAGCAGATAGAAATAACATGTAGAGGGCAAAAGCTTCAACATTTCTGGACATTGCAGCATGTAAGAGATAACATATGGAATCCAAGAGACTCTGTCACTTTACTTGCAGAGACTTCATCTACTGATCATCTTATGGTGCTCCACTATGCTAGGACTGCTTCAAATTGAAAACTTCTCCTCTTAATTTATTTTTCATTTTTCTTCTCTCTCTCTATTTATATTTTTTAAATATTCCATTTTCTTTCTAATGTTTTTTTTTTTTTTCTTTTTTCTTTTTGTTTCTCCACTTTTCTAATTGATCAATGTAGAAAAATACTTTTGGAATAACCTGAAATGCTATTTATGGCTTATTTCGAGGGTAATAGATGTATTTCCAAGCTACACCAGCTTGATGTCTAATTAGTCTGGGGAATTCTAAGAATGTCAAAATTATTAGGGTTGTTCCAATTTAGTTCAAGCATAAATTATTTTTCTCATTTAGTCATCTACATGCATGTCAAAATATAAAAATATACATGGTAAAGTAATGTTATTACAAGATTGTCATTAAAAAAATGGAAATTATTATCTAACCATTCGAAAATGATTTAATATTTGAAAAAACATATGATTTTGGGAAAATGTCATATGTGCACCCAAAGTTATTAAAAGTAGTCAATTAACACCCAAAAATTTAAGAAGTTTTATCTTCTATCCACCCGAAATTTAGCTGATGTTCGAAAAAATACCTAGTTTTTGTGTGGTAAATATTCATTTTTAATAACTTTGGGTGTACAAATATCATTTTCTCAAAATTGAGTATTTTTTTCAAATATTAGATAATTTTCAGGTGGATAGATGATAATTTCACTTAAAAAAACGTATATTAAATAGAAATAAAAACGTGAGGGAGAGATTTTCCAACTTTAGATTTATAAATTAAATATCTCACAAAATATAAAATATTTTACGAGAAAAAATTTACATATTATCGATATACAAATCATAAGCTTTAAAATAAGATTTATGATCGATATGTTTCAACGAAAAAATGATAAAAATGACCATTATATTAATAAATTACCTATAAGTCTTTTTCAAATATTCATATCTCTTTCATTCGAACTTCAATTCACAATTTGTAAGGTGTTACATACAGTTAACATTCACATCTATAATTTTCATAAATGAATATTTCGCAAATTAGGACTTCTACAAGGTCAAAATCAGTCTCAAAATCACCATGATGCAACAATCATAGTCAAATAGCCATAATCACACAATCATAGACTCACAGTCACAGTCATATGGTCACATAAGTCATAGTCACACAGTCAAATTCACAATCACACAGTCACAGTCACTATCATATGGTCACGGTCAAGGTCAGAGTCACAGTCATAGTCATGTAGTCACAGTCATATATAGAGGTGGCCGACGGTTCGGTTCGGTTCCGGTTCCACTTTGTGTGGAACCAGAACCGGAACCGAACTGTTCAGTTCCGATTCCATTCAGTTTTTTTTTTTTTGAAAATAAAAAATTGAGATTAATAAAATAATATAATTTAAAATTATGAATTTGAATTTATATAATAAACTTACATTACATAATTACATTAAATTATAAATAAAATTATTATCTAAAAAAAATTAAATTAAAGAGCTTGAACTTAAATTTTTAAAAACTTAAGTTGCATACGTATCCTTCAGGGGTGAGAGGAATCAAAGCTCACGTAGTTCCCTTACATTTGAAAGATATTTCCCCCATTATAATGTTACAATTATTTAAATATTTAATTATCAATCATCATATGTGGCTGTTGATCCTTCAGCTCTGCTTGCACTTGTAGATGCATTATCGAACAAGTCTTCAAATTCATCAGAGGCATCTTGTTGTTGCCTCAGATCAGCTCGGGTCCAATCATCCACACATGTTGTTGCTTCTAGAGTGATTGGATGTAATGAAGACCGTCTGACTTCCAATATATTGCATCTAATGCTAAAGGTTTGCTCAACCGCAACGGTGGAAATAGGTGCTGCCAATATCTCTTTAGCAATAATTGATAATACAAGATATATATTTTGATGTCGGTTCCACCATTCAAGGATTTGAAAATTTTTACTAACTAAGCATTCAATTGAAAACTCAAAATTTGTAGATAAATAATTATCTAATTCCGGGTTATTAGTCGTGTTATCCCTATGTTTTTTATTTCGTTGTAATAACCAACGATCACCTGCGCTAAGTCTAGATTCCATTACGGTCATTTCGCTACTACTAGATTGTCATAGTGATTGCAAGTCATATCTTATGAAATATTCATTAAATAACTCTATGAAGTCGTTTTTTATTTTAGCTATTATTCTTGTAATATCAACTTCATTGGTTATACCTAAATATCAATAATAAGTGGGTAAAACATTATTCAAACCTTCTAATTTAAATCTAGGATAAAAAACAACAGCAATAAGATAAAGTAAATGAATGTCTCTAAAATAATTCAATTATTTTCGTTTCATAACAGTAATAGCTTCTAACAAAACAATATCATTAGGATCACTACTATCAACATGTTCATCTAGAGTTCCAACAATATTCAAACTTTCAGGAATAAATAAATGTGTTGTAGGATAATAAACTCCGCTAAAAATTAGTGTAGCATCATTAAACACTTTTAAAATCTCTAAAAAAAAATTCACAAACTTCCCATTGACTAGAAAAAAATATAATATGTTGAACATTTTGAGAAAAAAAACTACATAATGCATCTTTGTATTGCAAAGCTTGACATAAAAGAAAATAAGTTGAATTCCAACGTGTTGGAACATCTCGTGAAAATTTTATCGGTTTAATACCATTAAATTGACAAAACTTTGTCAATTCTCTCATAACTTGAGAATAAGACTAAATACAATTAAGTGATTTTTTAATAGGCTCAATGAAATGTGCTAATTTTTCCAAACCATCTTGAACACATAAATTAATGACATGACATGTGCAACGAACATGAAAAAAATAACCCACTAAATTTGGTTCGCATATTTGTATTAAATCATTGATTGATGCAGTATTTGCAGATGCATTATCAAATCCAACTGTTAAAATTTTACCTAATAAACCATATTCATCAAAAATTACTTTAATCATTTTATAAATATTTTGTGCAGTATTGATAAGAAACCTGCCTGGAACAAAACCAAGCAAACCCCTCCACGTGTTCTAAGCCCCAAGAACCGCGAATCTTGATTTTGTAAGAACAAAATCATTCCAAGATCAAGTCCAACCCTTAATGAACATTGCCCTTAAGAACCTTTCTTTATTTCTTTGGAGAATCCTGAACAGCGATACAGCGCCACAACGATTGCCACACGTTGATAACCTTTTGTTCCGTAGAACCAAGGAAGAATCTACTCCCTCAAGATGCCCATATTTTCTTCTTTTACATTCACAACATCAATAACAAGTTTATTTTCCAAGCACTCAGCAACTCTTTCTTTTTTTCCTCTTTTCAACCTCACTTCTTCTCTTCATTTTTAATTGATCTGTATAGGCTTGTTGTGGTGTTAAAATATGAAGAATCACTGACCTCCACTCCGTGACATAAATGTACCTACTCTTCTCAACATGATGCCACATTTGCCTATCATATTTCCATGAACCATCCAACAATACATGACAGTCAAACATAGACACCACATCACATAATACCTCATCATGAAACCTCATAGTAGAAAATACAACCCTAACTTGATACTCCACCTTAACCTCAGCACAATTAGGCAAACTTTGTAACACATAAGGCTTAAGATGATTTTGCAATGGCAACTTCAATTTCTCCACGAGATTGGTACTCACTAAATTAGCCAAATGTTCCCCATCAATAATCACACTACGCACCTCATCTTTCACAAATACTCTATTACGAAATATATTATCTCTTTGTTGTCCCATAATATCAACCAACACACAGGCCATCTTGACAAAACAAACTCAAGAAGGAAGAAAATGCCAAAAAAAAAAATTTGACAAAGACAAGATAAACAATAAGGCGAAAAAAATTAATTAGACCACGTAAGACTCAAAACAAAACACAAAAAAAAAAAAAAAAAAAAACAGATTCAAAACTCAGTAATAAATTCAACCAAAATTTTTCTTTTCGATTAAGGAACACTAAGGTAATCCCTAGCATAACTTAACACACAAGGTAATTGATCGAACTTTTCTTATTTCTCTTGCAAAAATTTGAATTTAATTTTTTTTATAATGACTCTCTAAATCCTAATTACGCATGCAAATTAAACAAACAAACTGATTCAGAACTGATTAGAAATCAGAACCTGAAATTGACTCAAATCCCGTAACTAATATTCGGACCAGAAATTGAGACCCGATATGAGAACATATGGCCTTCAAATGTGCACTATTGACTAGATCTCATCGAGTACATGTAAATCGATATATTATGGGTCTCGTAACTCTTTCTAGATCAAAAGTTACAACCTTTTTAAATTCAGTGCGCGACTGAAAAAGTCTGACCGAACTGATCCGAAAATTACATACAATTTCGACTCGAATTGACTCAAAACTCTAAGAATTGAATCTTAAATGCTATTACCATGAAATAACATTATAATAACATCCAAGATGCAGTCATAAACATGAAAAACAAAAAGAAAAAAAAAATTGAAACTAGAAGAGAAGAAATAAAGAAATATAAAGACTTCATAAAACGATAAGAATAGAGAAAATCTTGATCTTGGAACCCTGAGCTCTTGATACAAAATGATAAGAAACCTGCCTGGAACAAAGCCAAGCAAACCCCTCCACGTGTTCTAAGCCCCAAGATCCGCGAATCTTGATTTTGTAAGAACAAAGTCATTCCAAGATCAAGTCCAACCCTTAATGAACCTTGCCCTTAAGAACCTTTCTTTATTTCTTTGGAGAATCCTGAACAGCGATACAGCGCCAAACGCTTGCCACACGTTGATAAGCTTTTGTTCCGTAGAACCAAGGAATAATCTACTCCCTCAAGATTACACAAGTCACTTTGTTTTGTAAAAAGATATATTCTTGGTTAATTCTCAATTACAATGAATAATGCCCCTTTAAATAGGTGGTTAACCCTAATTCTACCCAAATATAATAAAACCCTAATAAAATAAACCCAATAACACATAAAATACTTGAAAATTTCGTGCATGGGCTTTGTAATATAATTAAAGTTTAGCCCAACACTTAAACAACACATAACCTTAAAAAAATATAAAATATAAAAACTGTAGAGATATGTTGCGTCCTCATTTTGACTAAGAATACATCCGAACTGGACTTTGCTGTAAGCTAAAAAGTTGTAGAGCTACGAGTTCTCTTTCCAATGCAACTTGAATCACCAAAATCGGAAATCGAACGAGAAATTTACGTCCAAAATACGAAGACTGCGCAAATCCCGCTACTGCTAATGCATCATTCGAAAATAAAGCCGAAAATAAATCAAGGCAGCCCATGCACGTCCAAAACTCATTTCATTCTTGATTTAGACATAATAAATCCTTCATATAAAGTCTCATGCATGGACCAAACTCCAGAACCCAAGGAATCTTCCAAATCCACCCAAATGACTCAAATACACCAATCTGACCAAGCCATGCAATCAACCACAACTTCAAGTTGACTTGGCCCAATAAACAGAACTCATTCCGGATCAAATCAAGTATGTTGTTCATCAAAAACTCTAAATACAATAAGTCATTTTTGCATGTTCCATGATGCATCAATCCAATGACAAGTCACACCCATGTATGAGTGTGTTCGCCAATGGTCACTCCAAATATCAGAACAAATAGATATGCGTCCTTTAATATTTATAAATGTTTCATTTAAAATAATTTTACTATCTTTGTATAATTTAAAATTTTGACGTTTTGTTGTATTTCTAGTCATTCTACATGCAGCATGATTTAAAGCATTTTGAACGTAATTCGTAAAAGTAATTTTTTCACCAAAACTTAAAGAAAAATGTGTCATACAAGTTAATTTAGCAAATTCTTCTCTATTTTTAGCATCAGAATATTTAAATAAATCTAAAGCACTCATACCTCTACTATATGATGCGTACCTGGCCAATTGAGTTTGCGTCATATCAAGTCCAAGTTCAACCGCATGATGTCTTTCCAGGTGCTTGATCATATTGTCATATCCACCAGAAAATTTATAAGAAATCCCACAATGGTTGCATACTGCTCTTAAACCTTCATCAGCAACGTCTAAATGAAAATGAATTTTGAAAACATCTGAGGAACGAGACTTAACTTCTCTTATACGTGAACCGAATCTAGGGCCGCTCTCTTGGGTTAGCACATTTGACATTGTGTTCTCAGATGAGCTTGCCATTAGAGAATTGAGAATGATAAATTGTAATTTGTAATTTGTAAATGAGAGAATTGAGAATAAGAGAATTGTAAGAATTGAGAATTGATAAATTGGTGTGTTGAAATAATGAAAAATCACCCACATTTATACATTTTTAGAATATTTTTGTGAAACCTAAAATGCCCATAAAATTAACCGTTTTATTACTGTTATTATGGGTAATTTGGGAAATCCCAAATTTTTTTTTTTTTGGAAATTGGGGCAGGGAGCAACAGCTCCCTACCTCCCAGCCCAATGGCTACTAGCCGTTGGGCTGGATCTTGTCACCCAACAGGTCCAACCAACCGTTTGGAACCGCTGGAACCGACGGTTCGGTTAGGGTAAGAACCCTAACCAAACCGGTCAGGTTCCGGTTTAGTCCGGTTCCAATCGGTTCGGTTCCGCTGTCATATAGTCAAAATCACATTCACATAGTTACATTCACACTTACAACTCAATAATAATGTCAGTCTCATACACAATTCTCAATCACATTTCTCAATTACAATGACAGTTAAAATACTCAATCACATTTTCTTAGAGACAATGCTAGTAACATATTAGGAGTGACAAAAAAGCTCTGGCCCGGCTTGAGTATATATTAAGGGCTCGGGCAGGACTTAGGCAAAAAGACAGAGCTCGCGCCCGGCCCGATTTTTATTAATAAAAATTATTTTTGTTAATTATATTAATTATTTTTAATTCTAAATGCATACATTTATAACTAATGAAATATAGATATAAATATAATGAAAATCAAATTATGATTATACTTTAAATTAAATATGAATAATCTTAAAAAATTAGGATATTCAAGAAAATCATTAAGAGCTTGTCCTTTTTAGAAAGTAATCACTTTTAAATAATTCTCTATAAGTATGATCATTTGTGTTAACTTGTATTAAACTTCAATATTAATATACTGATTTGCTGTCATTAAATTTGCCTAACTAATGCTTTGGATTGGAATATTGGCAGCTCAAATCGTGATACCATGAAAGAAACGAATTGAAAATCGCCGGAGCAAGGGCCTAAAGGCCCAAATATACGGACAATGGGCCATCGGTTCGACCTATTCATTACATTTTTGTACTGGTTTTTTGGTGGAGATCATATAATTGGCCTGTGAACAAGATGGGCCGTGAATCTTAACATTCTTGTTTTGCATAATATTCAGCACCAAACGGGCTTGGTGTCATTGGTTCAATAAAGCACAGTGCTAAATGCAATGAAATTAAAAAGTTGGTCTCTTCAAGGAGATCAAATTGTTCAAAAATCAATCTATTGTACCTTCGGTCAATAATTCAGCAAACTGAACTGTTCATTTTATAATGAACACAAATCTAAAACCTCTTAGCTTATAAACCCACCAAACTATATACCAAACACTACAAAAATGTCAGCTCGAGAGGGACCATACGGCTTATGCAGCATACGAGTTTTCGGCTTCATTGCCGAAAACTCGATAAGAAAACCCTCTCAGCAGACAAATTCAAAGACAAGTGATAAACGGAATGGCTCTAAACCTAAACCCAGATATATAGGAGAATTCATTACATTACCAACTAGACTTTATCATTCTTTCAAACCTGCAAGTAGAAGAAATACGATGGCAATCAACATTTTGACATTACTTGCAAGTAGAAGAATTTTTCAGGAATTAGAAAGACCATTCCACAAGGAAACACTCAAGTCAGATGGGGATCTAGAACTCGATAAAATATGTGAACATCAACATGCTGAAATAAAATCTCATGACAATCGAATCGATGAAATAAGCTATACAAGCGCTTATACAAGCAAGCAAGACCAAAATCAGTATCATCCAAGAAAACATCTGTAACTTGGAACTTGCAGGACTAAAATTAAGCAGCAGTTCCTGTAGTAGTTCAGATATATTTACGAGTTGCTGATGACAAGCAATAGATGCTCATGAAAATATTAGTTGAATAATAAGCGACAACGCAAGATCCCAAATAGGCAAATATAACATGAAAGCTTGACCAGAAAGCAGTTGTGGAAGGGTAAGTAAATTCCCCTAAGCACAAATTTCACAAACCAACTGTTGATGCTTACCATAACTGAGGAACCAACCTTTGACATTATCACATACTTAAAAATTAAGTGAAGTTTTCAAATAAGTTCATCAAAGAAAATAAAATTTGTTGAAATTGTTAATAGTACGAGAAAAGGGAATGGATATGCAAGCAATAACGAGGGGATCTCTATAAAGAAGATTTGTGCAGCTAACTGTAAAACATCATCACCTGAATTTTTAAAAATAAAAAAGGGAAAAAAAATAAAGAGCTTCTGAAGCTCAAATTTTCCAATATAGTAAAATCCAAGAAGTAGAATTGCACACAGCTAACCTCCGAGTTGATCCATTTGACTGAGAAAATTCTCTCGTGTGGACCTTGAAAGACGAAAAATACAAGAGATATACTATGCGTTAGGGTCATACAATGCAGAACAAATCAAAAACAATAGTATGTGTCTTCCATCTATCAACAAAAGGCTAAAGATAATGGCCAAAGGACATACCCTCAGTGCAAAAGTTATCCCTACAATGAGAATAAATAGTAAATACCACCAACTCTTCATGCATTAGACATAATATCATAGTTTCAAAAAAAAGGGTAAAATGAACTATAATCTGCTAAATGAAATCATTGATGACGACTTAATTTACTGTCATGAAAGATGACTAACGTTTCAACTATACTGATACAAGCCCATGAGTGCTACCTTTCTACAGTTGTAAATGAACCAAGCTGCTGGATTTTGAAGGAAGAAGCTCAGCCAAATGCAAAAAGCCAAGCAATCTTATCGAGCCCAAACAATATTTCATGCCAAATTAGTTGAGACGCTGTAAGATGTAGTCACAAGAGAAATAAAAGAAAACAGAGGATGCAAGAACGCTAAACATATTAACTATCCATGCAGTTAACATGACTCAAATGATGAATTTGTCATCCACAATATTAGAGTTGTTGAATCACTGCAAAATGCGTTACTTTATCCTAGTTATTGCTATTGTGGTATCCACAGCCCCCATAAAGTAAATTACATGGAGAAATGGATGAGAGAAGGAAAAGGTGTTATGAGTCTAACAGTAGAAGATATGTTGACTGCCCTCGAGACCATAATCTAAACAGTCTGAAAACTTCAAGGTGGGCCCCAACGGAAAGCGGTAGGAATAGGATCGACAAATAGTAAGAGAAATGATCTTTACTATATGAATCAAGCGAAATGATCTTTATTCTTTACCATAAGAATCATGTAACTAAGTTACTCAGAAACTTATTACTTGACAGACACTTGGCTCATCCAAAGCCAGACATTATTAATATACAATTCTAGACAGCAAAGCTGTCCCTCTCCTTGCACAGAGCAGCCGTAGCATATCTGACTCCACTTGGCTAGACTGAAACCGCATTTCTCAAGGAAAGTTCAATAAAAACCAAGCAACAAGAAAAACAGTTATCAGTACCTTCCATTGAAAAGTTTCATAAAAAACCTCATTCATACACATTCCACAGCTGAATTCTTTTGTCCCTTTTTAGTCCTGTGTTAAATAGAACAAGCACTTGCCGTTACTTAAGGAGACACGAATAATCGAATATTAATCCAAGTGATCTACATCTTATTTAATTCACATAGAACCAAGAATGAATCAAAGATAGAAAGTGAAAACACAACACAATCAACCATTTGAAGCCAAAACTACCACACATAACAAAACTGAATTTATTACCATCATTATTATTAGTAATATTAGTAGAACATACAAGCTCAAACAATCTCAGGCATGCAACTTATATCTAAAATTCGATCCATGACCGAGCTTTCATCATCAAAAAGAGTTACATAATCATATAAGTATTATTATTATCATCTTCACTATTAAGCTAAAAAGTCACGAAAACCCCTTACGAAGCTTCTGAATGGCGGTATACAATTTCCTTCTAGAACCCACAGCATTTATTCCCATATCTTTAAGATCCTCTAAAGTCAACATCGGCAAAACTTCATCATCCACTTCATGTATCTCAAAAACGGGAGCGTATCGACTCAGCCCCAATTCAATCAGAAACGTCCTCACTCCATCACTCGTATTATCAAACTCATTATTTTCAATTTCTCGACTCTCCGAAACCCTAGCCCGGCCCGGAACAGATCCCGAACCCGGTCTCCTCTGTCCGGCCCAAAAATTTAACGCCACGTTATCCCCCGAATGAACCGGGCTTTGGTCCTTTAACGGACTATCCGATTCGTTATCAAACTCACGATCAAGAAACGTTTCGTCTCCGTCTTCCCTGCTGTCACCGTTAGCTCCTTCGTCAATTTTCGAACTCCAATTCGTTCTAGCTCTCTTCGCCGTCATGGCTCTTTTAGCTTTCACTCTCCTGTGACTGAATTCGAGGTTATTATTACTATTGTTGTTGTCGCCGCCATTTTGGTTTATCTCTTCGACGTCTTGGTAATCGTGCGCATCCCCGCCGTTTACGAGGTTGGTTAAAGAGCGAGCCTTAATTGATTTTGATGACGTGTCCTTCGGAAGGCGCAACGAGTGATGTTGGGGTTTCGTGCGGCGCACGTGCGAATCGTAAGTCGGCTGGTCCCCTATCTCGCCTAATCGGACGCTGGGCCGCCGTTGTCGTTTCGGGGCCAGAGGCAAACCCGTGGTCTCCGATAGGCTCGGAATCGTCGCCGTGGTTGTCGGAGCTTCTGTAACTGTTGTGGCGGCCGCCGTTGTTGCGCTGGTGTCGGTGGCAGTGACGGCGTCCGTTATTGGATTATCCAGCGGCTGTAACTCTGCGGCCATAATAACGACAGTGACTAAGAGAGAGAGAGAGAGAGACAGTGCGAGTTGTGTGTAAGAGTGTGTGGGTGAAGTGTGCGTAGGATAAGGAATGGTGAGGGGAGATCTGGTGGTTCTGGTAGTCGTACAAGATGTGGTATTTACCGTTAGATCACCTATGATTTTTTGGAGAATCAGACGGTGTATGAATGAGATCAGCTTTTTGGAATGAATCATACGGTGGACTTTCAATACATCGGATAAATGGGCAATAATTCAACATGAATCTCTAATGGGCCTATTTGGGCTCATATGTTTCGTAATTTTGATGCCCCAGAATAAATGATGAGATTTTGTTATGTTGAGTACGCCCCATTTAATTTCTGAATAAACTCAGTATACACATTATTATTTCAAAGGGAAAAGAAAAGAAAGAAACGAAACGAAACAAAACTAGACTTCAATTCAAACTTAGGATCAATTGTTTACTTAATTATAGAAATAATAATTGGAATGAATTGTTAATAAATTATAAAAATAATCTTAGTTATAATTATATATTAATTTATTACTTATTATTAAAATATTAAATATCATTTTATTATTGGTTATTGATAAATTTTATTTATTATTTATAAATTAAGTATTAATTAATAATTACTTTATTAATTTATTAACTAATTATTAATGTATTAAATAACGAAATATTAATTTATTAAAATATTAAATATCGTTTTATTATTGGTTATTGATAAATTTTATTTCTTATTTATAAATTAAGTATTAATTAATAATTAATAAGTACTTTATTAATTTATTAACTAATTATTAATGTATTAAATAACGAAATATTAATTTATTCTTTTATTAAAATATTAAATATCGTTTTATTATTGGTTATTGATAAATTTTATTTGATATTAATAAATTAAGTATTAATTAATAATTACTTTATTAATTTATTAACTAATTATTAATGTATTAAATTATTAAATATTAATTTATTCTTTTATTAAATTATTATTTTATTAAAATATTAAATATTATTTTATTATTAAATATTGATTCATTTTATTTCTTATTTATAAATTAAGTATTACTTAATTATTACTTAATTAATTAATTAATTAATTATTAATATATTAAATTACCAAATATTAATTTATTCTTTTATTAAATTATTATTTTATTAAAATATTAAATATTTTTTATTAGTAATTATTGATTTATTAGTAATTATTAATATATTTTATTTATTTATTAATTAATTTATGGGTAATCTTATAATTTCTCATCAATAATGGAAATGAGAATCTAATTCCAATTAGGAGGTGGAAATGAAATTATCATTTTTCATTTCTTATTTTAAGTAAGACCCATATATTTAATACTTCTTTCGTTATCATTCCTTATTCTCATTCTATAATCTATCAAGTAAACACATCAATAATGCTTTGTGTGAGAGTTGTCTAGTTATTTGTAAGGACATGAATTCGATGCTGAGTTGATGTTTTATTGAGTTTTTTTTTTTTTTTTAAATTGTGGTCGGTAGTTATTGGATAAGAATTTATAAATAATTAAATCTTAACTGTCCATTATTTTACATATAAGAATGACAATGGAGACAATTAATACAGACGGCCGACCGGAATCTCTAAATTTATGCTAAAATTATAGATTCAAGATTTAAGACAAATTTATCGTGGTATTATCTCTTTAAAAATACGTGAGATTTTTTTTTTTTTTGTTAAAATATATTTAAAAAAAATATAAAAAAAGATTGATCTCATTTATTTTTTTAAATAAGTTTCCACACAAGTTTTTTTCCTAATCGCTGGCACCACGTGTTTCAGATGAAAAAAAATTAATTAATTTACTTTGTCGCAACACGAAATTAGAGTACATAACATATTTTTCTCTTAAAAAAAGTAACTTTGATATTCAAAAAAGTAGTGAAAAAGTCTTCCTTAAAAGTTTTATTTACCAATATTAATCTTCTTGGATCTGGACAAAATTTCCTTCCGAGTATAAAGAAATTTCTCTCTTTATTGCTGAATGTTCTTTCTATATATTGCTTTGATTTAACAATTAAATTATCTATTTACATAATCTATAATCATTATGAGACTTATCTCCCTCCTCTTAATGTGAATGAGAGATTGTGAGTCTTTAGCTAACATGTTTTCTTTTACAATTCTAATAATGAAACTTTGCACCATCTTTTATTCTCATGTTATTTTTTTTTGGAAAGTGTGGTCCTAGTTATTTAATTGGTGGGGATGGCTTGGGTTATTTCAATGTCACAAAGACTTTATATTTCATCATGAAGATTTTTGTACACGAATGGTAAATTGACTAATTTCCTGAATTGTCTCTTCAGTTGGAAATGAATCAAATGACTTGTAATAATTGCTCTTTGTCTTTGCCTCAAACTTATATGAAGATCTCATCTCTCACTTCTTATAGGATGTCCTTAAGTTATGAAAATTTATCGGCTTCGAGTGATTTTCTTTAGTTTTCCTCGAAATGGATTTATTCTGCTTCACTGTTGGTGAAATGTTGAGTTTAAAATTTTGTTATTTATAAAATCTCTCCTTCTATCAAAAAATTTCAGGTTGACAAAATACAATTCCTTTTATTAAACCTTAATAAATTCCTTTTAGCCATTTAATAAATTCAAAAAATTCATTTAAAAAAAAAAAAAGACAGAGATGACTTTAGGGGATCATATGTGAGTAGTACTGTTGTCCAATAATTCCGAAAAATGACAATTAGATCCCAAGATTTGAGGAAATAGTCACAAACACTCATTTGTTTTTAGAAATGATCACACATACCTTTTTTGACTTTTGAGAAACATAAACCTTTAGGAGTCTATTTGTCCCAAAAAATCAAATGGGGATGATAAATAAGAGGTAATATATCACATGTTTTGATTGAGTCATGTTTCATTTCGTCTTAATTATGATTTGGAAAGTAAAAAATTATCCTGAATACGAATTAAGATGAAAAATTATCCCGAACTGTAAATTAAATAGTACGAGATTCGTAATTTTCCACTTTCCCTACAAAAAAAGAAATATATGTGACCATTTCTGAAAACTATGTGATCTTTATGTACATTAGAGTTAACATTGGGAGTCTAAATGTCATTTCCCCTAATAATTATCCTAACTAGTAACTTGATATTGAATACATTTATGTTTCAGCTTGTCCGTGGTAGAAAGAAAAGTAATTATTTTCCAAAAAACCGACGTAATATTTTAAATATAAAAAATAATGACGGTTATAAATCATAACCGTCATAATTGATTAAATGATGACGATTATTAAACAAATCGTCCTTATTTTTTGAAATGAAAACATAACGATTATTATATAATAAGTATCATCTTTTTCCTGTTATATATTTAATGACGATTTATAAATTTTACTTGTTAATATTTTCAAATATTATGAATTGGATTCGCAACATTAAACAACATGTTTCAGATAATTATATTATATTTTATAACAATAAACATATTATAGTCTGATGGTAATTATACTACACATTCAACTCTGAGGTTTAGAGTTCAAATCATACCAATTACGTCAATTTGTAAAATTAAATGTGGATGATGTGGGTTTAGATTGGGTTGGCTTTTTAATACATCGAAAATGATGATATTTTTTTTTTTTTTTTTTTTTTTTTTAAGAATGGTCTTTTTTTATGACGGTTTTAATAAAATAACCATCATAAAATACACTTTTTATGACTCTATATAAGATGATGGTCATAAAAAATCATATAGAATCGTAATAAAATATATATATCTTTTTGGCTAAGAAATTATTCATAATGAAATTAACTACCTAAAATAGATTTCGGAAGCTGGGACATCAGATTATGCACATCTTGTTAGCACTCCATGCTGTGAGCCCCTCGACTTTGCTCCATTCGAGTGAAGAAGATACTCCATCTTTGTTGTGGTGGCATCAAATCATCATCTTTGTGGTGTGTGTCATTAAACATAAAATAATATGCATTAAACAATCAAATCCAAAACATATATAAAATTAGATCTACACTTCTTTTTTTTTGAAATGATGGAAACCCCGCCACCAAACCACCCATTCTGGGCGGCGGCGCAGGTAAAACCACCGGCTGTCCTAGGCTCTTACAAGAAGTGCACCCCCTGGATTCGAACCCAGAACCTCAATATGAGATCCTGCATCCTACACCACCAAGCCACACCCCTGGGGACAAAAAAATTAAAATTAAAAAATTAGATCTACACTAACATGCATAAACCCTATAACTTGGAACAAAAGAAAAACTTGGAAAATGATGAATCTGCAGGCCAAGTCGAGATAGATTTATGTCCTTAAGAACTTATTAGCCCCGTCTCGGTGCTCTACGGGCTTTGTGGCTAATGTTCTCACATGATAACTTGTATACCTCTTCTTCAAGGGACACACCTTAAGAAGATCTTGAACTTGGAAATGGAGGAACTCTCTCTTGACTCAAAACAACAGTATGAGACTCTATAATTTCGGATGAATTCGGTTCCCTGAAAATGAACATGGAGGTCCCCTTATAAAGGCATGGAAGGGTGCTTAAAGGACACCATTTGGGTTGGGGTGCAACCCTCCAAAGGATTATACCCCTCTCATGCATCATTTGAAGCCTATAACCATATTATTTTCAATTGGAGGACATGACCCTATGGGATACCATCCAAGGGACATGTCCCTCCTCCATCCATATAATATTGAAGAATTTCCAACAGTTTTTTATATATGTATGCTTTGTTTGTTAAGCTCTGCTGTTTAAGTATTGCTTTTGTGGGAAGGCAATAAAGTTGACGTTTTCTGTAGTTTTTTTTTGCCCTTTTTCAGTAATGTTAATTTATATATACACATGAGAGTATACAACATATTTTGTCCCCAAGAGACGTGGTTTGGTGGTGTAGCGCTCATGATCTGACATTCATATCTTATGTTCAAATCAAGAGGGTGTGTTTCTCATAAAAGTCTGAGACAGCCGAGAGTTTTACCTGCTCCACTTCAACCTGAATGGATAATTTAACGGCGGGGTTTCCAACGATTTAAAAAAAAAAAGTATACACCATATTTTATAAAAAAAAAAAAAAAAAATACTAACAAAAATCTTTATTATAAGACAAAAAAAATTATATATCACTACATGATAATTTTTTTGTCTTTTTTAATTGTGTGTAAAGTTGTGTGTGTATTTATCAATTTTCTTTTTAATTAGCCTATCTTTGAGTGTGTGTTTCCTTAAAATTTTCCACTCATACTATTTATCTTACAGTATTATGTCTGTAACATCTCTGAGAATAAAAGTGAGAAATAATAAATAGGAACATAACTGTCGTTTTCCTGATTTTATTTATCCTTTCAAAGTCCACACATTCCGTGAATTACTCGTCCCAGCCACATAATAATTATCTGTCCTCTCAACAAATGCTAGAAAAAAACTTCCGAATTAGTATTCGGTGTTTAATTAAGTTCATTTATGTTGAATATTTAATCAATAATTAGTAGATAAATGAAATCCACATAAAATTCGCATTAAATAAATTATGCCGGTTGATTAACACTGAATCATGATTCAAGTTCAAAAACTTGAATGCACTCGATCAAAATGTGACATGGAATGGACGAATACATGTTAATTAGTAAATCCATCGTAAGCGTTTAAAATCATATTAAAAAAATATTTAAATTATTACAAGAGGAGTGATATAGAGATTAAATAATGACTAAAATTTATGACAAAAACAGTATTTTATTATTAAAATTATTTTCAATCATAAAATACCGATAGTTTGTTAGTAGGGTTGGTAAAATTTTCAGTCTCGTCCCATCCCAATGGGATTTCGTTCCGTTTGGGACGGGATTCGAGATAAATTTGTTTGTCCCGTATTGAAAACGGTACGAGATCGAGATGATAAATTTTGAATCGGGACCTTTTGTAAAACGGGACGGGACGAGACGATAACATATTTTTATCTTGTTATATATAACCGAGACAGAATCAAAATTGACAAATCTCGTTCTATCCGACCTATTGTCAACCCTATTTGTTAGTGATTGTAGTCTTTATTTAATCGCATTTAATCTTCATATCATTTTTCATTAGTATAATATAAATGCATAGAGAATGATAAGTGGAATTACAAATTCAGGAAGGCAAATAAAAAAAAAATAATAATAATAAAACATAGAGTCAACGTACAATATACAAACTAGTCAAAATCAGCACTCACTTTCGAGGAAAATTACGTTACAACAAGACAAACAAACTACTGTTCACTGGTTGACTGCAAAGCAAATGCAATATAACGAAACGAAATAAAACAAAACGACAGCATTTCATGTCAATGTGAATGATTCACGATGAGAGCAGCTGCTCGATAGTGACAAGACAAGAGAGACCCTACAAATTAAGAAGGAATTAATACATATGTTAATTTTTGGAGAGAAACAAAAAGTTAAATAAATTTGAATAAATTAAGAAACAGATGATTTGGTTGCTCAAATTTGAAACTAAATTGAACTTGGAACATGATCTTACAGGTTTTGCAGTTGTCACTAGATCGGAGACTTGAATTTGCTTAATTCATATTGGTAAATGCCCGATGACCAATTATCATTATGCTAAAAAAGTTAACAATTAATCAAAATTAGAAATCAAGCTTATTTTTATTGCTATCATTTATTATTGGGAAAATGAGCGAAACCCTCGTGATATTTTGTGAAACTAAACAAAATCTTTTATCATGTTTACAAGTTATCAAGTAATCTAAACAAAATGAGCGAAACCCTTATATTTTATAATAAGAACCAAAAAAATTATAGAAAAAAATTATATAGAAGGTTTCACTCATTTTAAAACATCATGTTTCGCTTAATTTGGTTTGACTATTTTTCCCATTATTAGGAAGATTAATTAGTTACCACTTGAGCGAGTGGGTTTGTAATGAAGTCCACTTCAGAGTCATTGAACATGGGAGATATAGATGCAAGTTTTGCTGCAAGGAACTGAAGGCAATAAAAGAATCATAAGTGGTTAATTATAATAAATAAATAAGCTTAATTATTAATTAATTACCTCGACTTCAGTCTGTAGAGTCTGGACATATTTGATTATTTCATCCAATATTACAGCCTTGCCCTTATCTGTTATAGTGTCAACATAAAGAAAAATATAACCATTAGATTAAAGCAAATGTGGTAGAAATTTATAAAAAAAATAAAATAAAATAAAATTAATACAGTTAAAATATAAATTCAAGATATAATCTTTTCAAATTCGGAATGTTGACAATAAAACATTGCTTGTCTTTGTGTGTGTACTATACCTTGAGAGACCAGAAAGTGAGAGATCTCATAGGCATTAATGAACGATAATATAACATTCATGTTACTAAAATTTATTAGTTATTAAGATTGGATTCTCTCTCTTTTAGTACTTAATAAATATGTAAATATAATTTGTATACCAAAATATAAAGAACACTTTTTTTTTTTGTGATTTTTCACATGCGAATATATTTGTAGTGTCTCAAAGGACGTGGTTTGATGATATAGAGTTCATGATCTGGCCTACTGGTGATGGGTTCGAATTTCGGGATGTATTTTTTGTAAAAACTTGAGATAATTTGGGGTTTTATTTATTCCGCTTAAATCCGAATCGAATAATTTGAGGGCGCTAAATATATATATATATATATATTTGTAGTAAAGATAAACTTTAAAAATAAATAAAACAAACAACTACACAAAAGAATGTCACCTTGTCGCATCCTGGAACAAGTGATTGCAATAGCTTCATCCTTACACTGATTTTGGCTCTTCTCACCTATAAGAGAGAGTCATTAACAGTGAGGATATTTTCTCAAATTTTAATCCCACAATTATTAAGCTTAAATTAATCATTTGAAGATTAAATTAAAGAATAGTTACTCTCTCAGCTAGGCTGTGACTATCTGTGGCTTGTCCTCTTCTTGCTCTCACATAAACATAACCACTAGAAGAAGCTTCTTCAGCTACTTTCTTCCTCTGTTTCTTCAAATGCTGCTTTCTCACAACACCATTGTGCTTTCTTTCTTTCCCTTCCCCTTTCTGCAAATCAATCATGAATTATGCTCTAGCTCTAAAAGAACTCAAAAATAATACTCCTAATCACGGCCGGCGGTCGCGGTCCAAAGATATTTTTACATTTTAAGATATCTAACCATAATATAGTATTATAATTAAAAAAATTAGGACCGTTGATCATTATGTTATTTATAGGATATAATAGAAAAAAAATCGAGGCTATATGAGGGCACCTAAACCTCGTATGCCCTAAGCCGGCCTTGTTCATAGTATTTAGCTCAAGTTTCTAGCTAGTAATTTACCTTTATATCCATATTCTTTCCCTTCTTCTCCTCATTTGAAGCCACCATTTGTGTAATTTGATTATGTTCATCAACAATAGGCATAGCCATCTCAATATTGTGAAAAGGGTCGTACTTGGATTCATAAAATTGAGCATGCAAAGGAATCTCCTGCTCATGAGAACATTCATTAACAAGCATCGGAGCAAAATAGGGTTTTGTTGCAGTGATGGTCGTGGAGCCTTCCTCAAGCTCAGCTACGCTAGGCATTTTGTTCGAGGTGTATGGCACAAGAAACGAGTCAAAAACAAAATTATTTGGTTGGTGGTAAAAAGAAAATGCTGCCATTTGATGATGAATGTTAATGGAATCAAATGAAAATTAGGTCAAGAAAATGAGATGATGACACACAAAGTGCCTGCACAGTGGATGTTGGATCAGAAATGTGCCAGCCAGAGGGCTGTATTTATGAGAGAGCATTGATGTGATATCACTCTTGCGTCTTGACTCTGCAGATGAATGGAGTCCTTTTTTTCAACGAATTTTGCTGGGTTTTGGTTTCTTGTAAATCATTAGACTACAGGCTGGTGAATTATCAGACTGTGCATGTTAGATAACGTGCTGCGACTAATTTTTTGATATAACGGAAATATGAATAATATGATATTATCGATTAATAAATATATTATATGTGTTTATTATTTTAAATATAATTATTATTTATTTGATAATTTTTTTAATATTTTATTATGTATTACGAGATATTATTAAATTATTATATAAATGACGTGATATTATTATTATTTTCTAAAATTTACCAAGTGAGAATAAAATATATATTTTCCTACCTGACATTTCTCTTGACTAAAATATAAACATGTAATTAACGTAATTTAAATTTACATCAATGCCAGTTGCACTCAATAAGAACTCTCTCAATACAAAATTTTAGTTTTTTAACGCTTAAAAATTGAAAATTCCTAATTGACCTAAGGTTCTGATTCTATGCTGAATTAATCAATCAACTACTATTCCTAAGACAAGTCAAAGTTAGAGCAATTATGGTTTGAATCAACAAGCACTCTTATGTCTAAGCAATTGCCACAATGAGAATTAATGCAATAATAAAGCAATAAAATGAATCAACATAAGAAATTCTATTGACGGAGTGGAAAACTCTCAAGAGTAAAAAATCACTTCGGGTATAAGTTACCACTTGAAACCACTATAATAGAGAAAACTTACAGTGATGGTATAAGACATATGATGACAACTTCACTGATTCGAATACATATAGACTGTAATAACTCGAAGAACTCCACAAGCCCGCACCAAGCAGCCTTCTTCAGGACCTCTAAATTCTCTGAGAGAATCCATCTCGCGAACTCGCGATCTCGGAACTCTGACCTCCAATCACCTCCTCAGAACTCTGAATGATTAGAGTATTAGGTAAGATGGTTATGAAAGAACAAAATCACCTAAACTTATAAGACAAAAGAATTAATAAGTCTTCGAGGTGATTTGTTAGAAAGAATGAAACAAAGAAGGTTTAGGCTCTGTAAATTTTGTTTCCTGCAAAATAACCAACCCAGATGGCTAAGGCTGTGTTTAAATATGTAGAGTTTTTATAGTCCAGAAAAACCTTGAAAATGCATCCAAAATAACAAAATATCACAGTCTCGTTTGAACGCTCAATGCACGCGTGACGAGTGCACAATATTCTGCAAATTCGTTCAAACGGCCTGACGAACGCATGATGAATGGAAACTCTCTGAAAGGTTTTGTTCGCACGGGATGAAGAACGCACCAAGCACGGGAAGCCTCAATCCAACTTCATTCGAACGTTAGCATGAACGTGACACTAACGAACCTCGTTCGAATACAATAACGAATGCAGCACAAACGAGCTTTTGATATCTTCATGCAAATTCTTCCAAACCTATTCCAATTATTACGAGATCTTCAAGACTCATTACAACTCAATTGAACTTGTTTTGTTACAGAAATTGTCGACACACATGGAACTAACAATCTCCCTTTTTAGCATTCCGTGACAAAATCACTTAATACAAATATTATGGTAAAAAGATGGAAAAAAATAACCAACTACCAACTGCCAACCATCAAGACAATGACTTATTATAATTTAACTCGATCTATTATCAATACAAAAAGTCTTACTTTTGATGAAGACGGATTGTCACCGCAACTAATTTGCTTACCTGAAACAGCCACAAACAACAATATACATATGAAAAGCAAATGAAATATAAAGAGGAGAAATAAAAATATTCTCATACATTTATCAAAAAGGAATATATCTCACTCCTCATTTTTGTCATGAAATAAAAATGAGAAACAAATAAATCAAACGCATCAAGGTATTGTACCTTTAAAATCAAAAATCATGTAGGAGAATCAATCAAAAATAGACACATTCCCTCTCACTAACAACACAACTTAGTTAATTAAAAAAATATAGGAAGCAAAAGAAGAAACACACAAATATGTAATGCTAAATGAAATGCAATATGTAATGACTAGAAGCACACATAATGAATTTTAAAGAAAAACATAAAAAAAAAAAGCCACAAACGACTCAAAATAGTATTACAAGCAAGTACAATGATGTCTGGTTCGTACTCAACAGTTTATGACATGAGATGATATGAACTATTTTTGATCTTGCTCAATAATACACGCATGCATATGACGTAAACACCAAAGTATAGCAAACACTTGGGTGAAAAATAAGTGCACAACAAGTCAAAGCTTAAGACCTTATTTTATGAGCAGGACAAAACTAAAGAAATCATATCTTATGAAATACCAAGTCCACAAAATAGGTGTCCAAACCCAACACCAGTAGGACCTGAAAATAAACAACATTGGTTGCATGCTATAATTCACTCCCAATAAATATGAGCTCATCATAAAACTCTTTTGAATGAAGGGTTTTGCCATTATATTTTTATCATGGACTCTTTTAAGTACTTTTGAATCGAAGCACTTGAAACTCATTTAATTATTTTTTAAGGGACTGGTATAAGGTCATCTAGTCAATGTCACACTATTTAGTGATCAAAGTATGACATAAATTAGACCGCCAGTTAAGAGTGACAATTGATCGAGCCAGGTCCGGGCTTTGATAAGCCCGGCCTGAGCCCGGTAATTATTTTTTTGACCCGGGCTCGGGCCGGGCTTTATCTAGCCCGATTTTTATTAATAAAAAAATTCAATATATTTTTAATTTATTATATATATATATATAATTTATTATATAAATATAATATATATAATATTTTTTTAAGCCCGAGCCGGGTCGGGCCCGGGCTTAATGTGCTAGGCCCGGCCCGAGATTTTTTACTCTCGGGCCCGGCCAAAGCTCGGGAGGGCGGTCTGGGCCTGAGCTTTTTTGTCATCCTTATTGCTAGTCCAATAACTCATACATCCAACCAAGCCTCAAAACATAAAAACGTGTATGTGAGATGCATGCACAATATATACTAATGGTTTACATCACACACACACATGCACACAGAGCATCAAGAAAAATAAAATCATATTACACATGTTTAATCATACATCCTACATACCAGGATCACATGAAACAAGCTTTTACATACTCTTTCAAGCCACAAAATCTTTTTGGTCTTTTTTTTTATATATTTTTTTTAACAAAAAACCAATAATAAAAGACACAATAAGGCTTGTCATTATCCAATGGTATGTAGAGTTATACCACGGTGCATAACATATTACCATTCATTCGAAATCAACTATGAAATTTATGTTCGGGTTTCCATCTAATATACCAATGGACATATAACAAAAACAAAACAAACCACACACACTCATATGCAGTGAAAACAAACCAAACAAACAGTCATGAAAAAACATAAAACACATGCGCGCACACACATATGTAATGGGAAAATATGAATGCACCATCTAAGAATAAATACATCGAATTGCACTCTCATCATACCTTTTTAGAATCAAGACATTCGAATGTTAATAGGAAAGATTTTTTCTTTCTTACCCAAATTTTCTTATGAATATCTTTCACTTGAGAACTCATTCTCACTAATGTACTGCTTCTGTTTAGCCAATGCAAAAACTTGATGAACTAGATTAGAAAAATCCAATCTAGGGGAAACACTATTAGGTTTTTTTTTTTTTTTTCTTTTTTGCAACATAAAACAGTTATGTCTAATATGTCATGATTTGCCACAATGATGGCAAACAAACACAAACCTCGGATGAGAGCGAGGTATATCAGAAACACCTCTATATTGAGGTTGGGTCATAAGATACGGTACAATATAATGGATCATATGACACTCACCAATAGGTTTATTTCCCAAGTTACGTGGAAAAGTTAGTTCAACATGACTAGACATAGATTGAGTTGTGATAAACACAGTTTTAGAAGATTATACATTTTCACAACTTGACTCATCGAAGTCTAATAATTTTTTCTCACATGAAGACATGTCAATTCATAACATGTGGTATAGCTTCTCAGTCCTACTAAAAAAATACATATATCTGTGTTCTAGTATATTCATGTTATATTTCTAAGCATTTGACTCTATCAGCTAGTTCTCTATTCCTCTTCTTGATGTCATCAATAATAGTAAGGCTATGGTCAAGCTTGGCTTAAACTTCATTCTTTTCAAATTCCGTTTCTTCCAGCCTCTTATTGACCTCAACATCCATCTTATTGATAGTTAAGCTCTCATTAAACAATTCAGTATAAGCTACCTGAAGATCATCCTCATTTATAGAGTCATTATGAGAGAATTCAGAGCAAACATTTACGTCTCTAACATTAGCCTCTCTATCTCTCTCTCACCACACTAGAAGAAAATACAATGTAATTGTACTTTTCCTTAAAAGACTCATCAGAGGTATAACCACATTCTAAATCACTATGGGAGATTGTCTTAATTTTCTTGTATTTAAACTTTAGGTATGAGGGAAACTCGGATCTTATATGCCTAAAACCTTCACATTCTTGGTATTAAATAACTCGAGGTTTGCTATCATTTTATTCTTTAAATTATCTCATACGATGGCTACTTTCTCTAGGTTTCTCATCCCTACTCATATTAAAGCCACGTCTATTTTTCTATAACTTAATAAACTTCTTGAACTTGTTTACATACATAGTCATATCAACATCTGTGAGAGAATCATCCTCATCATAATCAGATGAATCATAAATAACTTTCTTCATGGTTTTCATCGCTATGTTCTTATACTTTTTATAACCAAGAAGTTTGCTCTCATACCCTTGATGTTTTCCTATTAGGTCATATAGTTTTAGGTGATCTAAATCATTACTTTATTCAATGACAGTGATTTTAGGCAGGAACCTTTTAGGTATGGATCTAAGAATTTTTCAAACTATCATATTCACATGAATAGTCTCATCTAAGTTAAAACTGGAATTAACAATATCGTTAATCTCAACATAAAACTCATCAAATATTTCATCTTCTTTCATCCTAGCAACTTCAAACCTAGTAGCAAGCTCTTTGAGTATATTTTTCCTAACAGACAGTGTGCTCTCATGAACGGTCTCAAGGATGTCTCATGCACCATTGGAAATCTCACACATAGAGACTCTCATAAACTCAACATCATGAATAGCATTAATGGCTTTGTTGTTCATATTGCTCTCATCAAACTCTTCTTTGGTCCAATTGAGTTTATTCTTAGGGAAAAAGACCTCATTAACAGTGACCATGAGAGGTTTTCACCCATACTGTACTGACATCCAAACCCTATCATCTAGGGATTTGAGGAATGCTGTCATTCGAACCTTCCAATGAAGGTATTTTGTCCCATTAAAGAATGTGAGATAATTTAAGAGTCGACTCATATTCAAGCTAAAAGATCAATGATTGAATTCATGCTCCGATACGATTTCAAAATTCGTAGTTGACGTAAAGTTTTGACCATATGCGGAATTAATAAATAAACTACTATTCCTAAGACAGATCAAAGTTAGAGTAACTATGATTTGAATCAACAAGCACCCTTATGTCTAAACAATTACCACAACGAGAAGTAATGCAATAATAAAGCAATAAAAAGAATCAACACAAGAAAATTTATTGACGGAGTGAAAAACTCTCAAGAGTAAACAATCACTTCGGGTATAGGCTACCACCCGAATCCACTATGATAGAGAAAATATATGATGACAATTTCACCGACTCGAATACCTCTAGACTAGGGGTGTTCGCGGTGCGGTTCGAGTCGGTTTTTTCGTTTAACACTTCAAATCGCACGTGTTGGCGGTTTAGAAAATTAGAAACCGAAACCGCAAATTTGATAAGGAAAACCGCGACGGTTCAACGGTTTGGGCGGTTCGGGTCGGCGGTTTATATTATAAATTTTTTAAAGAAAATTTTGTGTATTTTCACATAATAATTGAATAGAAACATTATTTAATTTTCATTTATATATTGTATATTGTTATATGATCATTAAATATCTTAAATTTTATGGTTAAATAATAAGAAAAATATAAAATAATGTCTAATTTGAACGCGGGTCGGCGGTTTAGGCGGTTCGGGTCAAAATTTACGGTTTGGGCAGTTTGGGTCGCGTTTTAGGTCAAAACCGCGCACCAACCTAAAATTTACGATTCAGTTCAGGCTGACTCAATACCATTTTCAATATTTTTCCAAACTGTGTGGTTCGGTTCGGGTCAGTGCGGTTCGAGTCGGTTGTAGTTTGAACCGAAATTGTGCACACCCCTACTCTAGATTGTAATTGTGGACGCTGGTTTTCGCCCGAGGTCCACAATCAGAATTTTGTAGATTGGGGGCATTAGCGATCCTGCAAGACAAAGGTAGAGTGAGCAGGAGTAGACTACCCACCGGTGTGGTGGGTGCCGGGGGCACTCCGACGCTCAAGTCAGTAGCATGAAATGAGCCAGTGAATATGTAAATGTGAAAGGTAGGTTTGATGTTACCTTGACCTCTCTGGGTGGCCGTGAGGGCGGTGGTAAGTGTATAAGGAGATGGAGAGCTCTGAGAATGCTAATGTCAGAAAGCATAAGATTGTAAGAAAGAAGTGAAGCCTGCCTCAGAGTTGAGAAGCCCCCCTATACTTCATGAATTATGCTTCGTTTTATAGGAGGAGAAAGGTGAATTCTCTGATCTGCACATGAGAAATGGGTCCCCATAACATGCTTATTGTCTCTGCTTTCGGCAGGGAGAATATTTTGCATGTGGGCGATATATTCTTTGTTGGGGAAAAGAGAGAATCGGTCAAATGGTTTGTCTTTTTATTTTTGTAAAGGGTTTAGAGTTTAATGGGCTGGGTTATTGCTTTGGGCCTCACTTGGTATTGTGTTCGAAGTGAAAGACGGTTTTGTCCTTGGCCCAAATTTGGCACGTACAGTTTGTTCCCTACTCTTTAAGTCAAAGAGCATTTGACTTGAAGAGTAATATGTCGAGTGTATCATCGGAGATTTGATCCTGATAATAGATGTCTTCTATGTCTTTTGAAGTAGCTGAAGTTTAAAACTTCAACTTAACTCTAAAATGTCTTCTGGACCAGATGAAGGCCAGATCTACGACTTGACTCTACATGAACCAATGAGGAATGTTCCCAGTTGACTGAACCAGATGAAGGTTTAGGTCTTCTATTTGACTCTACATGAGCCATGGGGAATGTTCCCAGTTGACTGAACCAGATGAAGGTTTAGGTCTTCCATTTGACTCTACATGAGCCATGGGGAATGTTCCCAGTTGACTGCACCATATGAAGGTTCAGGTCTTCCATTTGACTCTACATGAACCATGGGGAATGTTTCCAGTCGACTGAACCAGATGAAGGTCAGGACAATCTCTATACTACTGGTCAAAGACCATGGGAGTTTTCAAATTTTTCTAGACCAGATGAAGGTCATATGTTCACTCTACATGAGCCATGGGGAATGTTCCCAGTCGACTGAACCAGATGAAGGTTCAGGATAATCTCTATACTACTGGTCAAAGACCAGAGGAGTTTTCAAATTTTTCTTGACCAGATGAAGGTCATTTGTTGACTCTACATGAGCCATGGGGAATGTTCCCAGTCGACTGAACCAGATGAAGGTTCAGGATAATCTCTATACTACTGGTCAAAGACCAGAGGAGTTTTCAAATTTTTCTTGACCAGATGAAGGTCATTTGTTGACTCTACATGAGCCATGGGGAATGTTCCCAGTCGACTGAACCAGATGAAGGTTCAGGATAATCTCTATACTACTGTCAAAGACCAGAGGAGTTTTCAAATTTTTCTTGACCAGATGAAGGTCATTTGTTGACTCTACATGAGCCATGGGGAATGTTCCCAGTCGACTGAACCAGATGAAGGTTCAGGATAATCTCTATACTACTGGTCAAAGACCAGAGGAGTCTTCAAATTTTTCTTGACCAGATGAAGGTCATTTGTTGACTCTACATGAGCCATGGGGAATGTTCCCAGTCGACTGAACCAGATGAAGGTTCAGGATAATCTCTATACTACTGGTCAAAGACCAGAGGAGTCTTCAAATTTTTCTTGACCAGATGAAGGTCATTTGTTGACTCTACATGAGCCATGGGGAATGTTCCCAGTCGACTGAACCAGATGAAGGTTCAGGATAATCTCTATACTACTGGTCAAAGACCAGAGGAGTTTTCAAATTTTTCTTGACCAGATGAAGGTCATTTGTTGACTCTACATGAGCCATGGGGAATGTTCCCAGTCGACTGAACCAGATGAAGGTTCAGGATAATCTCTATACTACTGGTCAAAGACCAGAGGAGTTTTCAAATTTTTCTTGACCAGATGAAGGTCATTTGTTGACTCTACATGAGCCATGGGGAATGTTCCCAGTCGACTGAACCAGATGAAGGTTCAGGATAATCTCTATACTACTGGTCAAAGACCAGAGGAGTCTTCAAATTTTTCTTGACCAGATGAAGGTCATTTGTTGACTCTACATGAGCCATGGGGAATGTTCCCAGTCGACTGAACCAGATGAAGGTTAGGATGTATGGGTATAGTGTCGAATGAGGTCATTAACAAGTTCCAAGCTTTAGGCGTGTAGAAGTGGAAATCAAGTCTCAAGTCATACATGCATAATAATATCTATGATAATTCCAAGCTACATATTAAATTATGTCGACTGTGATTAAGCTACATACTAGATGATGTCGACTGGGGTTTATATCACATCTCAAGACATGCAAGTGTTGTAACTATAATAATTCCCAAGCTACGTACTAGATGATGTCGACTGGGGTCATTAATAAGTCTCAAACTACAGACGTGTAATGTCGATTGGGATCAATGTTACGCCTCAAGCTACACATTGAGATGTTAACTAAGTAATTCTTAATTAGTCTCAAGTCAATGAGGTGTTATGTCGACTGAGTTTTTCTTTAAGCCCCGAGCTACACATGTAGATGTCAAATAAGACACATATCAAGCATTAAGTCATACAAGCATAAGATCCACATTAAGTCCCAAGCTACACATGAAGGTGTCGATTGGGATAAACATCAAGCATCAAACCATACATGTATAAGATCAACATTAAGTCCCAAGCTACACATGTAGATGTCGATTGAGACAAACATCAAACATCAAATCATACATGCATAAGATCCATAACAAGTCCCAAGCTACACGCGTAGATGTCGAGTGGGACAGACATCAAACATCAAACCATACATGCATAGGATCCATTATAAGTCCCAAGCTACACGTGTAGATGTCGAATGAACTTAATGCATGTCTATGAGAATCACTATTCTACTAGGCTTGATGAAGGTCCAAAAGAATTCTTATAAGACCTATCATGATAAAAGTTGGTCGATTGGACCTAAAGGTGGTCCAAGAAAATTTTCATTCTACCTAACTTGGTCGAATGAACCTGATGAAGGTTCACGGGGCTTTTCTAATATTTTCTAGAGTTTATGGAAATCCATTCATATAGTCTGAAGTTGGATGATAATCTTTATACGTAGTGTGGAGATGATTATCTTCACATGTAGTATGAAAGAGATGGATGCCTATCAAGGTCATTATTAATTATACAAGACCTGAGAAAGGTCAATGATACTACAATAGAATGAAATTTGATGAGAGTCATATATAATTTCCATACTACATAGCCAGATAAAGGCTGGTTAATTGGATCTAAAGGAAATGCAATAGTGTTCTTCATTCTACTAGGCATGATAATAGATTCCCTATGTAGTATGGGGTTGGCAATATTAAATCAACGTAGCAGGGAGATGATGACTAACCTTTCATTTATTCTGGAGAAGTTGATAAATCATTCCATGTAGTCTGGGAGAGATTGGAATTTTCCATGTAGCATGGAGTTGATGGCCATTCACCTCATCGTATGACAATCTTTCCATGTCTCTGGGAGCTATGCGATGAAATGAGGCAAGATGCCATGCACCACGTGAATAACCCACGTGAAGAAATGAGCCCAAACACCAACAGCCCACTCATGCCTTCCAAGCCCACGAGCAGGAGGTCCACACTCCAAGTTCATCCACAAGCCACTCGCCCAAGCTTTTTCTTGTCTGATTATCTCCCCAGATTAGCACATTTTGTAATATCAAAAGGACCCAAACATCTTATTTCAAGTTGGATCTAATGTGACTTTGTTTTTATCATGTGGTCCATTCCTCATTCTCGTGTGATGTAGTGTGGGTTATTGCTTTTGGTAATGAGCTCTCAACCTAATTTTTCAGCCACGTGAGGCTTGATAGGTTCAATATAACTCTTAGCTTGTCGTTTCATAGCCAATGTGGGATTTTAATTAGTGGACTCGTCACTTTTATTTTGGCATGGGCATACTACACTCAATTAAGTCTTTGTTTTGGGTTTTAATTTAAACGACAGGCGTGAGTTGGGAAATGATTCCCTCGGTTGTTGTGGCTCTTTTGGGCCAAGCTACAAATTAAACTTTACGGGAAGTTTGGACTCTTTCATGCTACTTGCGTTAGCTTTGGTGATGGGCTGTTCTTTGTTGGGTCAAATGGAAGCTGCTCACGTTATGGTAGTATGAAGGTTCTGAGAAAGTTTAATCAATTGATTGGGCTATATGCTGGTCATTCTATTGGTGTTGAATGGAACCGTGTGGTATGATATTGCCTATATGCTTGTCGTCTGGAACAAAAGACAAACTTCATTCGACAATGCATGAATTGCATCAATAGGTCCCGTGATACATGTGGAACCATTCGCCCAGACTTGTCATATTGAATGAGACCCTTTCACCTTATGCTAAAGTCTTGGATGCATGCTGGAGGCACATCTGCAGGCTGGACACAAATGGGATGCTTTGTAATATTAATCTTGCAATTTGGCAGTTAATGTGTGCTCATTCTGTGGCTCGGTATTTGATGTGGGATTACTTTAATTCATCTTAGTAGCCCTCCTTCATTTTAATCGATGTGGGACTCTGCCCTCAGGGAAAGTTATTTCATGCTACACTTGAGTGGGCCTATTTGATGAGTTGTCAAATTCGGCTTAGGATGCTCAGTGGTTGTCCAAATCAATGTGGGACAATGAGTTTTGTCGTTTGAGAGTTGCTGGGCCTGTTTCAAATTAAGGTCGTCTGTATAATGCTTTGAGATGGTTTAATTTGAGCCGCCTTTCAAATTTTTTTTTTTTTTTTTTTTTTTTATTTCTTCACGTGACTTTGCAGGCTTTTTGATTACCATAACAATTTCAAACCTAATGCAAACATTTGGGGCCTACGTTGCAAGCTATTTGTTTCTTTCTCAAAGTCTTTTTTCATGGTCCAATAGCTTTCTAAGGTCAACAATTCTATTTTATATACCATTCTTTTTCAATGCTTCTGTGACTTTAATGCTTTTGCTTTTAGTAAAAGAAAATTGGAAAACCTATGTATTTGGGCCCACTTTTTTTTTTATTCTCTCACTTCTCACACCCATTTCTTCTTCTTTAGACAAACAACAAAATTCGGGCCCACCTGTTTTTCTCTTTTTCTTCTTTTCTTCAAAATCTTTTTTTTTTTTTTTCTTTTCTCACTTCTCACGCCCATTTCTTCTTCTTTAGACAAACAATAAAATTCGGGCCCACATGTATTTTTTTTTTTTTTTTTTTTTTTTTTTGGCTTTTGGCTTTTGGAGCGACTTCCTTCTGAATAACCGATGTGGGACTTTTTTGTAGCCTTTGTTTTTGTTGCTGCCAATACTCTACTCGGCTTAGCTGAGGGATATTTATTTATTTTTTTTTTTTTTCTGGCTAGTTGGGCTAGTGGGCTTCTTGGTTTGGCATATTGATGTGTGTAGAGTGAAGTATGGCAGTCTTGCAAGTGTCGAATGATGGCTGGCTTTTGTGTGATGGCATGAGGTATTTGGCTTTTTGTGCTTGGTAGGCTCATTCATTCCAAAACAATCGATGTGGGAGTCGTATGAAAATGAATTTAGGTTCTGTTGTGCTAATCTATATGGTGAATATGCTGATTTTGTGAGGCTTTGACCCCATGCTTCAATGGATTTTCTTATGGTTTATTTGGGCTAGATGTTGACGAAATCCAAATTTTCACAATATCTCCTTTGTGCCTGTCGCTTGGCATAACGTCGTATGGTGTATTGAATGGCCTTGTTGTGCTTATAAGTGATGTGGGCTTTGTAGACCCTTCGGATTGATTCACGAGATTGACTTGACACACAGCTTCTATAAGTGTATCTTACAGGGCAGTTAATGATCCTTTGCATGTAATTTTTTTTTTTTAATTGGTAGTCTGACTTCAAGTAGGCTAGAGAAAATTGCTCTTTGGACTTCTGCATTTCCTGTTGTTTGGATGAGGTGACTTGTTGTGATCGGTCGTCTGGAGAAAAATTGTTGAATGCTTCTAATAGATTGGATTAAATGTTAAGATCGTTGTGATGGCTTGTAGTCTCATGCCTTTGAGTGGCTGGTGAAAGAATTATGTTTCCAGATTCTATTGGAGATTTGTACTGGAGTTTTATATGGATCAATTTTCATCTTCCATTGATCGTAAATGTTTTGTAGAGTGGCTGATTATGCCATCACTTGATCTGGTGTTTGTTTGTAAGGATTGTAGACTGAATGATCTTTGCTTGCCATGAATCGCTAAGGCCCCACGGTGGGCGCCAAATTGTGGACGCTGGTTTTCGCCCGAGGTCCACAATCAGAATTTTGTAGATTGGGGGCATTAGCGATCCTGCAAGACAAAGGTAGAGTGAGCAGGAGTAGACTACCCACCGGTGTGGTGGGTGCCGGGGGCACTCCGACGCTCAAGTCAGTAGCATGAAATGAGCCAGTGAATATGTAAATGTGAAAGGTAGGTTTGATGTTACCTTGACCTCTCTGGGTGGCCGTGAGGGCGGTGGTAAGTGTATAAGGAGATGGAGAGCTCTGAGAATGCTAATGTCAGAAAGCATAAGATTGTAAGAAAGAAGTGAAGCCTGCCTCAGAGTTGAGAAGCCCCCCTATACTTCATGAATTATGCTTCGTTTTATAGGAGGAGAAAGGTGAATTCTCTGATCTGCACATGAGAAATGGGTCCCCATAACATGCTTATTGTCTCTGCTTTCGGCAGGGAGAATATTTTGCATGTGGGCGATATATTCTTTGTTGGGGAAAAGAGAGAATCGGTCAAATGGTTTGTCTTTTTATTTTTGTAAAGGGTTTAGAGTTTAATGGGCTGGGTTATTGCTTTGGGCCTCACTTGGTATTGTGTTCGAAGTGAAAGACGGTTTTGTCCTTGGCCCAAATTTGGCACGTACAGTAATAACTCAAAAAACTCCATGAATCCCTGCTAATCAGTCTTCGTCATAACCTTTAAAGTCTCTGAGTGAATCTAATTCACGAACTTGTCAACTCGTGATGTCGAAACTCTGACCTCCAATCACCTCCTCAGAACTTTGAAGGATTAGGGTATTGGGTAAAAACTGTGTATTGTGTTGATGGTTACCAAAAAATAAAATCACCAAAATATAGAAGACAAATGAGTCAATAAGTCTTCGAGGTGATTCGTTAGAAAGAAGGAAACAAATAAAGTTTAGGCTATATGAATTATGTTTCCTACAAAATAATCAACCCAGGGTAAAGTGACTAAGGCTGTATTTAAATAGGTAGGGCTTTATTAGTCCAGAAAAGCCTTAAAAATGCGTCTAAAATAACAAAATCATGCAGTCTTGTTCGAACGTCCAACGCACGCGTGACGAACGCGCAATGTTCCGCAAATCCGCTCGAACGGCCTGACAAACGCATGATGAACGAGAACTCTCTAGAAGGTTTCGTTCGCACGGGATGAAGAACCCACCAAGTACGAGAAGCTTCTGCCCAACTTCATTTGAACGTTTACTCAAATGTGACACTAACGAACCTCGTTCGAACGTCCAATGCACGTGTGATGAACGCACAATGTTCCGCAAATTCGTTCAAACGGCCTGACAAACGCATGATGAACGAGAATTCTCTGGAAGGTTTCATTCGCACGGGATGAAGAACACACCAAGTACGAGAAGCATCTGCCCAACTTCATTTGAACGTTAGCTCAAATGTGACACTAACAAACCTCGTTCGAACACAATAACGAACGCAGCACGGACGAGCTTGTGATATCTCCATGCAAAGTCTTCTAGACCTAATCCAATTACTCTGAAATCTTCCAGACTTATTACAATTCAATTGAACTTGTTTTATTATGAAAGTTGTCTAATACATATGTAAGTAACAAAAATAATAAATTTATATCGTAAGTTTTGAATTTTTAACATTATTTTACTATTTTAAATATTAAAGGATAAAAATTCAGCATTGAAAAAGTACTAAATGAGTGCTATCATTCATTATTCATAAATTTAATATTTCATTCTCATAGTTGACGTGTCACAAAATTATACTAGGAGTTCATACCAAGAGAGAATACTAAGATACGATGCTTGTATATTAAGATACTTATGAACAAGCAAATAACAACCGTTAAAACGTATTTTAAAAAATAAATTTGGATTTCGAGCTGAGTTGAGCTATACTACGCATATTTTAATAATAATATATTATCGAAATTTAAATTATCATCTATAATTATCAATCGTAATTTATAAATGTCTTAAAATAAAATTTAATTCAACACCGAAAATAATTTTAATGAAGCATAATAGCTTGAAGGGGAATAAGACAGTGTAGCACATAGAATAAGATACAATCAATTGACCATTTAATTAAAAGATATTAAACACGTTTTGAAATGTAAGAAAAGGGAGTCAAATTATTATTTAAAAATATTAATAAGACAAGTAAATTAAACGTGCATTAAAATATCCTATGGGTGTGAAAATGGCTATCTAATCTCACTCACCCAATGCGATGAAATAAACAGCTAAAACAATTCTCATCGTAGCTAAAAATAGAGAGTAAAATTTTGAATCTCTCAAAATTATAAAATCAAATCTCTCAATATGAGAGCAAATATTATCTTCATATTTGAATGAGAATCGATATATTTATAACATTTAGATTGAGCTCGTCTTTAATAAATGTAGACCTTTATATTAAATTATATTATATTATAAATATATGTATTTAGTATTTTAATAAATTTCAAATTATATATAGGTAAATTTATAATATATTAAAAAGAAAATAAAAACAAAACAGCTAAAAATCTCATCAAAATGTCACGTGGGATATTATAATATACAGCTAATCAAAATCAATTGACCAGATGGAGTCATTGACTGTCTCTGTGTCTTGATGGTGCCCTGGCGACTCATGCATGTAACACGTTACACGCATTTGTTCAATTTTACTAAAAACGACTTGAGAAAATTGAAAACAAATGCAATAATAAGACAACTTTGGATTCCAATTTTTCTGTATGACGTAATAAATTTAGATAAAATTCTAATTAAAAACTTACTGTTTTTTATTTATTATAATTAATAATTATTAAATAAAAATTTATATATATATATATATATATATATATATAAAATAAAAATTTTAATTATGATTATTTGTATATAAATTCATAACCACCAACCCGTATAGTTCCATGATTGGATGGCCCATGGGTTTTTCAAAATGATGAAAATGGTGATTCAAAGAAATATGTTTAATTGCCACCTGGCCTAGCAGCCTAATGACGGGGCCGGCTCAAGGATATTTGTAGTTTTAGGTGAAATTTTTTATAAGATCTCGTTATATTCGTATACATATTTTTTACTTGATGTGTTTTTTAATTGAAAATAAAATAGTGACTTTCCTACCGTATAACACATAAATTTAAAAAATAATTTTTTAGATAATTTTTTATTGAAATATTATTAGGGAGATACTTAAAAATTAGGGACTTCGTAAATTTTGAGGCTCTAGGCAACCATTTAGTTCACCTAAGCTTAGAAATGGCTTTATCTAGTGTCTCGTACCCTCAAGATAAATTTGACGGTACGAGTTCGAGTTTCTATGAAGACTAAAGAATTTAAAATAGTAATGAAAAAATATATATGTTTAATTTAATACACATATTGATGTGATCCAGAGTGTAAGATTTGAATTTTATTAAAGATTCAAAATTTCAAAATTTAAGAAAGCTTAAGATCCATCAAGATCAAGTTCAAGGTTTTTCAAGAAGAGGCCTCTAAGAAAAAAGTATAATTTTTTTTTCCACAATAAACAAAAGTTGGAGGAGGACTTCATGATAATAAGCTAGCACCTTAAGAAGAAGACAATTTGTTTGTCACAAAATGTAATGGTTTAAAATTTGGAAGCACAAGAAGATATCAAATATGTCAAGGAGATAGGCCACTGAGTTATCAAAATTAATTTCATAACTTACGATTTAATCTTATTAGTTCAATTAGGATTTTTTTTCAAGCATTTTAGTTTAATTAGTTTTATTTAATTAAGTTGACTTAGGATTTTACAATACCTTATTTAAAAGGCGAGTATAACTTGTAATTTTAATACATATTTTTAAAATAAATGATAGCTAATGGCGTTTAACACCCAAATGTGTGAGAGAATGAATTCTCTATTGGTCATTGACTGAACAATTATCAAGACTTATCAAAGATTTGTGATCTTTGTGGCGTCTATAAACAGCCAGCAGCATTCGATCAAGAAATAAAGAAATACTTTCAATAACATGATTTTTTGGGGTTGGACTTGATATTGAGATAATTTTATTCCCTAACAAAACCGTGACACAGAATTCTTGTGATTACATGCAAATTATAAAACTTTCAAAATCCATATAAGAAAGATCACATCATATTTATGCCATTAAACTTATCATACGATCCAATGGTAGATATTGAAATTTAAAATAATATTTAATGATGTCAGTTCATCTACTATTGTATAAATAATTAATAAACACCCTATATACTTATTATTTCTTATTTCATAAAATATATAGTAAGTATAATTAATTAATATAAAGAAATGAGAAACATAACTAGGTTAAGGGTCAGACAAAAGTAATTTAAAAATCATCAAAATAAAACTATCAATTAATTATTTTTTATTTTATAATTAATAATAAAAATACCATGAAATTTTATCGATATTTCATCAGTATATTATATACATGTTTTAATTAATTAATCAAAACACCAATAGAAAATTTTCATCGGTGTTTTAATAATTTAATAAGGGTATTTACGTTTCACTACTAAAGTTATGATCAAATAACAATTGGGTACTATGAATATTAACATATTACATTTTACTACTAAACTTATAAAAATTTAACATTTTACTACTTTTCCATCCAAACCGTTAGTTGACCGTTAGTTGATCATGACATCATATTGACATCCTAAGGATAAAAGAGTCTTAACACACACATTATTATAAATTATAAATATTATAATCAACAATGGTAATCGTACGACTGAATATTGGAAATAATGATTTTTGAGTATATCTATTTTATTGTTATACTTTAAAATATTTTGGTTATTATGAGAATTTTAATTATTAAATTATTTGGTAAATTAAATTCTTTATTTTATTGGGTTATATGGATAATTTAGAGATTGAAGTATTTTTATAAATGTGATTGTTGATTGTATTTCTTTTATTGTTATATATAAGATTTAGATATGTTTTTTAAAGGGTATAATTATAATTTTCACTTTTATTTTATTTGGAGGATAAAACATTCTTTTTAAAGATCAACTGACGGTCAACTAACGGTTTGGATGGAAAAGTAGTAAAATGTTAAATTTTTATAAGTTTAGTAGTAAAATGTAATATGTTAATATTCATAGTACCCAATTATTATTTGATCATAACTTTAGTAGTAAAACGTAAATAACCAATTTAATAAAAATAAATACATACGGAATATTTACGTTGGTAATATTCTATCACTATTTCTTAGTATTTTGTTACTAAGTAATAAGTGGCGTCATTTTTAGCCATGGATTATTTCCGCAGTAAATTACTGTCATCAAATCGAGTAAATCTTTGGTGCAACAATAGTATGGATGACGTGGTACCACCAACCAATTAAAAAATAACATGTTTAATTTTCTTCATATTTTTTAGTTATTTTTTGACTTTTTAGTATGCGTGGCAAATGATGATTTGCTTGTTGCATGGATGACGTGGTACCACTGTTGCACCAAAGATTTTCTCCATCAAATCATCGCCTATTTCGTCGATAAATGCGTAGTTTTTTTTTTTTTAGTTTTTAGTTTTTAGTTTTTTAATGACCATTAGTAATCTGTTAGTTTTTTATAGACAATTTTAACCTAAATTTTTGACTTAAAAATTTGACACAAATTTTAGGTCATTGATATCATACAATAAAAAAGGAAATGAATTAGCATAATCAAATGTTACTTTTACTTTCAATATCTATCATTAAATTGTGTCCAATGGGCGTGACTTGGTGGTATAGAGTTTAGGATCTCACATTGAGGTCATGGTTCGAATTCAGGTAGTACGTTTATTGTAAGAGTCTGAGACAGCCGGAGATTTTACCTGCTCCACCTAAACCCGAAATGAGTAGTTTGATGGCGAGGTTTCCAACAATTCCAAAAATATATATATATCTACCATTGAATTATGTGATATCAATGACACAAACTTTATACCAAAATATTAAATAAAAAAGTTAAATTAAAATAACCCACTTATATATAGTTCTTATTAGAGATGTTTTTAATGAGGATAAACCACGTTTTTTTTTCTTGAAAAAAAACATATTAATCATTTTAAAATGATATAAAACACGTTTTTAATGAAAGTAAACGATAGACAACTCATTATAAAAAAGGGACCAATTAAAAGTAAAGTAAGATTGTAGTTTATTGAAAAAATTATGATAATTTTTCTATGAAGTGCACTTGTTCAAATTGAAAATGACATGCAAACGAAAACGATATACATTCTTAATAATTCAAGTGAAAATGGTGGTTCAGTAACTTACGTCACTCGCTTACATCATCCTCCATATTGTGTTTAATTTAACACACACATAATTGGGTTATAATATATATATATATATATATATAGGTTCAATAAAAACTAATCGCATCTCTCGTTGCAATAAGAAATGGGTATTAAACGATACATCTCCAGATGTTGATGTTAAGTTTTTGAATTTTTTATCCCCGATTTCCGACTCCAATGGGGAGGTCCTCATTTCCCGTAGTGATTTATGTTATCCCTGCATTTCTTTTTTATCTTTTAGTTTGATTCTATTTTATCAATGTTAAGAAAATAATATCTCCTTATTCTCCAAAATATGATTTTATAATCCTCAAGAGTTTTAATAGTAAATTTTGTACATATAGAGTTTTTAACCAAAGTTTGTAATTGTTTGGTTGTTAATGTTAATTTTTATTAAAAATTATAAAGTACTTTAGTAGACAATTTTTTTAATATTATGAGAAAAATAAACTAAGATTATGATTCATTGGAACTATATCAACCGATACCCAAAACTTCTATTAAAAGAATAACGAAACCTCATGCATTGTACAAAAGAAAATTTGTGGCTAAAAAATGAGTTTATTTCCAATCCACACGGAAAGATTATGTTATGAGAAAAATAAACTAAGATTATATGATTCATTGGAACTATATTTGAAAATTCGGGGATACCCTAGGTTCTGACCCTATGCGGAAATAATCACAATTAATTAAGACAAGTCCTAATTAATGTGTTTATGGGAAATCAGAAACCAACCACAATATCCAACAACAATAAAATCCACAATATTAATCTAATACGAAATATAAATTGCGGAAAAGTAAAACAATCACACAAAATCAACACAATAATTTTGGTGACGAAGTGGAAAACTCTTCCGAGTAAAAAACCACTCCGGGTATATCGGCTACCAGCCCAATCCACTATATCGAGAAAAACTTACAGCGATGGTCAAGACCTATGGTGGCAACTCCACCGACTCAAGTACCTATATACTGCAAGAACTCAAGGCAACTCCTCAAGCCCGCGACCCACGGTTTTCTTCAGAACCTCTGAAGTCTCTGAGTAGATTGTATCACCTCTGACGCCGAAACTCCGACTACCAAACTTCCTCCTAAGGAAATCTAAAGGATTAGGGAATTTGGGTTAAATTGTGTTGAAGGTTTAACAAAGAATGAATTTCACCATTAACAAAGAAGACATGAGATTCAAAGAGTCTTAAAGGTGAAATCAAAGAGAGTTGAAAGCTTTGAGAGATATTGGCTCAAGGGAAAAGTGTTTCAACTCTTTTAACTAATGGGGAATGGCGGCTAAGTGTTATATTTATAGGTAGGGTGAAAAGCTAGGGTTTTGCAGGCCAAAAACGCGTTCAGATCGCAGTCGCGTTCGAACGGTTACTCGAACGCAACACGAACGCGCCCTTTCTGTGAAGACTCGTTCGAATGCCAATCGAACGCACAACGAACGGATGCTCTCTGGAATGATCTCGTTCGAACCCACCAAGAACGTGACTCGAACGTTTGCTCTCTGGAATGCTCCCGTTCGAACCCAATAAAGAACGTGCAACTAACGCCACACGTTCGAACCCAAAAACGAACGCAGCACTAACGACAATCGTTCGAACACTGCAACGAACGCACCACGAACGCATGTCTGACGCACAGCAGCCAAAAACCAGTCCAATTGCACAAAGATCTTCATGAAAGATTACAACTCAATTGAACTTGTTTTGTCACGGACACATGCCAATAAAAATGGAACTCACAATCTCCCCCTTTGGCATTCCGTGACAAAACACTACCTAATACAAAGACTACGGTAATAGACCCAAAAAGCAAATAGTCAACTGTCAACCATCATAACAGTGACTTATTACAAATGGACTCGATCTAACACCTAACAAAGTAGTCTTGAAAACAATACCGCCTCAGCAACAAACCTGTTTACCTGAAATATCCACAAACAACAGTATACCGTGAAAAGCAGTGGGATTATCAAGTATAACATCAAACAGGTAAAACATTTGTCTCCCCCTTAATCTGAACTCTCATTAAAACGGAGATATCGACAAATCACCAATTACTCCCCCTCTTTGTCACGAAATGACAAAGCATGCATACACCAGGAGAAACAACAAACATATATTAAAACTTACTCCCCCGCACAAACAGGCACACAAATATATCATAAGAATAAATGGGAAGCAAATAACCAAAAGCAATAGCCGTAAGCATGCATTAGGAACAGACAGTAAGCGAAACATCCAAGATAGAATATTTTCATTAAAATACGACGAATGTTTGCAAAACATCTCATACTCAATCAAAAGGGTGAGAGTACATCATAACAGGTTACAAAAAAATATGATCCCAAATAATTGAAGCCCAACCACTCTGCCACGTGTCACCTTATCAGCTTATCCAGAATCTTCAAACCGGCAAACCAGAGCGTGCCACGTCGACAAATCTGGCGTAGCGACGCTGAGGACCTGGCGTCGCGACGCTGGATCCTACCGAGGCCTATAAATTGAGCTCGAGATTTCAGAATTCAGTGCACCACTCTCTCTCTTATAATCTTTCTAAAGAGAGAGTTTCTCTCTCTACTTTCTTTTAATTTTTAGTTTTTTAGTTTTTAGTTTTGTAATTAATTTTAATTACGTTTTGTTAATATAGTATAATAATTTTTACTTTTTACTTTTTACAGTTTTTATTATTTACTATGAGGAGGTAACTCCCCCAGCTAGGGTGAAAGGTAATTCTTTTACTGTTACTATTTAGATTAATCTCCCTTAAAAATAATATATTCACTATTTAAAATATTGACTTAAAAAGGATACCGCCAGATTGGTCGGTTGGTAATTCATTTTAATCTAATTTAAACCTGACTAATAAAGGATACCGCCAGATTGGTCGGTTGGTAATTTAATTTTGGTTCCGCCTTTATGGTTGGTTGGACTTAATTTGACTTAATCAGGTTACCGCCTATATGGCTGGTTGGAAAAAGAATCACAAGTTTATATATTATTTTATGGGAGATATCTAAATTAGTAGTAGTAAAAGTAATTCATTTTACCTTAGAATTTTATTTTATTGTAATTTACTTTTCAGTATTTACTTTACCGCATTTTTACTTTATGTCTTTTATTTTCAAGTTTTTACTAGCCCTAGTTATGTGTTGTAACTAAATTAGTTATCTAGGGTTGTGATGAAATCCAATATCACCGTTTTATAAGGGTTAGATTATAGCTTGGGTAATATAAAGATTTATTTATTGAGTCTTAAACTTATGCTTTTTCATTAACTGGCCATTAATAAATTGATCTGGTAAATCTAAAATGAACTAGACATAGGGATTTTAGGTTTCAGCATTAGACTCATAGCCCACGATCTTCCTTGAGGATAGATACCCTTTAATAGATTTCCTTACAGGATAGGAATATACCTGTCGGGCGGGGGTAGCCATAATTGGAACTTAAACTTAATGAATCCAGATAATTTGGTTGACATAGACATATGATTCAATTGGGTTAAACTGGGTATTTGTGTTTGATCATCGACAGAGGCTTACACATAATTTAATGTTCCAGGTTAATAAATCAATATATACCCAACTTTAAGATAACCACTTCATCTTTAAAATGATATTGGAAGAAATCACAACCATAGATAGTTTTTAATATTGAATTTTCTTAAAACCTATTTTCGACAATTTTATTTACTTGCTTTTAAATTTAGAATCGTCACCATTTCAAATCAATCAATCAACTTGTTAGATATTAGTAATCATTTGACCTCATAAAATTAATAGTTTAGATATTAAGTCCTCGTGGGATCGATATTTTTATACTACTTGAACGATACGTGCGCTTGCGTTATACGTGTGTGTTTACGCCGGTCAAGTTTTTGACGCCGTTGCCGGGGACTTATTTATCTTTTACTATTAGTTTAGGGGTTAGATACGTTACTTGTATCTAATTTCTTTTTACTTATTGTTTTTGTTTTCTTGTGTTTCAGGTTCTCAGAAACTACATGAGACAACCAAAAGCTTTGAACTCCGACCGCTTGACCCAGAAATTGAAAGAACCATCAGACAGTTGAGAAGGGAAAGGCGAGAAGGCCAAAAAGCTTTAGTCAACATGGAACCTGAACCTTTGAACGTTGCACCACCAATTCCCATTCGAGACAGAACCATTCCGGTGGTTGACAGACTCATTTCCTGTATTGTACTTCCTCCCTTACCAGTAAATGCTTGTGGCATCAAAACATGCATTCAGATGATTCAGCACTCAGTTCAGTTCGGGGGGAATGCAACTGAAGATCCTAATGCCCACATCAGCAACTTCCTGGAAGTTTGCGGCACTTTCAATTACAACCGAGAAGCTGAAGAAGCAATGAGACTGCGTGTTTTCCCATACTCCTTAAAAGACAGAGCTAAAGCTTGGCTACATTCACTACCAGCAGGTTCCATCACAACATGGAACACTTTAGCCACCAAATTTCTTGCAAAGTACTTTCCACTAGCCAGAACCGGAAAGCTGAGGAATGACATCACATCTTTTGTACAACAAGATTCAGAATCCCTCTGCGAATCTTGGGAAGGTATAAAGATTTACTTCGGAAATGTCCTCACCATGAGATTCCAAATGGCTTCAAGTCCAAACATTCTATAATAGGCTTTCTGGAATAATGAGAACCACAATCGATGCTGCTGTTGGAGGAGCCTTGATGTCAAAAGGAGAAGATCAAGCCTGGGACCTAATCGAAGAAATGGCCAACAACATTCCTTGTGGCCAACAGAAAGGAGCATGATCCAAAGAATTGCAGGAATTTATGAAGTTGGAGCAACACACAGCAGTGAATACCAGGCTGGATCAGATATGCAAATGTCTAGAAACACTTAGCACGCAAGTTGTGAACATCGCTGGATCCACAAGTTCACCATATGGAGGAGCACCAGAACCAAACCAACATGAAGAGACGGTGAATTATGTCAACAATTTCAACAGACAGAGGAACAATTCATATTCCAACACCTACAACCCATGGTGGAGGAATCATCATAATTTATCATGGAGCAACAATTCAGGCCAACAGCAAAACTATTCTCCACCTGAATTCCAGCAACAGAACAAAAGCCAGGAGCATGCAACGAACCAGGAATAACAGAAGTGTTGACCCACTTGAAAAAGATCAAAACACGACTCTCACGCAGCAAGATATAATGCTATGTTTCAATCCCAAGCAGCATTAATTCAAAGTCAATCTGCTTCTATTAAAGCACTGGAGAATCAAATTGGACAACTGGCAAATGCTCAGAGTTACAGACCGCCAAGTACCATTCCTAGCAACACAGAGCCAAATCCAAGAAACATGAGGAATGAGCAATGTCATGCCATCATGTTAAAAAGCGGTACTGAAATCAACAAAGATGTTGGTGTTGGGGTTGGTGCTCAGAGCGCCAATCCGGACCGTATTTATGTCTGATTCATGAATACGAACATCCCTTTATTCCATAATATTACTTATTTATGGTTGCACCTCTTGTTCTTATATACGTATTCGATCTGATTACGATTAGATTGAAACTAAATGTGGTTTAGTGATATGTATATATTAGACAAAGGCCCGATAATATATAATGCAGTACACAATTACAAAGTTAGTTTGTAATTGACATTGGGAAGTGTCACTGCTATATGTATATTATCAAACATAGTTCCTGGTCAAGATTTGCTAACACGGGTCGGTTAGTCAAATCTGTTGAGACCAGTACATGTCATATATCGAGACTTGGTCCGATGGTTTATCCCAATGAACCATGAGTCTAGGGAGACTCGTATAGACGTGTAGGTGTTTATAGTGGATAAACACTGAACGGCTCACCGAAAATTCTTAATGGATGGTACAGCCACGTCAATAAGAATCTTCTCGGGTTGAGTAGCATAGTGGTCCTTCGACTTGAGACACCACTGTGGATGTATGAGACATCCTCCATACTTAGATGGCAGTCACGTCACCGATCTATTTAGATCAGACCTCCGCCTGTTCGTTGGGTGTGGATCGATCCTCAGGATATCCTGTGTGTGTCAAGATAGGATCCGTCAGTTCTGTGTACAGAGCATAGGTAGTCCATATATATTAAGTCCTCGTGGGATCGATATTTTTATACTACTTGAACGATACGTGCGCTTGCGTTATACGTGTGTGTTTACGCCGGTCAATGGCGATGGACCGAGAAGAATGGACCCGTAACAGATGCAAATCGCCACAAATAATCACCCCAAAACAGCCATAAACACAACCCAAGGGACTACAAATGCCTTGATCGAAGAAACAAGGCAAAATCCAAGTACAAGCGAAACCCTAGAATCAGATCAAAAAAGGGGAAAATAAAACAAACATAGAAGATCGGTACCTTGATGATGGAGGAGACCGAAATCAATTGAATACAGGCAGCCCAAACGCAAATCTGACTTGGAATGGAAGAAATAGGGGGTAAAAGTGAAGAACCACGGTAAAGTGGAGAGAAAAGAACTGTGCGAACACAAAACGCACGAAGACTATTTAAAGAGCCCGAAGACGTTCGAACGATAGTCGAACGAGTGTCGAACGCGAGTCTAATGAACGTTCGAATGAAAATTAAAACGAAACACCAACGAAATACGTTCGACCGAAAAGGAAACGTTACACGAACGAAAATAGACACAGTGCATACGAGGAAAAGACACGACAAACACGGACTGGAAGACACTTCAAGCAAATACAAAGATACCCAGTCAGTATTCAGATGATTATGACATGAAACAATATGCAACATTTTAAGTTTTGGCTAAATACAACACTTATGCATATGACATAAACACCAAAGCATATAAAACACTTGCGTGGAAAAATAAAAGTGCATAACGAATCAAGGCTTAAGACCTTACTTTATGAGCTGGACACAGCCAAAGAAATCAATCTCTAAACAAACCAAGTCCACAAAATAAGTGTTCAAACCTAGCACCACTAGGACCTGAAAATAAGCAACATTGGTTGCATGCTATATTATTTACCCCAGAAATATCATGAGCTAATATTTAATAACTTTTTCGAGTGAAGAGTTTTTGCCCTTATCTTTTGAATTTGGCCATTTTGGCTATTTTGCACTTGAGTCTCATTTTTCTTTTTAAATTTATTTCTTTTTACTTTTGCAAAATGGGATAGCAAGGTCAACTAGTCAAAGGTCACACTATTGAGCAAACATGATATGATAGAAATTGGATTGCTATTCCAAAAACTCATACATGCGATCAAGCCTTGATAAAATAAAAACGTGTATGTGAGATGCAAACACATGATATACCAAAGATTTTTTTATCACACACACTCATGTATATAGAGCATCAAGAAAAATAAACGCATATCATACATGGATAATCATATATCCTACATACTAGGATCACATGCATAAGCTTTTCATGCTCTAACAAGCCGTAAAATAAAATAATTTTTGTCTTTTTCATTTTCCATTTTTTTTTGAATTTTTTTTCAGATTTTAACAAATAAAAATAAAGGCACAAACAGACTTGTAAAACATCCAATGGTACGTGGAGTTGTATCCCGAGTGCAGATCATACTACCGTCCATTCAGAATTGGTTATGAAATTTATGTCCGGATTTCTATCCTATATACCAAGGGATATATAACAAAAACAAGACACACACACCCATATGCTGTGAAAACAAAATAAACGTGCAAAAACATAAAACACACGCACACACACATGCAACTGGAAGATTAAATGCATCTTTCAAGCAGAGTTACACTGAAGTGCACTCTCATCATGTCCATCAGGACACGCAGAATAAATGGGAATTCATCTTGCTTCTTCACCCAAACCTTTCTAGGAACCTCATCCACTTGAGAATTCCTAGTCAACAAATTAAGTTTCTCACTAAGAAATTTTGTCTGTTTAGTATGCAGAAGAACTTGAGAAGCTAGATTTGAATAGTCAAATCTAGGTGACACATTCTTAGGCCTCTTCTTTTGCTTGTGAAGCATGAAGCACTTAGGCCTAATATGTCCCGCCTTGCCACAATGATGGCACACAGGCACAAACCTCGGATGAGAGCGAGGTTTACCCACAACACCTCTAAATTGAGGTTGGGATACAAGACGAGGAACAACAGGAGGAGAAACATGACTACACACAACAAGTTTCTTACCTAAGTCACATTTAGCTGCTACAGGAACAGCTTTGGAAGAAGAAGCCTTATTAAAGTTAGGCTCAGAAATAATACCTAACATACGGTCCACCTTTTTATTTCCACTAGAAAATACGGACAATTGGGTTCTAACATCTTTAAGTTCGGTCTCTAATATTTGGACTCTATTAACAAGGCCTTTGTTCATCTCCTCTAGGTCATCAACCATCAAAAGACTTTGCTAAAGTTTGGCTTGAGCCTCATTCTTTTCTAGCTCTGCAGCTTTCAACCTTTTATTGACCTCTATATTAGTCTTCTTAATAGCTAAACTCTCATTAAACAGTTCTACATAGGCTACCTGAAGACTTTCCTCATCTACAGACTCATCAAGAGAGACTTCTGAATCAACATCATTAACCACAATCTCTCTCTCACCAATCACACTAGCAGTAAAGGCCAAATAATTGCCTTTAGGAGAGTCACCACCTTCAGAGTCACTAAGTGATGCTGCCATGGCTTTCTTGCCTTTAGCCCTAAGGTATGTGGGACACTCAGATCTAACGTGCCCATATCCTTCACATTCATAGCACTGGGCACCACAGGATCTACTATCCCTATCCTCTCCATACTCACTCCTGCTATGCCTACTCTCTCTAGGCTCATCCTCTCTATCCCTACTACTGCTATGGCCATTCTTCTTCAGCTTAAGGAATTTCCTAAAATTCTTTGCAAATAAGGCCAAATCATGATCCGTGAGGGTATCCTCATCACTAGACGAACCATAAACAAATTCCTTCGCGATCTTCATCGCTATATTTTTGGGCTTTAGATGCCCATGAAGTTTATGCTCATAAACCTGCAGTTTTCCTACGAGGTCTTCTAAATTAAGCTGATCAAGGTCATTGCTTTCCTCGATGGCGGTGATTTTGGGTAGGAACTTATCAGGCATGGATCTAAGGATTTTCCTAACAATCCTGTTGGTAGGAATAGTCTCACCTAGGTTGAAGCTTGAGTTAACGATGTCGTTAATCTCAACATAAAATTGATCAAAGGTCTCATCTTCTTTCATTTTGGCGACCTCAAACCTAGTAGCTAAATCCTGGAGTCTATTATTTTTAACAGACAATGTGCCCTCATGCACAGTCTGCAGGATGTCCCAAGCATCCTTGGCTATCTCACACATTGAAATTCTCATAAACTCAGCAGAACACACAGCACCATGTATGACATTAACATCCTTGTTGTTCCTATTGCTAGCATCAAATTCATCCTTGGTCCAGGTCAATTTATCTTTAGGGGAAGAAACCCCATCAACAACAACAACAACGGGAGGTTTCCACCCGTGTTCAACAGTCATCCAGACCCTCTCATCTAAGGACTTAAGGAACGCCTTCATGCGAACCTTCCAATGTAAATATTACGTGCCATCAAAGAATGGCGGACAATTCAAGGGTTGACTACGTTCCATAGCTAACGGGTCAAGGATCGAGATCAGGCTCTGATACCAATTGAAAATTCGGGGATACCCTAGGTTCTGACCCTATGCGGAAATAATCACAATTATTTAAGACAAGTCCTAATTAATGTGCCTATGGGAAATCAACAACCAACCACAATATCCAACAACAATAAAATCCACAATATTAATTTAATACGAAATATAAATTACGGAAAAGTAAAACAATCACACAAAATCAACACAATAATTTTGGTGACGAAGTGGAAAACTCTTCCGAGTAAAAAACCACTCCAGGTATATCGGCTACCAGCCCAATCCACTATATCGAGAAAAACTTACAGCGATGGTCAAGACCTATGGTGGCAACTCCACCAACTCAAGTACCTCTATACTGCAAGAACTCAAGGCAACTCCTCAAGCCCGCGACCCACGGTTTTCTTCAGAACCTCTGAAGTCTCTGAGTAGATTGTATCACCTCTGACGCCGGAACTCCGACTACCAAACTTCCTCCTAAAGAACTCTAAAGGATTAGGGAATTTGAGTTAAGTTGTGTTGAAGGTTTAACAAAGAATGGATTTCACCATTAACAAAGAAGACATGAGATTCAAAGAGTTTTCAAGGTGAAATCAAAGAGAGTTGAAAGCTTTGAGAGGTATTGGCTCAAGGGAAAAGTGTTTCAACTCTTTCAACTAATGAGGAATGGCGGCTAAGTGTTATATTTATAGGTAGGGTGAAAAGCTAGGGTTTTGCAGGCCAAAAACGCGTTCAGATCGCAGTCGCGTTCGAACGGTTACTCGAACGCAACACGAACGCGCCCTTTATGTGAAGACTCGTTCGAAAGCCAATTGAACGCACAACGAACGGATGCTCTCTGGAATGATCTTGTTCGAACCCACCAAGAACGTGACTCGAACGTTTGCTCTCTGGAATGCTCCCGTTCGAACCCAATAAAGAACGTGCCACTAACGCCACACGTTCGAACCCAAAAACGAACGCAGCACTAACGCCAATCATTCGAACACTGCAACGAACGCACCACGAACGCATGTCTGATGCACAGCAGCCAGAAACCAGTCCAATTACACAAAGATCTTCATGAAAGATTACAACTCAATTGAACTTGTTTTGTCACGGACACATATCAATAAAAATGGAACTCACACAACCGATACCCAAAACTCATATTAAAAGAATAACGAAACCTCATGCATTGTACAAAATAAATTTTATGGCTGAAAAAGGAGTTTATTTTCAACCCACACGAAAAGAATTAGATAAACAATAATTAATTCTAATTCTCTTCTGATAAAAAAATATCTTATTTTACTAATGTACATCGCTAACATCAAGAAATAGAATAATCAAGAATTTCGAATAACTAATCGAGCCGAAAAAATAGTGATAAATCCATCATTAAAATGTATCCTATGAAAGTCCATCCATTCCCAACCTCAAGTCAAAACAAAAATTTAATTCAGGTGGTGGGCTAAATATTATACAAGCTTTCATCTATATATGTATATTTAATTCTTTTTTTTTTTTTTTTTGGAAACGATGGAAACCCCGCCACCAAACCACCCATTCTGGGTCGCGGTGCAGGTAAAACCACCGGCTGTCCCAGACTCTTATAAGAAGTGCACCCCCTGGATTCGAACACAGAACCTCAAGGTGAGATCCTGGACCCTACACCACCAAGCCACACCCCTTGGGGACGTATATTTAATTCTTATTACAAAGTAAGGGAACAAAAAAAGCTCTTGACAAAGAGACTTTCTTTTATTTTTCTTGAACCCTCCAAAAAAAAAATTAATTAATTATTGTAAAATGATATCAAACACGTTTTTAATGAAAGTAAAAGAGTGACAAATTATTATTAAAAAAGGGGGCCATAGTTTATTGAAAAATTTATGATAATTTTCTTTGAATTCAAAGTGAAATGACTTGAAACGAAAACGACATATCACCAAAGCGATGCGATGATTCCGTTTCAATAGCTTTCAAAACAGAAAGAGATATAATGATATATATCAACAACAGCTCCACTTTTGAAAAATAATTTTTCTTCTCAATTTTTGGACTTTGATTTGTAAATTCAAGCTATTTATTGATATACTTTTTCAAATAAAATTGTTTTAAAATATAGTTTTTCGAAGTAAATATATTTTAATAAAAAATTTAATTGTCAATAAAATCTTTTATAAATTTTTTTTTGTGAAATTAAATCTTGTATGTGTTGCAAGTTTTATGTTTGAATTGAAATAAGGAATTATTAAGATTTTTACCTATGGTTGGAATTTCCTCAATGATCGAATGGATTTCCTCTTGCGTTAAATTTAGTACTTGTTTATCATGTATTCTAAGAATACCTTTAAAGTTAACCGGCGATTAAGTGATGATAAAACTACCATCAAAATCACATAGTTTTTATAGTAATTTTATCTCCTTTTTATACATATTTAATTCAATCTCATGTGAACACTAAAAGATAAAAAATATATATACATATTGAAAACTATATTCATTGGACATAAGTGATTTTACATTTTTTTTTTTTTTTGGAAACGATGGAAACCCCGCCACCAACCACCCATTCTGGGCCGCGGCGCAGGTAAAATCACCGGCTGTCCCAGGCTCTTACAAGAAGTGCACCCCCTGGATTCGAACTCAGAACCTCAAGGTGAGATCCTGGACCCTACACCATCAAGCCACACCCCTTGGGGACGTGATTTTACATTATAATGATAAAAGAGATGAATCCCTATATATCCCTAATTTTTTTCATAATGTCCCGTTAAGTCATTGATTTTTTCATAATACATCATCAAGTCATTGTGGTTAAAAACTAAATGTAACATATTCATTTATTTTTTTATTTTCCTTTTTTTCCCTTTATCAAATTTATAAGTAATAAAAAAGATTTATAACATAAATAATTATGAGACTCATATGATATATTAAAAGCATAAAAAATTTTAAATGTAAATTTTTACACGGTAACTTTGATCACTAAAATAGAACTATAGTAATATAAAGAGATTGTAAGAATCTAGATTTTTCTCTTAATTAAAAAGAAATTCTCTCACTGAATTATAAATAAAGTTGTGCTACTTAATGCATATCATTTGCACAACCTGATTCAACATCATTGCACACTTTTTTTTTTGATTTCCCTAACACACATGGAAATTCATCAAATTAAACAAACAAAACTCTCCAACAAAGTCAAAACTTTGACTAAAAATTACAACAATGTAGCGTGTACATAATTTCATTAGCAAATAAATATTTTTAATTAAAAAAAGAATAATAAAAGAATCAATTATCAATTTGCCAAGTTATAGACTTTCAGATTACTTCAGTGTAAGCTTTCTTATAATTTTTTCCAACTTTAGGTTCGTAAATAGCAGCCATCATTTATGTCCCAACCCAAAAAAAAAAACATTTTTTTAAAAATAAATATAAGAATTTTGAAATGAAAAAATATATTATAAATAAATTGATGGTTCTAATGGAGCTAAAACCTTGAGACCAATTGACTGTGCCATGAGCATGTTGGAGAGAAAAATTACAGATAAAGTAAATGGAGAGGTAAAAACGAAAGGGGAAAAGATTTTAATTTATTGTGTATGCTCATAATTGTTGATGTCATTTATTTATTTATAAATAAATGGTAAAAATAGAAAATAGCAAAATGTGATCATTAGTTTTTAATGGTATGAACTTGATGAGGTATTATGAAAAAATTAAAGACTTAAAGAGACATCATGAAAAAAATCGGAGACCTAGAGGCTTCAAGAATTGATGGCAATTAAATGTGAATCAAAACCTAAGTTAGGTATGAAAATGTTATATCTGTTGAAGACTTGAGGTTCGTTGGCGTCTGTCGCTGCGTATACGCAAGTATTTCAGTTGACATACATGAGTTGCATGTTGCATGATGCATGCATGTTAGCTTACAACACGGATTAGAATTTCGGTTTCATTGCTAGACTAGTGCTGCTTTAAGTTCATCTAGAGAGACCTCAAATGACGTGACCGATTAGTTTTTAAGTAATTTTATTTAGTTTGTTATCCGAATTTATGTAACATCCCCAATCCGGAAAATATTACCGGCAGGGAATAGGCCATACTATCCCCCTAAGCCTCAAATTATCTAACTGTTCAATACTGTCAAACTCATCCCAAATATAAGTTCATGCATATGGTCCAATGCCCAACACAATACTCATAGAAATGCATCTCAAGTTTCCATACAATGAACTTAAATGTACTTTACATTACAAATCTGATGTTTGACACACTCAAAAACTGAAACTATGCAACGTATGTCATGCAACATTTACTTGACATTGACTATGCTGACTTATGGACTCAATCTGGTGGACTTAACACCCAAGTGACTGCCAACAGTATCCATCCTCTCGAGCTTGTCCTCTGGGAGATCCTGCAAAACAAAAACACTGGGAGTGGGGGGTTAGATCGTTTGAACGACCTAGTGAGTGGACAGTTCAAAACGAAACTGAAATACTTTATAAAAATCCATGGTTCTAAAACCAAAATCATTTCAAGAAATAATCTCTTTTGCTCTGAAACAATTTATGGGATTTCTCTAAATCATGAGTTCTCTTGAGAACGCCTTTAATAAACAATTCTCTTTAAAGAATCATGTCTCAAAAATCTATCTCTGAATCCATAAGATATAAGTCATGATTTTTCTTTTCAAAACCTTTGTGAAAATCATTCACAAAACAAATGTAAAATCATCTGTAAGAATATCATCGGTCATCATGTACAATAATCCCGTGGTCTTGGGGCGTTGTACGCACAATCCCCCAAGCCACTAAACCAGTAAACAGTGGTGCTATCAGTGCCACCAATCTATCTCTGAAATCCGGGTCTAGGGGCGTTGTACTCACAGTCCCCCTAGCCCAATACCCAGGATCTAGAGGCATCTGTCATATCTAGTCCTGTATCCCGTGTGCACACATCTATATCCGGTATCAATACCGATACCCATCAATATCATATCCGTCAATTCCATATCTGTCAATTCCATATCAGAATCAAGTTACATATGAGGTGGGTTTTTCCCCCATGCCTCCAAAATCATAAAATCATACCTTTGAAATCATTTTCATCATCAAAATATTAATCTGAAATCAAGCTTTATCAAAAGCCTAAATCATAATTTTCAACTCGCTTGAAATCAACAATTTCAAGTATAGGTTAATCAAATCAAGATATGCAAAATCATAATCTGAAGACATAGTTAAAATTAAGAAATAAATACTCCCAGATAAAAAAAAAATCCACTCACAGTGCTATGGCAACTCAGATGCGGTATGCGATGCAGGTGACTTCCGAGTGTTCTGACGTCGATCTAATGTCAAAGCAACGTTAGTTTTCTTTCTTTATAACTCAAAATACTTTCATATCACATGAAAGAATATGCAATGCATGGACACATAATTTACTAGAGTGTTGGAGATATCTATGTTATCTATGAATTTTACGGGCTTAGATTTAGAGTTGTACAAATGCGGTAGTGGAAACTTATATTTCACTAATCGCTAGAAAATTCACTGCTTGATGCCTAACTTTGAAAATTCATTGTGATTAATTGGGGATGAATCTGAAGCTGAAATTTTACTGAAATGGTCCATAATGTATGTAGTTTACGTTGGTTTTTACGGTTCTCAATTCCGATACCAGAAAATCAAGGTATGGACTGAAGTTCAGGGGCTGCGCAACTAAAAAACTGGGCACAAGGGCAACAAAACATCCGATTTCAAAAATTTGGTTCAGCTTCATCTAAAGTTTAAAAATTATGAATTTTGAATATGTTACCCCCTTATGTGTCTAGTTTACCCATAATTTTACAGATCTTGATTTCGACTTCCATAACTCAAGTTATAAGTAAATCAATACTGGCTGTTCAGAATAGACAGAAACTAATGAAACTGCAAGGCAGCTAATTTATAAAATTCAGTATAAATTCATCTGTCATCCAAAAATTACGATTTTTGGATATATTGAACAATAATGTATCTAGTTCATGTAAAAATTTACGGTAAGGCAAATAGAGGTCCAAAATTTACGTATTAACCGAAATAATGAGAGCTGTTCGTAATGCACTGCAGCCAAGCACTCTATGCCTAAGATCCTCACTTACTGTCCTATATCGTTTATTCAACTCAGCCATTTCTATCATGCATTTTCACACTTCAATTATACTTTATCATATATAAAACTCAATTCCCTACACTTACATCATGATTTGGCCCAGGATCTATCTTACCACTATTGAACTTTCCAACTTAACAAAACTAGATTCATGCTTTTTCATCCATGCAACAATTGAACCAACATCAATTGAAATAAAAATAGCCCTCCCCTTATCAACTAGGTGACACTCAGTCAGCCTCTTAAGGGAAAATAATATTTGGACAATCAACACAACCATGCCCAATCCATGTATATAAGATCATAAGATGCATAAATATGCTTGCTACTCACTACCTTTAAACTAAAATGTCAAAGTGAGAAATTAGGGTTCATGAATGACACTTTGGGGATTTTAAATTTCAAGCTTGAAACTAAAATTAGAAGAGGGAAAGAAATTAGAACTCACTTTGCATGAGACTGAAACTTAAGATCAACACCAATTGCATCAAAGCCTTCCTTCAAGCTTCTCTTCAAGCTTCTAGCAAAAATGAGAAGGATGATGAATAGTGGTTGGGGTTTCAAAGAAACGTGGGTTGTTATATATGTAAGTGGGCATAATTTCTTTTATTATTTTTTTATAAGGCATATAATGAGATTTCTAGAGAAATCCCAAGTGCTACAGTAACATCTGCACAAAATATATTTTATGACTTATTTCTGATCTGATTTTGGAATAATGTTCAACATGAAAGTTGTAGGTCTCGGTCTTAACTTTCCCATGTGCACACATCTATATCTGGTATCAATACCGATACCCATCAATACCATGTCTGTCAATTCCATATCCGTAAATTCCATATCTGAATCAAGTTACATAGATGTGAGTTTTTCCCTCATGCCTCCAAAATCATAAAATCATACCTTTGAAATCATTTTCATCATCAAAATATTAATCTGAAACCAAGCTTTATCAAAAGCCTAAATCATAATTTTCAACTCGCTTGAAATCAATAATTTCAAGTATAGGTTAATCAAATCAAGATATGCAAAATCATAATCTGAAGACATAGTTAAAATTAAGAAATAAATACTCCCAGATAAAAGAAAAATATCCACTCACAGTGCTATGGAAAATCAGATGCGGTATGCGATGCAGGTGACTTCCGAGTGTTCTGACGTCGATCTAAAGTCAAAGCAACGTTAGTTTTCTTTCTTTATAACTCAAAATACTTTCATATCACATGAAAGAATATGCAATGCATGGACACATAATCTACTAGAGTGTTGGAGATATCTATGGTATCTATGAATTTTACGGGCTTAGATTTAGAGTTGTACAAATGCGGTCGTGGAAACTTATATTTCACTAATCGCTAGAAAATTCACTGCTTGATGCCTAATTTTGAAAATTCACTGTGATTAATTGGGGATGAATCTGAAGCTGAAATTTTACTGAAATGGTCCATAATGTATGTAGTTTACGTTTATTTTTACGGTTCTCAATTCCGATACCAGAAACTCAAGGTATGGACTGAAGTTCAGGGGCTGCGCAACTAAAAAACTGGGCACAAGGGCAGCAGAACATCCGATTTCAAAAATTTGGTTCGGCTTCATCTAAAGTCTAAAAATTATGAATTTTAAATATGTTACTTCCTTATGTGTCTAGTTTACCTATAATTTTACAGATCTTGATTTCGATTTCCATAACTCAAGTTATAAGTAAGTCAATAAAGGTTGTTCAGAATAGACAGAAACTAATGAAACTGCAAGGCAGCTAATTTGTAAAATTCAGTATAAATTCATCTGTCATCTAAAAATTAAGATTTTTGGATATATTGAACAGTAATGTATCTAGTTCATGTAAAAATTTACGGTGAGGCAAATAGAGGTCCAAAATTTATGTATTAACCGAAATAATGAGAGCTGTTCGGAATACACTGCAGCCAAGCACTCTATGCCTAAGATCCTCACTTACTGTCCTATATTGTTTATTCAACTCAGCCATTTCTATCATGCATTTTCACACTTCAATTATACTTTATCATATATAAAACTCAATTCCCTACACTTACATCATGATTTGGCCCAGGATCTATCTTACCACCATTGAACTTTCCAACTTAACAAAACTAGATTCATGCTTTTTCATCCATGCAACAATTGAACCAACATCAACCAACATCAATTGAAATAAAAATAGCCCTCCCCTTATCAACTAGGTGACACTCAGTCAGCCTCTTAAGGGAAAATAATATTTGGACAATCAACACAACCATGCCCAATCCATGTATATAAGATCATAAGATGCATAAATATGCTTGCTACTCACTACCTTTAAACTAAGATGTCAAAGTGAGAAATTAGGGTTCATGAATGACACTTTGGGGATTTTAAATTTCAAGCTCGAAACTAAAATTAGAAGAGGGAAAGAAATTAGAACTCACTTTGCATGAGACTGAAACTTAAGATCAACACCAATTCCATCCAAGCTTTCCTTCAAGCTTCTCTTCAAGCTTCTAGCAAAAATGAGAAGGATGATGAATAGTGGTTGGGGTTTCAAAGAAACGTGGGTTGTTATATATGTAAGTGGGCATAATTTCTTTTATTATTTTTTTATAAGGCATATAATGAGATTTCTAGAGAAATCCCGAGTGCTACAGTAACATCTGCACAAAATATATTTTATGACTTATTTCTGATCTGATTTTGGAATAATGTTCAACATGAAAGTTGTAGGTCTCGGTCTTAGCTTTCCAAAGATATAAATTCATAAAAATCGGAGATCGTATGAAAAAGTTATGTCCCAATACTAAGAGCTATATGTATTGAATCTTAGAATAAATTTCGTATCGGAACTTCGAGGAATTTATTGAATGTCCAACTATAAACTTTCATGAGCCCATACGTACTCTCACATTATTAAATATCATGTATTATTTCATTCATGACTTGGAAATCTTCGAGAGAGTCGGGAATTACCGGGGTGTTACAATTTAAAACCTGGAAAAATAAAGAGATAAAATCAACTTGGGTTTTGCCCCATAAAAAAAAAATCTTGGCCATGACCGATGAGTTTTTAAGTAGTTTTATTTGACTTGTTATTTTGTGAAGGTAATGAAATAAAAAGAATTAGAGGTATAATAAAATTAATTAATTAAACAAGTAATTTGACCAGCGGTTTACTGCAGTATGTTTATTTTTTTCATAGGACAGAAGATGTATGAATTATTATGGGAATGTATTTAAATTATTTGATTTTCATAATATGTTGTTGATCGGTGTGAAATCACTCATGTAACGCAAGCACACGTATCGCTCAAGTAGTATAAAATGTATCGATCCCACGAGGACTTAATACCTAAGCTATTAATTTATTGAAGTTAAATATCTACAAGTATCTAATTAATTCGATTGTTGGTTGGATGATGATTTTTATCTAAAACAAACAAGTAAATAAAACTAAAGTAGATTTCAAGATTAATTAATGATATGAAAATATCCAGGGTTGTGAATCCTACCAATATTCTTCTAAATATGAGTTGATTATCTTAAGCTTGTGTAATATGTCAGTTTATTAACCTGGAACACGAAGTTATGCAAAAGCCTCTTCCGATGGTCAGATGCAAACACCCAATGTAACCCAATTAACTATATTCTTATGTTAATTAAGAAACTCCAAATTCATTAAGTTTAAGTCTCAATTATGGCTACCCACGCCCGACATGCATATTCCTATCCTGGAAGGAAATCTCTAAGGTGAGTGTGAGATCGTGAACTATTGAGTCTACGGCTAAACCTAAAATCTCTTTTCTAAGTTCATTTTAAGTTCACCTAATCAATCTTATTAGTGGTCAATTAACAAGAAGTATTAATAACTAGACTCAATAAATAAACCAATACATCACACAAGACATAAGAAAAGTCAACTTATTAAATCATTGATATTGGTTTTCATCACAACCCTAGACAACGTGTTTAGCTACCACACATACTTATGATTACTAAAGAAATAAATAAACAAAACATCATATAATAACAAGAAAACTAAAAAGTTAAAATAAAACAATTAAAATAAAATGCTGGAGTTAAGGGATCCACTTTTAATACTTTAAAATATATAAATTTCACTTTATTATAATATAAAAATTGTTAGTTTTTAATGAAAGTAAAAGAGTGACAAATGATTATTGAAAAAGGGGACCATTTAAATACAAGTGTAGTTTATAGAAAAATTTATGATAATTTTCTCTGAATTCAAAGTGAAATGACTTGAAACGAAAACGAAATATCACCGAAGCGATGATTCCGTTTCAATAACACCTCGTGCGTTCAAAACAGAAAGAGATATATCAACAGGCAACAACTCCAGTAATGGGATAATAAATTTTCTTCTCAATTTTTGGACTTTGATTTGAAAATTCAAGCTATCAAGACGTCACAATAATGACGTCAGTATTGATATACTTTTTCAAATAAAATTGTTTAAAAATAGAGTTTGTAGAAGTAAATATATTTTAATAACAAAATTAATTATCAATAAAACATTTTATTAAATTGTTTTGTGAAATAAAATAAGGGTGTTGTGGCAATCCGGCTCCACTAGTAGAGACCCAACTCCACTAACGCGATATTATCAATATTTAGAGAAGTTTAGAATAACTTGGCCACATATTGGACCTCCGTCTTTAAATCATGTTTCCTTAAGGTTTTGTTTTTGGTATGACCTACGCATATAATAAAAAAAAACCTCAAAAATAGTCATAAACACATCTTCACGCTCAATCCCAACCGATGTGGGATTTTATGAGTATTCTAGATAATTTAGTTTTTTTTTTTTTTAAATATATATATATTACATCCACTCTCAAAAGTCTAAAAATTAAAGTTTATATATATACTAGTTTTTGCCCGTGCCTACGGCACGATGTTACAGTATTTGCTTGTGCCTACGGCACGGTGTTACAGAATTAAATGATTTTATTTTTTAATTAAATGATGCTCGTGCCTACGTCACGATGTTACAGTATTTGGCCGTGCCTACGGCACGGTGTTACAGTATTTGCCGGTGCCTACGGCACGGTGTTACAGTATTTGCCTGTGCCTACGGCACGGTGTTACAGAATTAAATGATTTTATTTTTTAATTAAATGATTTTATTTTAACTTTCTATTTTTTAATTTGAAAATTTGAAATTTTTTGACCATTTCCATCAATCATTTCACTCTCTTTCCTCCAATTACCAATGAAACGATCTGAGCCGTCAATTAAGCCACATAAAAAGAGCCGTTGGATACACTCTCTTTCCTCCAACATCATTCTCCTTTATTATATATATATATATTGATAAAATAGTTTTTTCAATCTTCAAATTCCTGCTTAAGTTCCAACCAACAATACAGAGGAAAAAAAATAAATTAAAAGATGTTTTGACATGAAAAATCCTCTTTTGGGTAGTAAAGAAGTAATAGCAAAGAGACAATCTCCATGGCTCATAAAAAATAGCAATCAATACAATTGTTTTAGTAATTGGGTACATGTTGTTGATGCCATTTAATTTCTCAGCCTCAATGAGTGCTAATTAAGTTTCATTAACCTATACCTCATGTGAACGCTAAAAGATTAACAAAAAATTATATTGAAAACCATATTCATTGGACATAAGTGATTTTACATTATAATGATAAAAGAGATAAATCTCTATGGGTCTCTAATTTTTTTTCATAATGTCCCGTCAAATCATTGATTTTTTCATAATACATCATCAAGTTATTGCGGTTAAAAACTAATTGTAACATATCTATTTATTTTTTTATTTCCCTTTTCTGCCCTTTATCAAATTTATAGGCAATAAAAAAGAATTCTAACATCAATAATTATGGGACTCATATGATATATTAAAAGCATAAAAAATCTTAAATGTAAATTTTTACAAGGTAATTTTGATCACTAAAATAGAACTACAGTAATATAAAGAAGTTGTAAGAATATAAATTTTTCTCTTATAAATAAATTCTCTCACCTGAATTATAAATGAAGTAGTGATATTTAATGCATATATATCATTTGCACAACCTGATTCAACATCATTGCATACATTTTTTTTTTATTTCCCTAACACACGTAGAAATTTAGCAAATTAAACAAACAAAACTCTCCAACAAAGTCAAAACTTTGACTAAAAATTATAACAATATAGCATGTACATAATCTCATCAGCAAATAACTATTTTTAATTAAAAAATGGATAATAAACGAATAAATTATTAATTTGCCAAGTTATAGACTTTCATATTACTTCAATGCAAGCCTTCTTATAATTTTTTTTCCAACTTTGGGTTCGTAAATAACAGTCATCATTTATGTCCAAACCCCATAAAAAATAACATTTTTAAAAATAAATATAAGAATTTTGAAATAAAAAAATATATTATAAATAAATTGATGGTTCTAATGGAGCTGAAACCTTGAGACCAATTGACTGTGTCATGAGTATGTCGGAGAGAAATATTGTAGAGAGGATAAATGGAGAGGTAAAAAAATGAAAGAGAAAAAACTTTTAATTTATTGTGTATGCTCATAATTGTTGATGTCATCTTTTTATTTATAAATAAAGGGTAAAAAATAGAAAATAGCAAAATATAGATATGTGATAATTAATTTTGGGCATAACCGATGAGTTTTTAAGTAGTTTTATTTGACTTGTCATTTTGTGAAGGTAATGAAATAAAAAAAAATATCGGAGGTATAAGAAAATTAATTAATTAAACAAGCAATTTGACCAGCGTTTTACTGCAGTATGTTTATTTTTTTCATTGGACAGAAGATGTATGAATAATTATGAAAATGTGTATAAATTATTTGATTTTCATAATATGTTACTCGATATAATTAAGCTTCAAACTGGAAATATAATCATGTTGGTACGTATAAAAATGATATATTGAAAAACACATATTTTTGTTAACAAAAATGTTACACTTACATACAATCTTACTAACAAAAACTACACCCCTCTCACTGTAGCTACAGTGATTACTGTAGCAATCACTGTAGCTACAGTGAGAGGAGTGTAGTTTTTGTTAGTAAGATTGTATGTATGTATATCACTGCTGTTTTGTTAAATGATGAACACAAAACAGTAATAAAAAAATTATTAAATAAATTTTATTTCATTCCATAATTACTACACTTTAACAACTATAAAACAAAGCCTTATTATTTTATTTCATCTTCATAACAACTGAAGTAGAAGTAGTAGGCAATTTCCTATTTTGGAAGAAGACGATTTCCTATTCCTCTTCAACATGAGTAAGACAAAAGCATAATGGTTTGGTGGTGAAGGGTCCAGAATCTCACCTTGAGGTTCTGGGTTCGAATTCAGGGGGTGCAACTTCTTGTAAGAGCCTGGGGTAGCCGGGGGTTTTACCTGCGCCGCGGCCCAGAATGGGTGGTTTGGTGGCGGGGTTTCCAACGATTTCAAAAAAAAAAAATAAAAATGAGTAAGACAAAAGCATAATGAGCTTTAGCTGCAAACATAACAAATTCTCAAAGTCAGGCCCATATTTTTTTTTTCTGCTTAATTAATTTGATGCTCTAACTACTTAATTACAAATTATTTATCACTCAACACTCTTGTATTTTTAAGCTAAATAATTATATTTCTTGAGATTTCAATTAGTGTCATTTATGAATATCCATGCAATGATTGACGTTTTGATTTTGAAAATGTCAGTTATATAATTAATTTGGAGTCTGCATGTGATTAATTTAATGATTATGAAATAATGAACCATAACCTCGTTTCTTGTGATTTCAATTAGAGTCATTCATGCATATTCATGTAAGGATTGACGCTTTGATTTCAAAAATGATGGCTATACAATTAATTTAGAATATGTATGTGATTAATCCTATGATTATGAAACAATGAATTATTTTTGTTAAAAATAATTAAAATGAGAGACATTCAATTAATGACAATGAAGGGCAGTTGCTAATGCAAGGAAATTTATTACCATAATGAGTAATTTTAATGTAATGAAATTTACTATCATAAGGAGTAAATATTAATTAATATTATAAATTATTTATATTCAATTAGCTATATTTTTCTTTTTAGAATGACACATGACAACATTTGAGTCATTAGAAGACAAAAATAACAGTAAATAAAATTTTGTATTTTAGTTCTCACTGAGAAGAATCTATCAATTTCATTAATTTTTCATACCTTGATTGGACATAAAAGGAAATTAATTTCCATGTTTCTCATGTTTCCATATCCATAAATCTACAAATGAACTTATATTTGAATGAAATTGAGAGAATTAATTTCCCTTTTTTCTATATCAAGAATATATTTTAAGGATGAATTATGCATGTTTTAAAATCACAAAATTTTAAAATGGAGAAAGTTTTGAGTGCTGGCAGAGTACTACATCACAACCATCCATCCAATCAAATGTTTCCATATATTTACACACAAAAATTATAAATCACATGAAACAGGAAAAAAAAAATCTTTAAATAATTTTCAGGAAAATAGATATCATGGAAAATATTACTTGAGACGGTATTACGAATCTTCTTGGGCCTGGGGTCCATTTAGCAAGGCTCCTAAATAATAACAATTGGATCTAACGGACAATGGGCCCAAATCCAAATCGGGCCCGCACGTAAGTTACCCCGATCAAGGTACTGTATCGTGCTGCTGGCAGAGGGCACTATTCAAAAATTCCTAAATTTAAGTGCCCTCCTCATTACAGTCTTACAGTGGCAGGAAAGTCAACGAGAGTTGTAAAATTTTCTTCGATCAAGAGACATCTGGTTGCCAAAATGATTGGAATCATAAGTGGGGAAGAAGTTCGTGAGATCAGTTTTTCCGATGAAGATTTGCGAGGCATTCAACTTCCTCACGGTGACCCACTTGTGGTTACACTCTTAGTTGCCAATCGTGAAGTTCACAGAGTGCTTGTTAATCAAGCAACCTCCGTTAACATAATGTTTTGGGATACCTTCAACAAGTTGAAGTTAAAACTCGACATGCTTAAGCCACTTAAGCGTTCGATGAGCGATTTTGATGGGAGAAAGGGTAACACAATTGGGAGAGTTAAGTTGGAAGTAACAGCGGCTGATCGTACTTTGGATGTGAAGTTTTTTGTGGTGAATGCGGCGTATGATAGGCCATCGGCTTATGATTTGATAATGGGTAGTGATTGGATACATAAAATGGAGGGAGTGCCGTACGGTTTCCATCAAGTGATGAGGTGTCGGGCGAGATATGGAAATGGGGTTGTTGATATTAAGGGTGATAAGGTTGTGGCTAAGAAATGTCAAGCAATGGCTCTTGAGTCCTTGACCGCGCCAGTAGGTAAGGAAATGTAGGGCGTGTTTAGGATTGAGGTGTTGTAGCTTTTAATTTACAGTTGCTGTGATACTTTAGGGTCTGCTACTACTTAACTAGCGCTTTTTAACCTATTATCAATAGATTTGAAGTTGTTTTTAACCTTGAGAAATTACTTTTAATATGATTTAGATCTTAGTCTTGCTTGTGATTGGCATTTAGCAAGATTCTAAAAAGCTCTTGTTGCTAGTAGGGCGACATCTCGGCTCCTAGGGCCGGGCATCGCCTAGGAAATACCTTGGAAATTGGAGATTTATGAAATTAGGGTTAAGGTTGGTGGAATTTGTACAAATTAATACTAAGAAAATGTTATTTGAGTGATGAGTAAGCTTTCTATATGTTCAATTTGATGGAAAACAAGAACAACTGAAAAACTAGGATTTTTGAAAAATTGAGAATTTACGAAAATTTGAGTAATTATGAAGAAATTAAGCATTGAAATGCAAGAGGACCCAAAAAACCGTCACCTATTTGGTGTTAATTTTGAAATCAATGACGGGTCAACAAGGTGTGGCGGCCTAAGGCGGCCAAGCAAAAACGCGCCGCCTAGAACACTGGCATTTAGTAGGTATTAAGTAAATTTAGGTGTTTACTAAAGTAATTGGTAAGCATTTGACTTAATGCGCTTTCAAAAGATATAACATATCAATTAATAAACACACACCTAAATCCTAATGTGAAATATGAGTGGGATTCAAACACTGGACATGTGGGTTAATGATTGGTATTTGTTGGCTGTGGGTGTGTACCAAATTGATTGGTAAGCACTTAAGCTACTATACTTTCAAGATTAAGCAGATGTACAATGATTACAATATACTTGTACGGATTAATAATACACACCCCAATACTAAATGAAATGTGAGCCGGATTCAAACCCACACCTCTTGTGAAGTAATTAACACCCACAATATCTGATATGTAGTGTTAATGCAAATTGGAAATGAAGGGGCTATTATACTCGCGTAAAACCTTTTTTCTTGTGTACCATTAATTTGTATTGTCACATATGACAACTAAGTGTAAAACATGTAGGTAATGGCAATAACGGGGCAGCTGAATTGAAGAAGTTGAATTCTAAAAGGTTGGGGATTGATACTTCCAAGATCAGTAAGCCTGCGCTTGTGGTTCTTAATGCGCTAAAGGAGAAAGGTACATCCACATACATGTGATTTATTTATTTATTACGTTATATACATCATAAATTATTAAAAATCTTAGTCTGTAGTATTTTTTTTTTTTGCTATTCTGTAATATGTTTTTGTTTAGGACTTAAAAATGAAGTGATGATGCACATTTTACATGACATTGATTTTTCTTACTGTCATTTAGTTACTAGTGAGTTTGATTGCAGCTTGCAAGTACTTTTTGTTTTAAAGTTAGGAGCTTTGTGAATTGCTAATTAGAGAAATAATTGGTTTTTTCATTGAGCTTTAAACACTAACTGGAACATGTGACCAAAACTTTTAGCTCATGATTGTTCTCAATATGTTACTCTTTTTTTGTTCTATGAATGTAGGATATGATGTCTACCTTGTTGGGGGCTGTGTACGAGATCTTATCTTAAAGAAAACTCCCAAAGATTTTGACATTATAACTTCAGCCAAACTTACGCAGGTTCTCTCTATCTATATTTCTGTAGTATTCACATCGACCTTATGTTAAATTTCATCTTAACTAGAAATTTGTTGTATTGTAAACATCTTGGGTTTAGATGTGTTTTTGGGAACTTAATTCATGTGTGGTTTGAGCCCTTATTTACCTGGTTACTGGACTATGATATAAAGCTATGGTAGGAATGAATAAAGAATAATGATTAGAGAATAGAGATATAAGGTTTTTTTTTTGTCTGAACAACGTGGTTTTTAGGTAAATCTTCACCTATATATCTGTTGAATGTCATGTGTCCCATTTCAGAGTTTGTAACTTAATTCTCGATTCAACTATGAGACTTAAACACCATTTTGGGAAACTTAATCGTTATGTGATTTGAGCCCGCCCCAATTTGTCTGGTCACTGCACTATGATACAAAGCTTTAGAAGGAAACAATGATGATAAAATATACAAGGTTTTTAGTCTGAGCGGCATGGTTTTTAAGTGAACTTCCACCTATGTATCCGATGTATGTCATGCGTCCTATGTGAGAGTTTGCAAGTTAGCGATGGATTTGACAACTTCCTAAATTATGAGACATAAACGTTACAACACCGAAGTTTTGTAAACCCTCCCTTAGGGCTCCTTTTCTGCCTGTTCAAACTGATTCAGTCATGCCATTCATGATTGGTTTAAAAACAAAAGGAGTGTGTTGAATTTTTCGTGGTTAATCAAATTTTTTAGTTTCAACACTGTTTCACCATGTTAAATATCCCCAAAATATTTGTAGGTACAAAAAGTTTTTCATCAATGTCAAATTGTTGGAAAGAGATTTCCTATATGCCATGTGCGTGTTGATGAAACAATTGTGGAGGTTTGTCTGCTTGTCACTTCGATCTTTCTATAAAATCAAAAAATGTCTCTGTTTCTCAAGGTTTATGATTTTTTTTTTCCCTTGCAATATGCAAAATAGGTTTCATCTTTTAGTACTTCTGCTTCTAAGACTTGTGGGATGTCTGAGTATGGTTTCAAAAGGCCACCAAACTGCAATGAGAGTGATTATATTCTCTGGAGAAACTGTTTACAGCGGGACTTCACAATTAACGGGTTATGTACTTGAAACTTTAATTGGAAGTTGCACTCTTTCATGGATTTTTAAATGGATTGGTTTTGTTCTGTACACTATTACCATATTTTAAAGTCATTTATGATTAACCATAGATGCGATTTATTTTTCACAGCTTCATAACTCATTTCCTGTTTGCACAGGTTATTTTTTGATCCATGGGCAAAGATTGTGTATGACTATATTGGTGGAATAGAAGACATTAGAAAAGCCAAAGTATGCCTTTATTTTATGATGGTTTCCGTTTGAACTTCTAATTTCAGACTTCTTAAAGTAAAACGTATCATTTTATTAATTTCTGTCTGTAGGTACAAACTATAATGCCTGCAAAAGTTTCTTTCGAGAATGACTGTGGTTTGTATCTTTTTGCTAACATCTATGGCTCTCACCTACTGGAGGCATCTAATGCTTGTCTGCACTCAATTTACAGCTCGCATATTACGTGGGGTTAGAGTTGCTGCTCGATTAGGTTTTCATTTATCTAGTGATATAGCTCTTTCCTTCAAAGAGTTATCTCGCTCTGTGCTGAGGCTTGACAAGGTATCCAAATATCTGGTCCTGAATCGTATAATTTCGTTTATACTTTCATTTAATCTTTTTCTTTGTTTCTAAATGCTGTAGAGGAGAATCCTCATGGAGCTGAATCATATGCTAGCATTCGGGTCTGCAGAAGCTTCTTTGAGATTGTTATGGAGATTCGGACTTCTGGAAATTCTCCTACCTGTCCAAGTATGAAGTTTCTTATGTATTGTTGGTATTATGTTGAAAATATTAGTGTCCATACTATATTTTCCTTCGATAACTTTATTTGTTTGATACAGGCATCTTACTTTGATTCTCAAGGACTCCGGAGATCCAACTTGCTTCTGGTACGCACAGTGAATTAATATATTTGTATATGTGCCTATTTAGTACTGTTTAATAAATTGGTTATGTTGGGGTTTTACGCGGCGGAAGTGTTGTCGGGCGAAATCGTAACTTTAAAATTTTTTAAACTTACCGAATAAATTATTTAATATCCTATATGAATAATTCATTCATATTTCACCTAAATATATTATTCGATATCAAATAACGACATAATTAATTTAGAAAATACCATGAAACTTTTACGAAAACGTTTTTCCGTAAAATAGCATAAAACGCGTTTTCCGCCAAACCGACCAACCAAAACCACATGGGGCTGCCCAGGTCAGCCCCAATAGTTCTTGGGCAGTTCATGGGCTGCCCGAACAGTGATCAATTCACTGTTTGGGCAGCCGTTACCCGATTAGCTCAAAATTCACCCGGTAACGTTGTTTTTCGCCGTTTTCGCTATTTTCACTCCGAAATAATTTCCGGCAATTATTCTAATGCCCAATACATTTAAATAACATATTTTTCATCACAAAATTTTCATAATTTCCAGATCTGATCTGGATATAAAAATAATTATTTTCCATGCCTTAAATCCAATTTTTCTTAACATTAATCTAATTAATCACAACAGCAATTAAAGCATCCGGAAATGAAAAACTCAAGAACAATTCTAAGTATTATTAGAGTGGTCATAACACTCTAGAATGACAACCAATCATCATATGATAAAATTGAATTAATATTACACTGATATTAATTAATATAAATTTACACATACATCTAACCACCAAATCCATCAACCAAATCAAAAACCCTCAAATTTTAGATTGAAAAGGATTCTCTACAATATTTGTATCACACAAGAACAATAAAATAAATTTTCTAGGTTAAAGAATATCAAAGATTACCTTTAATCTTCAAACTTTCTTCAAGCTTTTGCTCTCATTTTGATTCTTTTTCTCTACTCTTTTTGGTGTATTTTCTAAGATTGAAGATGGATAGGTTTCTCAACTCAACTCCTCACAAAAGAAAAACAGTTTTCCCTTTTATACTCATATATGCGTGAGCTAGGAGAGAAATTTGATCATTTTTAAATTCAATTAATTTAATTAAATATCAAGTTAAAGTTATCAAAATCAATTTTAACACTCTTAACTTTTAAAAGCCATGCCATTAGTAACCAGTAATAATTAAACATATTACATAACAATTATGAAATATAGATATTATTTAATTATTTAAATATTTAACATTTAAATATCTAAATGATTAATTAATATAATTATTAATATATATGTATTTTTATTCTAAATAACAAAATACATATATTAATGACATGTGTCAAAATCTCATTTGACAATTAATTAATGTGTATCTAATCAAATTTTGTATCAAATACAAATACACATTAATTATTAATTGACCGAAATGCCCCTAACATGTGTAATTTCGTTTAACCGTAAAACGATTCGAATTAACTCACTTACTCCGATAAAGTATTATGAATAATCTGTATTATCCCAAATGCTAAACGAGTACACTCCATATTGTGGGACTCTCTAAGTTCAGGTTTATCCGTCACGGAATCCAATTTCGTGTCCATAATTCACCCACTCGTAAATTATGACGACCACAGATAATCTCGCTAAACTATGCAAGTCGAGGTCATTGCATACAGATAATCCCTCCGTCACAGGCTATCTATATTATACCGGGGATATAGATGAGAACGTCAAATTTCTGAGGTATAATATAACCGACTTATAAATTTGCGATCTCTATATAACACTCGGAACTCACTTCCACAGTGTACCATGGTTTTAACAAATCACAAACACGTGCATGATACCTTTGCCCTATACACAGGACTGATGGATCCTATCTGATACTCACAGGATATCATGATTCATGAGCATGAGTCCACATCTAACGAACAGACGGAGGTCTAATCTAAATAGATTGTTAACGTGACTGCCATCAAAATATGGAAGATAACTCATATATCCACAGTGGTATCTCAAGTCGAATGACCACTATGCTACTGGACTCGTGAAGATTCGTATTGACGTTGGTGTACCATCTATTAGGAAATCTTCGATGAGTCGTTCAGTGTTTATCAAATAAACACCTACACTTCTATACGAGTCTCTTGAGACTGATGGTTCATTAGGATAAACCATCAGACCAAATCCTGATATACGACATGTACTGATCTCAACGGATTTTACTAACCAACCCGTGTTAGCAAATCTTGACCAGAAACTTTATTTGAGAATATACAACATATAGTGACACTTCCCAATGTCAATTACAAACTATATTGTAACTGCGTACTACGTTGTAAATCCAGGGGTCTTTGTCTAATATGTATACATATCACTAAACCAGATTTAGTTTCAATCTAATTGATATTAGATCGAATATATATATATATAACTATATAAGACAATAGGTGTTACCATAAATAAGTAATATTATGGAAAAATGTATTGTCCGTATTCATGAATCGGACATAAATACGATCCGGATTAACGCTCTGAGCACCAACCCTAACAGGTTATACATGCTCAAGCCGCATTTGACTCATCTAATTCTGACTATAATGTCATTATGTCCGCTCTATCTCTCTTTGATGCTCTATACTCAATGTTTAAGGCTCTACCTTTCTAGCATTGACATTACACATGATTGCACTTTTGGGTTTGCTGTGCAGAAGTTGTTTGCCAACCTTGATAGGCTTGTGAGCCCTGTTTCGCCATGTGAAAAGAGCATATGGTAAGAACTTTAACAACCTTGAGAGTTTTGTTTTAGCCAATGCTTTTTTTTTTTTTTAAATATATGTTGTAGCAAAGTTGATCTTTGTCATCAAATAGTAAGGTTTTCTAATAGTGTGTGCCATCTTTTCATAGCTGAATACAATTTTAGTATTGCTGTTTGATTAATGTGGGTCCCTGAAAATTGTTACAGTGTTGATTTACCACAAAGAGCGGCTTTCACCGCATAGTCAATCTCAATCATCCTTCTAATAAGCATTTAAGATATATATCTTTTCCTTAATTGGGTAATAAGCCCTACTTAAAAGTTGTGATGATGAACCTGGTGGGATAAAGTTTGTTAGAAGTCGCTCGGAGTGAGTTTCAAATATATCTCCTGTCGTCAGCCATGGGTGTTGTATGCACTAAACTTCAGTATGTTGAACTGTTTTTTTATCTTTTTATTTCTCCTGCCATATCTCATGTTGGCACCCTTGGGTGTTGTATGCACTAAACTTCAGTGTATCGAACTGTTTTTTTTTTTTTTTTTCTTATGCTACTGGTATGTGATATTTTCTATAAGATTTGCAGGATTAGTATCTTGGCTTTCCACAAAGCACTGGTTGACCAACCTGTGGATCCGATTGTTGTTTCGGCATTCAGCTATGCTGTTCGCGGCCATGGGACTTTACGTGAAGCTGTAAAGTTTGGAAAAACAGACTCCAATCATAACCAAAGCTTCTGTGAAATTGTTACTCGAAAAACAATAACACCCAGTATATTAGTGATGGTGAGGGTCATCAATCTTGCAGCATCAATCAAAGCCACATTGTCCAGGATGGCATTGGCAGATGAATATTATCCTTCTCAAGCAATGACCATTGTCCCACAGGTGAGGACTCACAAATTTACGAAGCATTCTTCAGCTCCATGTTAAAGCTAAACATGTCATGTCTATTTTGTCTTACTGCTCAGGGTTTAATCCCGCAAGAAACTTCACAACGAGCATGCAAGATTTTCGAATGCATTAAATGGGACATGGACTGGGCGATAGTAGAGAGTAGCTTGGAGAACGCTCGGCATACTTTTGGAAGTATCGTTTATAAAACTTTTTTCGTGTAAGGGTAAGTATTTTCGTGAAGAAAGGCTCGTAACATCTAAGACTAGGGGTGTCCTAACAAGTTTGCTTGAGATCCAAGACTCTAGGTTCCCTTAGCCCTGAGGTCATGTTGGTGAAGGTCTCTTGTTGATGCAATGTGCCTATTTTGAAAATGAACACCAACTGTTACTTTGAGCTCACTTTATTGACTTATGTACTAATGTTTGTGCATGAGATTTTCTTTAAAAAGAAAATTACGTTAGTGTAACTTCGTCTGGGTACGTTAAATGGGCAACTTAAACGATAACCAATGATATAGGAGAGTAGTAGATAACGAGGTATTGAATTTAATTAGAAACTTTTATGAATTTTGTATCAATATTTTTATTTTGAGTGTATCTTTTATGATTCGAATGCGGGTAATCAGTTAAATAAAATTATTTGTAATATCATATTTCAACAAGGGGTTCAACGACAAAATTATTTTTAAGACTTTAATCAAATAATAATTTCAAAGCAATAAAAAAAAAATGGTTTAGGGCCATAGTCAATAAACAACAAACTTGAAGCCCATTTATCTTTCTTGCTTTATACGCTACCTTCGCTCTCGCTGTGTGCAAGAAGAGACCGCCATTTCATTGTTTCAACAACTAACAAGGACGTTCGCCCCACTTTTAAAAATTCACAATTCACGGTAATTTTTAGTTAAAATTTTATTATGTTAGAAGTTAGATAAATTTTATTTCATTTAAATTTGTGCAAGATAAAGGTCAATTGATTTATGTCAAATTAAAATTTATAATTGAGAAAGGATAAAACCCAAATAAATATATTGTTATCATCACTGTTTTTAAAATCGGACCGTAATCTGGTCCAGATGAAGGTAAAAAATTGATAAAAATGTCAAAATCGGTCCATATATATATATATATATATATATATATATATATATTATATTTTTAATTTTTAATTAAATAAAATTATTTTATTACGTAAGCCGGTTTTTCGGACACAGTTCAACCGGTCGAATCAGTGATCCATTATACCTTTACATCACTGGTTCGTTCCCTGATCCTGTTCTGAAAACAATGGTTATCATCTCATTAGCATTTTTAGTAAGTTTGCAGTTAGGAGTGAAAATTGAGAAATATAAAAAGAAAGAATAAAAATGATCTATGAGAAATGGAATTCAATTCGCTATAAAAAACTAAATGAGATTCTTATTAAATATGTAAAGTTATTAATATAATATGTGAAATAATCAAACAATTCCTAATAAAAAGGGGCCACTTCCATGAAATTTTTATTTTATAAGATTTTATATTTGATACAAGTTTTGAAGGAAACGTGTTCACGGTCACTATAAGAAAAATTACTTTTAACGTTCAAATCTTTAACATCGAATGGTATTTTGACGCTAAATAGATATTTTAGCGTTGAAAATTAATATTAGACTTTAAAGAAACAAATCTATAACATTGAAAAGAATTTCGACGGTACATGCCTCTATTTTAGTGTCGAAATATTTGGACGCAGAATGTTGTATTTTAGCGTTGATAATATATTTTCGACGCTAATATTTTTTATCGTCCACGTATCAACGTAGAAAATTAACTTCAAAAATATTTGATATTAATGATCTTTGACATCCAAATTTCTTCTGTTAGCGTCGATGTTTTTCGACGTTAAAGAACTTATTTTTTGTAGTGGAAGGCCACGGTTCCGGTAGGCTTGAACGTGATACTGACACCGAATACATATAATTGTTTTTTTTCCTTCTCTTTTTTCATAGCTTTTGTCGACACAAAGTAAATAGGTAATTTTTTTATGATTTGTTTGTTTGTTTGTTTATTTTTAATCTTACTTTAACTTTTTCAAGAATTGTAATTTAATGGTTAGTACTTAGTAGGTTGATTAAGTTGACTTGAATTTACTAGTTACATATAACATGCAATATCTTATGGTAATTACGTTTACAACATAACCACGATAGCAGAATAGGATTTTGGTAACCGGGTTGCCTAAGTGGTAAAAGCTTTGGGCTTGAGTGGTTTGTTCCCTCTCAGGTTTAAGGTTCGAATCTCACTAGATGCATTTCCTTGGAGCCATGCCCCCTGGTGTGAAAAGCCAGCGACTTACCCTGATCTGTGTTGGGAAATTTCTGAGGGCACGGGGCACAGATCCCGGGGATTAGTCGAGGTGCGCGTAAGCTGGCCCGGACACCCCGGTTATCCAAAAAAAAAAGAATAGGATTTTGGTTGAACCTTGCACGGTGCTATAATGGGAATAGTAAACATAAAGAGGTTGTAATATAAAATATTACAAATTTGAGGGGCCAATATGTAAAATATGATAAAGTTCAATTAAAAGCTTAATGCATTTTCCATGAAAGCCAGATAGACTTGACCAAGATTCACAGTGAATGAGTGGCAGTCTCTCACTCGCTAAGATTTTCATTTTGTCCTGCTCTGCAAATGATCACAAGATTATTATTATTATATTTTTGAAAACGTTGAAAATCCCGCTGTCATGTACCACTAAACTCAAACCCGAACCTAATAATCAAGTCGTAAGTCTATTGCCACCAAGCGACACCCTTCGGAGCAAATGATCACAAGATTCCAAAGCCAAAGCCAACAATTTAAAAAAGAGGGCCTATGGACTGCAGCAAGTGGATAAAGCAAGCAAGTGAATTTGCTGCATTTGAACAGCTAGCTAAGTTTTTGTCTTTGTTTTCTGGTTCACAAGCTTCTTTCAATTTCCACATTCTCTGTTTTATTTATCTCTTCTTCATATCCATTAGCTCTCTTCTCTTCCAATGGCAGCTTTCTCGGCTACTACATCTGTTACCTTAGCTTCTTCACTGAAGCCCTCGCTTAGCAATAATAATGTAGTAATTTTGAGACACATTAATTTATTTGTCTGGTTTCTTTACTTATTACATCTATGAATATGATGATTTCATCACTTCAATACATTATTTACATATGCTTCTCTTGCTATTGGGTTTTATTTTTTTTAAGTTTGATTCTTGGTACATTGTTAGCCACCTGTATTTAGAAAAATTTTGAGCTGAAAGAGTAAAGAAATTTGGAAAATAAGATGATAGTTTCAGGTTTTTTTTTTTTTTTTTTTATGAGAATTTCACTTATACTATGCTATATTGATGCTGTTAACAATATGAGAAATAGGGTCTCAAAGTTACATTACTGTTTAGGTTAGATGAAAAACAGTAATTCATGACCAGCTATAGAAAATTAGTGAAGAGATGCAAAGCTGGCACGACGCACGAGGTTTCCGGGCTCTAGGGAGAATTTAATATGTACGCAGTCTTACTCTTTTTTTTTTTTTTTGAAAAGAAACTGTTTACGCGACTCGAGGTATATTAGATGAAAGGTCATCTCATTGTATAATTGGAACTAATTTAGTAATTTTGGACATTAATACAAGAATATTTTTTTTTTTCCTTTTTAGTAGAATTTTTCAAATATGATTGAAATATATTCTTTTAAATAATAAATCCATCGCAACTTCGAATATTGAATTTACAGAAATCAAATACTATGAATCGTAGAACTATAATGAAATATACGATTAACCAACATTTATCAAGACAAATATAACTTTTTATTTGAATGCTAAATTTCTTAGCTCTTTTGTGTAGATAGCTGAAAGGACTTCAAATCTGAAGATGATTACAATTGGTTGGAGAAGAAATAGCTTTCCTTCATTGAAGACCAATCGTTTCCGAGTCTCCTGCTCTGTACAAACTCTCTCCCCTTTTACTTGCACTGCCCTAATTTCTTGATTAATTGAACAAAAGTGAAAAAAGTTGTGTATATCTCTGGCAGGCCAAGCCTGAAACAGTGAAAAAAGTTTGTGAGATAGTGAGGAAACAACTGGCATTACCTGCTGAGACAGAGCTCACTTCAGAGTCTAAATTCTCAGCCCTTGGTGCTGATTCGCTTGATACGGTCCGTCTCAATTATTAGTCAAACGATCCATGTAGCCGATCCCACCTAGTGAGAAAAGGCTTGTTTGGTTTGGTTATTTGACAATACTGTAAAAATGCAGGTGGAAATAGTAATGAGCTTGGAAGAAGAATTCGATATTAGTGTAGAAGAGGAAAGCTCCCAAAACATCACAACAGTTCAAGAGGCAGCTGATTTAATAGAGAAGCTTGTTGAAAAGAAGGCAGCTTAATGAAAAGCCACCAATTGGAAAGGGAGTATAAGTTTTCTACTACTGAGCTGAAATCCATTTGAGGAATTAGCCCATTTTTGCTTTTATTGTGATTGTTTAGATTCATTCATTGATCTGAAATTTGAATGCTGTTTTGGTTTTAGAACTGGAGTTGATGAATCTGTAATAACCAGAACATTTTTGTTTTTAATGAGTTCAATTGCACATTGTTGCTTTGGATTACCCAGGTTCTGAAAGTAGCCTCATCCTTATTATTCTTGGGATCAAGAATTTGTTATGCTTGTTTGGCTGTGGATTTTAGACAAAAATTACCATTCATCTTCATCATAAACATAATCTCTGCAACATTTTCAACATTCAACAAAATTCACATAACACTTAACATTTATATTAAACTGTATTCGATATTTACTTTTTGTGTTTACATGGATCAAAGTAGTCTCTAAGGGGCGTGGCTTAATGGTGCAAGATTCAAAATCTGATTTTCAGGTCATGAGTTCGAATTCAGGGGTACGTTTCTTGTAAGAGTCTGGGACAGTCAGAGATTTTACCCGCTCCGCTTAAGTCCGGGTTAGGTTGTTTGGCGGCAGGGTTTCTAATGTTTCAAAAAAAATTATGGATAAAAGTATCGGGTATTTTTAATTTTATAACTTTTAGGTAAAATATGATGAACTATACTTGAATTTATAAATTATATATCATTTTTTTTTTTTTTTGAGATTTGTTGTTTTGATCATTGATAGTTGAGTTTGGTGTTATTCAAGCAAATTATTATTGAATCATATTTTGTGCAAATCCAGCTTCTGTTATTAAGAAGACTTGGAAAGTCTAAAAGCTTGGTACTTTTCCTTGAGAGGCTACCGTGAAGGTTCCTAATTGCACTTTGTGCATTAGCATCAAATCTTTTTTGTTGGCCATTTTGGTGAAGAATCTGCAGCTGTCTTGGTTTTGTTTTACTATTATGGAAATTGATAAAAAAGAATAAAACAGTATTAAATGGGGATAAAATTGTCATTAAAACTACGTTGTTTTGATGGAAATAAAATAATAAAGATTAAATTTATTCTCCTTTAATTCCCGTTTAATCTCTATATCATTACTCTATTATAATTATTGACAAACATTCAAAAATATGAGTTGCCATACAAAATTTGGGCTTATAATAATTTAATATCTTTCTTTGCTGGAATTTCAATGTAAAAGAATCTTTTAAAATTAATAAAGAAGGGAAGTAATTGAATTTTAAATGCTAAGTGTATACCTTTTAGTTAATGTAAATTAATTTCTGCTTTTGATAAAGCAAACCGACACATAAAATAAATTCATTAGGCTTTGGCATTCCTAAAATCCTAATTTATGTTTTCATTTTAGTTCTCTCTCTCTCTCTTTTTAAATAACAAATTTAGCATTTTATAACTTTTCAAAATTATAATTATGCATGATAGTTCAAATAAAATGAGTAGTAAAGTTCCCGATCGACGTGACTTTGTGGTGTAGGGTTCAAGATCTTATCATGAGGTCATGGGTTCGAATCCGGGGAATGTATTTCTTGTAAAAACCTAGGATAACCAAAAATTTTACATGCTCCGCTTAAGCTCGGAAAGTGTGATTTGACGGTAAGATTTCCAACGATTTTATAAAAAAAAATTGAGTAGTCAAACTTACAGTTTATTATGTGATAACCAAACCATACACTAACTAAATAAAAGTATTTTAGCTACATCAAAATTTTGACAATATTATATTTCATCAAGAACTAACTCGGTCTTTCTTTATATTTTATCAATGTCATTTATATCTTCTCCGAACTCATTTAATAACATCATTTATTCTAATTTTTTAATTGACATTTAAAATTCTACGTTGTTCCAAACCATTTGTTAATTGTCATAAAATTGTTATATACTTGTAGGGATAATTTATTATTTATTATTTTTTTAAAATTTAAACCTCCTAATTTGTAGTACTTCTATTTAAGGAGAATTTTAGATTTTTTTTTAAAACAGATTGTTTTTACCTATTTATTCCTTTATTTCTCCGACAAAAAAGTAAAAATCGTACGGCCCTGATTCACGAATCATTGATTCTGGACCCAAATCAGCTCATCACTATGTAGATTGTAATTACTCTCCCACCACTAAACGTTTCGATGTTCTGTCAAATATCTATTTTAATATTAATTTAAATCCTCATAAAATCATAATTTCATAATATAAATTTATTTTGTAACATTAATTTATATTATAATATTTGTTTCATAATTTATAAACTAACATATATTATATGATAATATTCTCTACCAAAAACACCCGAATCTACTTTCTCCTATTCCTCCTAATTACATCACCCGTTACGCGCGCTCAATACACGAATCGCTGACGTGTACGGCCAAGATTCAAAACTCCCCCAATTGTACTAAATAATTCATCTCCTCTTATAAAAGACTCTCATTCGCCTCCTCATCGTCATCTAACGAGTTTGTGTTTGTGTTTATTTCTTTCCCTTCGTTTATTTATTTTCTCGAGAAAAATAATCTTTGCTTGTAAGTTGTAACTGAACTGCTACACGAACAGATCTAAGCGGATCTGAATCTGAGAATAAAGAAAAAAAATTGAGATAAATTGAAAATTCTTTTCGTGAAACTTTTGGTCAAAGATCACAAATCTTAGTCAAAAGGAAAAGATTAAACTCTTATAAACAAATTTATTGGTTCGAATTTGTGTTTGATTTTGTTTATATATGTTTGTTGTGGTGGTGGAGTTAATTGATTGATTATTAAAAAAAAAATTGGAATTTTGAGTTTGTGAGATGGGGAAGGATGTAGAGGAAGGTGAGATATCTGATACGGCGTCGGTTGAGGAGATAAGCGAAGAGGATTTTAATATTAAACAAGAGGAAGTTGTTAAAGAAACGAAACCGATTAAAGTTGGTGGTGGTGGTGCAGGAGCTAGGGTTTGGACGATGCGGGATCTGTATAATAAATATCCGACGATTTGTCGCGGATACGGGCCGGGTTTGCATAATCTTGCGTGGGCGCAAGCGGTGCAGAATAAACCTCTGAAAGAGGTTTTTGGTAGGGAGGTCGAACAAGATGACGTGTCGAAGCCATCGTCACCGGCGTCGTCGGTGGCTTCTGTTAATAGCAGCGCTGCTGCTGCTGGTGGTGGTGGTAAAGACGATAAGAAGGAAGTGGAGAGAGTTGTGATTGATGATAGTGGTGATGAGATGGAGAAAGAGGAAGGTGAGTTGGAGGAAGGCGAGATTGAAATGGATTTGGAATCTGGGTCGAATGAGAAAGTTAGTGAACAAGTGAAATTGATTAATGTGGACTCAATTCGGGAAGCTTTGGAGAGTGTGGTTAATGTGGTGGATGGGGATATGTAAGTGGACTTGATTGATTGATTGGTTAATGATGATGGAGTTTTGAGAAACTTTAGGATTATGGATTTGGTATTGATTTTGTTTGTTTGTGTGTTGTAGATTGTTTGAAGGAGTTTGTTCGAAACTTGAGATCATATTGGAGAGCTTGCAGGAAGTGGTAAATGGATATAATTTTCCCACAAAGGATGCTCTCGTTCAACTAGCATTTTCAGCTGTTCAATCGGTTCATTCTGTAAGGCACCATCATTTGAAAGCTATACCTCAGGCTCAGAATTAACGGGTTTATTTGCTTACAATGCTGGTTGTTTATTTGCAGGTATTCTGCTCGATGAATAATGTTTTGAAACAGCAGAATGAGGAGATTTTGTCAAGGTTTTTAATCTTAGTGTGCTCATTGTTTTATACTTGTAATGTTCTTTATTAGTCATCAGATTGTTTAGTTTGTTCCATTTGTTGCATTCTTGCTACAGGTTACTTACACTAATAAAGAGCCATGATCCTCCTATTTTCACCTCTGACCAGATGAAAGAGGTCTGGTAACTCTGGTTTTTACTGCAGTTGTTCAGAAAATTAGTATTTACATTTTCAGCTATTAGTTTAGAGTGAAGATCCTTTTGTGGTTATGAAAACCTAAATATGTTGTCTTAACAGATGGAAGTCATGATATATTTTACGGGAGCTAGAGCCAGTAATAAAGAGAAAGACATGCAGTCCATAAATGGGGTGAATGGGAAGGATTCTAATGCTTTTTCTGAAAATGTTGCCAATGATTTGAATTTTAAAGATAATTTTCCTTCAGCCGTCGATTATTTTATGCAAAATAAGCCCTTGGAATTTACAAAACCAGTTGTATCTGGTTATAAAAGTAGAGGAGTTTTGCTCCCATTGCTTGACCCTCATAAGGTCCATGATGTGGACAGCCTTCCATCACCCACACGGGAAACGACACCTTGTATACCTGTGCAGAGGGCATTGCTTGTTGGAGATGGTATAGTTAAACCGGTGTCACCTGCAGTGAAGGGGGCTCATGACACTGAAGTTCATAAAATTCCTCGTTATGAAACTGAAGCCCTCAAAGCTGTTTCTTCCTATCAACAAAAATTTGGTCGTAATTCATTTTTTATGAATAATGATCTACCAAGTCCAACCCCTTCTGAAGAGTCCGGAGATGGGGGTGGTGACACTGGTGTGGAGATTTCTAGTGCTCCCACTGTTGACCAATCAAAACCTGTAAATCCGCCAACGTTGGGGCAACAAGCAGTTTCTTCTCAACCCATGGATATTTCCAGTGTGCAAGGATTGACTACTGCTAATAGCCATGTGCCTGTGAGTTCTGGGTCTAATCCAGTAGTGAAACCTAATCCAGTAGTGAAAGCATCAGTAAAAAGTAGAGACCCTAGGCTTCGGTTTGCCAGCTCTAATGCTTTGGATCTAAACCACCAGCCAGCGCCCATGGTGCACAATGCACCGAAAGTGGAACTTGTTGGCAGAGGAATGAATTCAAGAAAGCAAAAGACTGTGGAGGAACCTGTTTTTAATGGTCCTGTTCTAAAAAGGCAAAGGAATGGATTCGAGAATTCAGGGTTTATTAGGGATGAGAAAAATATATCTGGGAGTGGTGGCTGTTTGGAGGACACTGATATGGCTGAACCTCAGATTATGAACAGAAGTCAGTTGGTCTCTCCAGAATCCAACCCTAGGAAATTGAACAATGAAGCTACTCGTCCAATTAATACTAGTGGTACTCCCAATGTGGTGGTTTGTGGAAATGAGCCTGTACCAGTGACAATTCCCTGTACCACGGCTTCCTTGCCTTCTTTACTAAAAGATATTGCAGTGAATCCAACCATTTTGCTAAATATACTTAAGATGGGACAACAACAGAAATTAGCAGCAGAAGCCCCACAGAAGTTTAATGATACTTTGATAAATACAATGCATCCTCCAATTTCGAGTTCAATTCCCCCGGTAAATGTTACATCTTCAATACCCTCAGCAATTTTTCCAAAACCAATGGGAGCGCTTCAGGTTCCTTCTCAAGCAGCTTCAATGGTGAGTACTAAACCTTTTAATGTTTTATTTTGAGAATGCAGATTTGATTCTTGTTTGATATATTGCCAAAAAAATAATTCCTGCTTTTAAAAACCGCCTGTTTTCTAAGCATCTTTTGGTTTTCTTCAAGTAATTTTCTTGTGCATGTTGAATAATAGACGGCCCTTGTAGGATGAGTTGGGAAAAGTCCGCATGAAACCCCGAGATCCTCGACGGGTTCTCCATGGAAATGCACTTCAAAGGGGTGGGAACTCGGGACCTGAGCTCAAAACAGATGGACCTTCTACTCCAAGTACGCAGGGAAGTAAGGAAATTTTGAATTTACAAATGCAACAGGGTCCAGCAGAAGCAAAGCCAGTGCTTTCTCAATCATCTCTGCAACCAGATTTTACCCGGCAATTCACCAAGAATTTGAAAGATATTGCTGACTTCATTTCTGTTTCCAAACCATTAGCAAGTGAACCAACGGTTTCTCAGAATCTTCCCATTCAACCAGGACAGATTAAATTAGGAGCGAGTGTGAAAACTGTAGTTTCTAATCATGATGACAAGCGAACTGGAACTTGTTCAGGTCCTGAAGTAGGTCCAGTTGGTGCTCATCCCCAGAACACTTGGGGAGATGTTGAGCATTTTTTTGAAGGATATGATGACCAGCAAAAGGCTGCTATTCAAAGAGAGAGGACAAGAAGGATGGAAGAGCAGAAGAAAATGTTTTCTGCACGCAAGCTCTGTCTTGTCTTGGATCTAGATCACACTCTTCTAAATTCAGCTAAGGTAAGCTTCAGTAGGATGAAAGAGTTCCCGTCTTGTTCTTTTCTGCTGTTTGTGGATAATATTTGAAAAAGAGTGTTTATTTCATTTTTTGATTGTACTTTTGTGCAGTTTCATGAAGTAGACCCAGTGCATGATGAGATATTGAGAAAGAAAGAGGAGCAGGATCGTGAAAAGCCCCAGAGGCATCTGTTCCGCTTTCCCCATATGGGAATGTGGACTAAATTGAGACCTGGGATCTGGACCTTTTTGGAGAGAGCTAGTAAGCTCTTTGAAATGCATCTTTACACAATGGGGAACAAGCTTTATGCTACAGAGATGGCAAAGGTGCTTGATCCTAGCGGGGTATTGTTTGCTGGACGAGTTATTTCTAGGGGAGATGATGGGGATCCCTTTGATGGCGATGAGAGGGTTCCAAAGAGCAAGGATCTGGAAGGAGTTTTGGGTATGGAATCAGATGTGGTGATTATAGATGATTCTGTAAGGGTCTGGCCACATAACAAACTGAACTTGATAGTTGTAGAAAGGTAGTTAATTCTTTAAGGCCTACTGTCTACATTTTTATATGTTCAGTTTATTGAACCTTTTTTGGATTCCCCTATCCATCTAATTATGCATGTTTGCAGATATACTTATTTTCCTTGTAGTAGGCGGCAGTTTGGTCTTTCAGGCCCTTCGCTCCTTGAGGTTGACCATGATGAGAGACCAGAAGATGGGACATTGGCATCTTCTCTGGGGGTGAGGCAGCAGTTGCATTAATCTCAATAGTCTATAAAAAAATTTCCCCATGTTCACGATCCATTCTTTTTTGTTTGCTTCGAGTAGGTTATTGAGAGACTACACAAAATATTTTTCTCCCATCAATCTTTAGATGATGTAGATGTTAGAAATATCCTAGCTGCAGAGCAAAGAAAGATTTTGGCCGGTTGTCGTATAGTATTTAGTAGGGTGTTTCCAGTTGGCGAAGCCAATCCTCATCTACATCCATTATGGCAGACAGCTGAACAATTTGGCGCTGTATGCACAAAACAGATAGACGACCAGGTTACTCATGTAGTTGCCATTTCCCTTGGAACTGATAAGGTACTTTTGGTTGTTTTTTTCTCTGCTTTCCTAACCCCACCTCTGTATTAGATGGAACTTCTATTATAATCGGATTGTCAGAAGAAAGAAATTCGTAGAAACTTCTCATAAAATGGAGCTTGCACACAAAAAACATTACCTACAGTAAATGGTCAGGAAGGATGATATGTGGATCCAGTAATGATAGAATAGGACTTAGATGATTTTTTATTTATCTATTTATTTTTTTTTTTTTTTTGTGGAAAATTGATTTTCGACCTTTATATTTTAAATTTATGATATTGTATGTCCTGAACAGGTGAATTGGGCTCTGTCCACCGGAAGATTTGTTGTTAATCCTGGCTGGTGAGATAATTTGTTCTTTTCAGTTTATGTTTTGCACTTTAATGATTGTTTTATATTATTTGATGCCAATTGTATCTTTCTTTATTTTCTCACCCTTAAAAAATACTATATACAGGGTGGAAGCATCGGCTTTGCTTTATCGGAGGGCAAATGAGCAAAATTTTCAGATTAAACCAACCATTACCTCTAACTAACCTTTTTCTCACAAAAAATTTAAGACCTGATAAAAGATTAAATCAAGTGCACATTAAAGCTGGAAAAGGTAACTATCAGGTTGTCGGGGCCGGGTAGGTTAAGGTTAGAACAAGAGGTAGATTGGCTTTCAATTTCATGTCCCCCCATTATATGCTTTTCCCTTCCATTACCAGTATATGCTTGAGAGAGGAGTATTGAAATTACTTTGGATATATGTGGCGTGAGCGTATAAAGAATTCGGCCTTGCAAGTCTTTAAATCTTGCATTAAAGGCCAAGTTTCATCTCAAAAGAAGAGTGGAGAGTGGAGAGTGGAGAGTGAAATGCTGGTTTGAGAGTCTTGAGTTCTTGACATGCCGTGGGGGGCAAGTTACATGGAATTTCTATGCAATTGCCAATTAAAATGGATGGGTGATTGTAAACATGGATGATCATTAAAATTTTGACATCCAAGATGTAAAAAGTGGGTTTAAGGTTAAACCAATTCAGCACCATGTGAACCAAGGCTTCTCTTTTAAAGATTTGAGAGTGAGAAGATGCAAAGTAAAAAAAAATGGACAGTTAAGTTATAGTAGGATTCTGATCTAACCTTTTCATTACAAGCACATTTTGCTTTTGTTTTGTTTGTTTTCTTATTTTTTTAAAAAAAAAATTGTTTTTTTTTTTTGGAAAAAAAAAATATTGCAGTTGATGTGTTTCTGTTGTGAAAGGGAGGTTTGTCCTGATTTGACAATATAAAGTTTTATTTTTTAGGACAATATAAAAAATTGGGATAATGACGCACCTAATTACATGTATAGTTGCTGTCGTTTTAAAAAATATAAATTTTAGTTTATATCGTTAAATATAATTTTTATTATTATTTGAGTAATTTTTCATCTAATTTTTGAAATAAGTTGACTATTTTTTGGTAGTTTTATGGTCTTCCAGTTATTTAGTGACTCAAAATTAATGAAAAATATTTTATGTCAGGGATTAAAATTTATAATTTTAAAATTATATGGATTAAAATGTTATTATCACAATCTTTATGATAGCTTGGTGTCATTTCCTTAAAAGAGTTGGAACTAGGAAAAAAATTGATCCTGAATTAACTTAGGCAACCACAATCATTGAAATGGACAAAAGGGAATTTGCTAAATTTGTTTTAAAAGCTAAAAGACACTGAAGCAGGACATAATCAAAAGTTTGTTTTCGTTTTTTTTTACCAGTTTAGACCATTAAAGCATATCCAGAAATGTTTCTTAGTATTCATCAATAAGCGATATCGCTTTCTAGTCGCTCCCTTTTTCTTAACAAAGATATGTCACAATGTCACATATTCGCAATCACAATGGAGTCGAATTGAAGCATAATCCTTTTATTTTTAAACATTGCGCAAGGAAAACCACAAGTGGAATTCGATCCTAAACCTCATTTTAGTAGTTGAGCCAAGTGGCACTCATTTTAGATTAGGTCTCAACATATAAGGGAGATATCATGTTCGTACAACAATCCACTAATTTATTATCATGTATGTTAAAATATTAAAAAATAATTAAAAATTGATATTATTTCATACATATCATATTTTTGTTGCACTAGAAAATTACTTCATTATTTCATCAATAAATTCATAAATAAATCTCTTAAAACCTTCAAATCGTTTTTTTAATTGTAATAAATGATACTAAAACTTCAACCGCAGATTTTGAGACCTAATCTAACTCTAACTCGAAGCTAACCCAAAATCATATATATACACCAGGAAGATGGTAACAATGTTTTAGAGTCCCGAAAGACTCAAATTAAGGAGATGATTGGCAAGTACGTAAGAGCTTAGCGGTTAGTATTAGAGTGATAAAGAAGAGTCCCATAACAATTCGGTGTCCTTGAATTTCTGTAACTCTCGCCCATTCATCACGATATCTCAATACATAAAAACCTCTGAACTTGTGTGGAGATAGATACCGAGGCCCCCTTTTTCTTTTTTTTTTTCTTTTTAAGGAAGAAGATATGGCGATTTCAACTTATCACAAGGAAAATAATAAAGAAAGCCATGAGCATGACCAGGCTGCTGCTTTTTCATGGCGGTTGGATAGGCATCAATCTCAATGGCTTCAATCCACTCTCACAGGTCTTATTCTCTTGATTTGGCTTCTTTAATTTAATTTGCATGTATTAATTAACAAAAATTCGGTAGAGGCGGCATTGTTAATTATAATGGATGATGGCGTGTCAGTGTGACGTACGTTGCATGCAGATTTGGAGAAGAGGAAAGATGCCATGCTTGAGATAATAATACAAGATGATGGAGATTCATTTGCTAAACGAGTTGAAATGTACTACAAGAAGAGACCCGAGCTTGTTGATATGGTGGCCGACTTGTGCAAATCTCATCGCTCTTTAGCTGAAAATTATGACAAATTGAGATCCCAAATATCTGTAAGAGTAGTTTCTTCGTCACCGAATTGTTTCATGATCCAACAACATAATGAAAGTGTTGTTGAAGAAGATCGTCATCATCAGTGGGCTCATGAGGTTGAGTTGGAAATGTCAAAACTTGTGGAAGAGCAGGCGGAGTTGGTTAGGAGAAATAATGAGAAGAAACGAATGATTAAAGAATTTCAGTTTGAAATCAACAGGCTCATGGATGAGAATAAGTCTTTGAAGAGTCGTTTGCTGAACTCTGAAGTTGTTGTTGTTGATGATGATGATGCTAAGAAGAAGCTCAACTCAACTCTTGTATCAAGATTTAGAAAAGCCTTTTGTATCGGCTTCTCTCGTTGATTTTTTCCCGATGATTAAACGGAGATAAAATTATATATCATAAAACTATTAATTTTAGTTTTGGAAATACTGTTATCCGATCTGAGCTTAAGCGGAACAGTTCAAACCCCAGATGTTTGGATATACCCTTTAAGGCAAAACAACATTTCCTTAGATTTGAACTTCATATGATTATGCACATGACTGCAATTCTTATTATTTATTGGTTTTTTTTTATGCAATTGTTAATTGAGTTTAAGTGTTTAATTAAGTAGTTTGGATTAATTAAGTTTTTCCCGTATGTGAAGTTTCATAAGTTTCTGGAAAAAAAAGTATAGAATATTTTGTCGCTATATATACTCCATTTTGGCATTGATCTTTCAATCTTCTAAAATTTAACATTGGGACTATTTCCCATTTTCAAAAATCTTCCTCAATCCCTTTTCTCACAATTTTACTAGCAAGTGTTCTAAATATTAAATGAGCTCGAGTTTTGTAACTGGCCTAAATGAACTCCAAGTGATCTAAAATTGACTATAATTTCTAAGTTAATTTTAAGGAAAGTTTTAAATGGATTTGTTGACACTAAATTTTCGATCATAAATAAACTATAGTTTTTCGATCTCAAAACTATTGCCTAATTTCCTTCAAACTGCAAAATGAAAATTACTCCATGCTAATATATATTATGGGGAGCGTATATTTAATATTGCTATCTTTCCCTTCTCTTTTTTAAATAGATTTTACACAAATAAAAATTATATCTCATTCTTTCAAATATTATAATTTTTTTGAATTATTACGAGACGGCTGAGTTTGGTCTCAGGGGCAATATTGGGATATTACTCCGAGACAATCATCCCTCAATAGTGAATTTGTTCGGTTTAGGGGGGAACCAAAAGCAAACTTAGCAAAAGACAGATAAATACGCCAATCGACAAAGAGATTTAAGGTGGTTCGGCGGATCCGATCCAACCTACGTCCACGGGCACAGAACGGGTGATACTTTATTATTGAGATATGCTCCTCTGCTCTGTTTTGTGTTTACAAGTCTGATGGTAATGATATTGATTCCACTTACTTACACTTTCTCATTCTATTTATAATAGTGAAGAAATCATATTCATTTTCCCATAAGGATTCCTAGTTGAAAACTACCTTCACTTCCCATATCCTATTAGGATATTGACTCATCAATCTTTCCCCATGAAAGTATGATAACTTATCTTCTTATCGGTAAAAATAGGATGTCTTATCTCCTTACCCCATAAGAATATGATAACTTATCTCTTTATCCCATAAGAATAGGATAACTTATCTCTGGAGCATATCTTGTTATCTGGTCGGTCTTTATGAGGTCGGTCACAATGGTCCTCTGAACTGAGAATGCTGCTATCGATCTGACAATACCTGTCCACCCGAGCTTAATTGGTCGGTCACTGATCACCAAGTACTCGGCCCCTTACCGTTGGCGTATGCAACACCGAATGGTCGGGTCGACATTAGTGGTCTCGATCAAGAAGAGATTACCCTTTTACACCTGTCGTACTGCTTAAATATCATAGTGCTTAAAAAACAACATCAACATTTATCCCCTAGTTCTCGGTAACAACGAGTTTGCGAGTTGATGCCGGGAACTATAAAAAAAGATGGTGTGCCGATGAATCCTTCGGTGGTCACTCCAGGAACCGCAGAGAAAAATGCATTGGCTGCAAATCCGGTCCTTCCTGCCACCTTCATGTGCTCAGTCAACGAGGATTCTGATATCTATTCGTGGAGAAAATGCTTTGCCCTTATGCTGATGACGATCGACTCAGTGGGACGTAACCCGACCCCGAGCTGAGAAAAACATTTGGCTCTGGGGGAATGTCACCTCCCCAGACCAATAGAGGGCCGACCATGAGGGAGATGCTCCGATCCCATGCCGATGATAAGTCTCTCAGTGGGACGTATCCCGACCCCGAGCTGAAGAAAGACTTGGCTCTGAGGGAATATTACATCCCCAGTCCAAAGAAGCCGACTCGGTGGGACATAACCCGACCCCGAGCTGAAAGAAAGACTTGGCTCTGTGGGAATGTTACATCCTCAGTCCAAAGAAGCCGACTCGATGGGACATAACCTGACCCCGAGCTGAAAGAAAGACTTGGCTCTGGGGGAATGTTACATCCCCAGTCCAAAGAAGCCGACTCGGTGGGACGTAACCCGACCCCGAGCTGAAAGAAAGACTTGGCTCTGGGGGAATGTTACGTCCCCAGTCCAAAGAAGCCGACTCAGTGGGACGTAACCCGACCCCGAGCTGAAAGAAAGACTTGGCTCTGAGGGAATGATAACTTATCTCTTTATCCCATAAGAAAATGATAACTTATCTCTTTATCCCATAAGAATATGATAACTTTCTCTGGAGCATATCTCGCTATCTGGTCGGTCTTTATGGGTCGGTCACAATGGTCCTCTGAACTGAGAAAGCTTCTATCGATCTGACAATACCTGTCCACCCGAGCTTAATTGGTCGGTTTTCACTGATCACCAGTGCTCGGCCCCTAACCGTTGGCGTATGCAACACCGAATGGTCGGGTCGGCATTAGTGGTCTCGATCAAGAAGTGAGTTACCATTTTACCTTGTCGTACTGCTTAAATATCATATGCTTAAAAAACACCATCAACACATGTATTATAGTACTACCAGATAACTACCGACCAAGACACCGCTCGAAATCGGCTCAAAAATATACTCTAATACATGAAAATCTGTCTCTATACTCTTCATAACCTGTGGACAGTTCAAAAATCTACTCTCATATAAGAGAACTATGCCTCCAAATCTTTCATAATATATGGAAGAGAGTAAAGTCTCCATAACTTTTGTATGGACTTGAGCTCATATTCCTCAAGAAAGAGAATAGTTTTTCGATCTCAAAACTATTGTCCTAATTTCCTTCGGGCTGCAAAATGAAAAACACTCTATGCTAATATATATTATGGGGAACGTATATTTAATATTGCTATCTTTCCCTTCTTTTTTTTAAATAGATTTTACACAAACAAAAATTATATCTCATTCTTTCAAATATTATAATTTTTTCGAATTATTACGATCTACATATATTATAATATGATATCTATTCGAACTCTAAATACATGTATTATAATACTACCATATAACTACCGATCAAGACAGCTCGAAATCGGCTCAAGAATCTACTTTAATAAATGAAAAATTTATCTCTATACTCTTCATAACCTATGGACAATTCGGAAATCTACTCTCATATAAGAGAACTATGCCTCCAAATCTTTCATAATATATGGAAGAGAGTAAAGTCTCCTTAACTTACTTGAGTTCATATCCATAAAGAAAGAGAATATTTTGAGGTTTAAAAATTAAATATCATAGTAATTAATTAATTTTTTAAAAAGAACTTTTTAAATGGATAAATACCACCCAAAAAAAAATATTTAACAGTAGGAAACAGAAGAGAGAGAGAATCACCGCCATTGTACGGCAACAGAATCGTCATTGACTTGTGTCATACTCTTCATTTACACGAAGATCTAAGCTTTCTCACTCACTCACTCACTCTCTCTCGTAACATGGACCGGGAGCTGAACCGAACCGAGAGTCCGGTTTACGGGCGCCAATGGAGCAGCGAGACCGGCAGCACCACATCTCCCGCAATGTCCCCAGCGCCACACCACCGCCACGCTCGATCCTCATCCGCCTCCGGACTTTCGAGCATCAAACGCAACCAAAACGTCGCCGCTAAAGCCGCCGCTCAGCGGCTGGCTCAAGTCATGGCTTCTCAGACGGCAGACGACGACGGCGAGGATGACGACGATCTAGGTTTCCGTTACAGTGCTCCTCCTCCTCTGGCGCTGTCTCGTGCGAGAAATGTTAACGGTGCTTCAATTGCTGGTAATGCTAATGGTTCTAGTACTAAACCGGCCGCTCCTCCTTCGAGAATCAATAGATCTCCTTCACCTGCGGTAATTTCATTACAATGTGTTACTTTTATTAGTGTTTTTTTTTTGAAGTAAATTCAAGTTAATTGAGGATTGTTTTGTAATTTTGTTTAGTTAGGTAGTAACTTAGTTGATGAACCAACGTCAGTTCGATCAACATCAACTGGACGGCCGTCGATGTCTCTTCGTGCGGCAGCGCCACCTGTGCCGCCAAATAAGCCACTGCCACTGAGGACTGCAGTTTCTTTACCGCCAATTGATCCTCCGAAAAATCATCACAGAGACAAAAGGTATAAAACAATCCAATAAATAAATTACTGTTGTTGCATCTGTTTTTTAAATATCCAGTGTTGTGTGAAATTGAGATTAATATGTGTTTATGAATGGCAGAAACTTCAGCTTGAAAGATAATGGAGATCAACGTGAAGCTTCTGTGCTTCGTGATGAAGTATGATATTAACATTTAAGTTTTATATTCATTAATTCAACGTTCAAATAATAAGTATTTCTCATTCAAAGACATGGAATTAATATATATTTGTTTATTTTTTCATTTCACAATTATTGTTAACTTGCTGCGTAATTCCTACAGCTTGATATGTTACAAGAAGAAAATGACAATATCCTTAACAAGGTGCCATATTTAATTTTCCTTTTATTTAAATTTTATAGACGTATGTATCATGTCACTTATATGAGTATGATAAGTCCTGTATTTGCTGTGCAGCTGCGACTTGAGGAAGAGAGATGTGAGGAAGCAGAGGCCAGAGTTAGGGAGCTTGAGAAACAGGTACATGATTTTTTTAAACATGTTGTAAGATTTGCGTCAGCGTTTGCAAGCGTGCATATACCTTTTGTTTATAGTCATTTCTAACAGAATATTAATATTTACAAATCAACGTGTTCGCTTTGCTACTTATTGTGAGATTTTAGGTTGCTGCTCTTGGAGAAGGTGTATCCTTGGAAGCTAAACTATTGAGCAGGTAAATTGTGCAATGTCAACCACCTTAATGTGTTCTTAATTATGTAATGTTTCTGTTATAACATCTATTGTTTCCATCTGCAGAAAGGAAGCTGCCTTGCGTCAGAGAGAGGTAATGAAGCAAACTCTACTTTTTGTTATGTAAATGACTAGGGCGAGGCTTAAATTTAAGTATTTAACTGCATTCCTGCTCTATACATGTGTTGGAAAAGCTTAGGTTTGTTTTGAGATCATAAGAACACGGATTTTTAAACTTTCAAGCATGGTTTTTGTTATCTGGAGTTTTGAACAAATTGGGAATGGTGTTTTTTTTTTTTTTTATAGAAAAACTCAAAACAAAACATTTTTCTCTTCCTCAGGCTGCACTAAAGGATGCAAAACAAAATAAGGATGGGGTAGATAAGGAAATTGCTTCTCTTCGATCTGAACTAGAGGTGACATTGTCCTTGTACATCTCATGTCATATTGTCATTTGTATAAATTTGGCAAATAGTTATAGTTATTAGTTCTTGCTACATAGTCTGTTTTATACTTTTATGCTTTAATCTTTTGCTTGATTCAGAACACGAAAGATGACACTGCTGCTGTTGTACAACAACTTCATGGAGCTGAATCTGAAGTGAAAGGACTTCGCTCAATGACACAAAGAATGATATTGACTCAAAAAGAGATGGTTTGTACTTAGTGGCGAGGAACTTATTTGTGGTTATTTAAATGAAATAATTACCGTACCTTTTATTTCAGGAGGAAGTTGTTCTTAAGAGGTGTTGGCTCGCTCGTTACTGGGGCTTAGCTGCAAAATATGGTATATACTGGATACATAATATTTCTAATTCATCACGGAAAATGAAATTCTTCTAGTTGTAAATGCTTGTTGGATTGACTTATTATTCATGACTCATGAGACAATAACCAAATGTATGATATTACAGTCCAGCCCTTACCTTTTTGTGTAAGTTATTTTCAACATCAATGAGCAGGTAACATTCTTTTAGAGCTCTGAGATTATAATTTTAAGAAGTAATTTGACTTTAACCTTACCCATTCTTTTAAAAAGCAGTTGATATTCATTTCATCCAATTTTCCTGACTTGCCGTTTCATGTAAATTTGTTTTATATTTGTAGGGATCTGTGCAGATGTAGCATTTTCAAAGTATGAATACTGGTCATCGTTAGCACCGCTTCCTTTTGAGGTTGTCATCTCTGCAGGTCAAAAGGCTAAGGAAAAATGTTGGGAAAAAGGCAAGTAACTGGAATATTGGTTTTTGCAATTAATATTGGATAGCTTTTTTTTTTTTTTTTAACAAAACCTCAAAGGTTCATCTTAATTCGATTGACAGTGGTGTCATTTTAATTACTGTACAATCTATGTAAATCATTCTGTGTGATTTTGTACTTTGAACTGAGCAGGCGATGATGACAATGAGAAGAGAAGCAAACTTGTTGATATTAGTGATCTCACTGGAGAAGGAAATATTGAGAGTATGCTTTCAGTTGAAATGGGTTTGAAGGAGCTTGCCGCCTTGAAGGTTCTTCTCCTTTTTTATTGTTACTTTATACAAGATCTAAGAGGGTCCTTGGCTCCTTGCTTCCCTCTTTGAAAGTGTTGCCGTATGTGTGACTTTTGTGATTGCTCTACTTATAAGGTTGAAGATGCTATTGTGCTTGCACTGGCCCAACAACGGCGCGCAAATTCTCTTAGAGTATCCATCTCAGGTGTGCCTTATATAACCCAGGGACAACCCAAATTTTTGTGAATACTCCCCTTCAGTAATGATCTTAATTTTTACTTTTCCAATCGATTACACTGCTTTCAGATATCAAATCTCCTCGTGATCCTAAGTTTATGGAGGCATTTGGTGAGTTGTAGTTTTAATTGCATATCTGATGCACATTCCTATGAGAAGTAGTTAATTCAGTGCATTTAAAATTTTCCAATATAAAAAAAATTAAAGTATGTTTTGTTTATGGTCAATGGTGGAAAGAATTATGATTATAGTAGCTTGTGTTTTGTGCCTGGGTGCATTATTGGTATGTATTGTTTTATGTTAACATATGAGCACAAACTACACATTCCTAATGGTCATAATACTGTTAAGAGTGTGTCTCATATAAGTAATTAATAGGTGAGTTGTCACGTAAGTTGTGGGGGTGCGGGGGTGAAGCCCCTGCGGTACGGTTTGGGGGGTATTTAAGCATGCTTTGAAACCTAATCGACAATAGTTAATAAAATCGTAAGCCGAAGAGTGGACGTAGACAAATTGCCGAGCACTATAATTCTCTGTGTTTTCTTTACTTTCTTTACCGCATTACTTTAACAACAAATATATCATCTATAGGTTGAGAATATATCAAGAGGTATTTTTGGTTAATTTTCAGCTAGTTTCGGTTTTGCATCTAAATGGGATGTTGGAGGCTGTCTTCACAGACCTGAATGCTAACCATATTTAGATACTTTTAATTTTTGAATTTTAATTAATTATCATGGGACCATATCATTGAGATCAACCCTTGTATTCCTGCAGAACTCAGCCCAGAGGAGTCAGAGGATGTTCTATTCAAGGAGGTTTGGCATTTATTTCTTGATTGCTTCTTGTTTTAATCTCCTTCATATTCTTACACTCCCACGACATTATGGATTCTGCAAAAGCTTATGGTTTCCCAGGCCTTCCTGTGAAAGCTTATGAAAGACTACTGTTAGAATAACTAGAACTTCTCTCTTTTTATCCTACTGTGTAACGTTGTGGCCACAGATGAATTTCTCCTGGTTAACATGGTCACCGTGTAATGATTTTCACAAGCGTTTCACTTTAATATACTGATTTGACGCAATATTACATATACATACCATCCTGAATATGATTATATAAACACGTGTGTCATCCTGAATTTGATTGTGTAAACAATACACTCGTTTATACAGGCATGGCTTACGTACTTCTGGAGAAGAGCCAAAGCCCATGGTATTGAGGAGCACATTGCCAAAGAGCGGCTTGAGTTTTGGATCAGTCGCAGTGTACATTCACCTAATTCTCATGACTCTGTTGATGGTAATTTCAACTTAATTCTCGGAATTTATTTATTCACATATATCACCCCACTTCTTTGTCTGTGTGAGGAATGCGAAGGAAATGATTATTGTTCCATCAGCTCATAAATTCATTTATATCAATGCAGCTTTATGTTTTCTTACATATTTCAATTTATTTTGTGATTTATCTTTGTTTAGTTGAGCAAGGTTTGATGGAGCTAAGGAAACTGGGGATAGAACATCGACTTTGGGAAGCAACTAGAAGAAATTGAGCTGGACCTCTTCCACTGAAATTTTCCAACGATTGCTGTTTGTGCTAATTTTATAGTATTGTAACATTTTGTAGATGTGTGATAAAATGATTTTCCTCGCAGTCGGTATTAGTGATATTGTAAAATGTAATATTCATGAGTCTAACTCAATCCAAACCAACTTAGGAGCCGATGTGGGAACATGTCACGTAGATTGTACCATTTTCTAAATGTGTGATAAAATGGTTTTCCTCGGCCAGTATTAGTGATATTTGTAAAATGTAGTATTCATGAGTCTAGCTCAACCCAAACTAATTTAAGAGTAGATGTGGGAACATGTCACGTTGATTGTAATATTTTCTAGATGTGTGATAAAATGGATTTCCTCGCAGCCGGTATTAGTGATATTGTAAAATGTAGTATTCATGGGTCTAAATCAACTATAACTAGTTTAGGAGTTGACGTGATAAAATATCACGTGGGTAGGTAGTGAGTGTGACTCAGATATTATGTTCATGCGTCTAACTCAATCTAAAAGTCAATTTAAGAATATAAGATTATCCAATACTTAAATTTTAAGTTTATTTTCATCCATCTCAGTCATGTTTTCTCCACACTCCAGTTCTATATATGCACCAAATGATTACAACTAGTAATTTCCAATTGACATTTGAGTTGTAATTTCTGATTTAGGATTTTAAATTGGCTGATGCAGAGTTCAACGGTACTAACTACCACTTCATCCGGGTAATGTAATTTCTTGAACTTGAAATTTACCATGATTTGATTATCTTGGTCGTTGAAACTGAAACTATCTCCACTCCACAAAAACATAAACACGATTTCTAGCAGCACTGATATGATTGAACAAAAAAGAAAAGAATCTGAAAGGATTGTGCCTGATATCAGAGAGACTGGGAATCTGTTAAAATTGATGACAGAGAAATAATCTCAATCGAAATGATGAAACAAATGGGCCCTAAGCCCACTGAAAGAGGTAATTTCTGGAATTTTCTCTATTTCATCATCATTATCTCAAGGAAAGATAAAAGTGGCTCAGATCCATAATTGCAGGTACCTTTTCTTGTGCTATTTCATTTTCTCAGAGTTGCTATTTTACAAAATTTCAATCGAATATGTTTGAAAATCTTCGATCAAAATGCAATTATTAATTCTGTGGAGCCCCAATTTTTTTTTTTTATTTGTATATTGGCCTAGTCTTAGCTAGCACTAGCAGCTGTAAATTGCAAATAAGACACCCGCTCTTGTACAGGAAAAAAAGGCCCACAGCCCCACAAGAGGCCCATCCATAACGACTTTAGACGAAAATAGAAAGAATAAATTAATTTCCTGGAACTTGATTTTGTCATTTCTCTAATGGAACGTTGTAAAAATGGCCGTTGGATCACTTCACTGGAATCTCTCTAGTAAAACTTTCTAATTGAGTTCTGGTCCCTCTCTTTATTTCTATATATCAAGTCTCTTTCACACTGCCTATGCCCACTTAGCATGCGTTGCAGGTTTTGTATATGTTATTATTGTATTGTATTCTTTTTTTTGAATCGTTGAAAATTCCGCCACCAAATCATCCCTTTCGGGTTTAAGCAAAGTATTTAAAACTCTCGGCTATCCCAAACTCTTACAATAAACACACTCTTTGGATTCGAACCCATAACGTCAAGGTGAGATCCTGAACCTTATATCATCAAGCCACGTCCCAAAGGACGTATTGTATTGTATTGCATTGGCTCTTTCTTAACTAAACAATTCACATTCATAGCCTCTTACCAAAAGTATAGGCAAGTAATAAATTGTCTATGAATTTTGAGGCTGATGGGCATGTGCTCTCTTGAATATAATATTGACAATGTGCTTTCTTTTTTGTTGAAAAAGTTGGGCATGGGGAAAGAAGATAAAGAAACTACAATTTCTAAAGGTTATTTTGACCTAATTCTCTTCCCCTTTACCTTACAGTTTTTCACTTTTATTAAGTTATATTACATGATGGACCCTACCCTAATAAGTATCAAAACCCTAATTACAATTTACACACTTGTTTAGTTTGTTTGTTTAATTTCCACTAGGTTATTATTTATATTTCAAGACCAAATCAAATTCATACTTGGGTTTTGTCTCCTTTTTGTTTTCCTTGGTAATTATTGCTTTGAAATGATTACATTCAATTATGTTTTAAGTGCAACTCTTTAGCAAAATACACTTTGACATCTGTCTGTAGGGATTATGGAAGTTAGTTGAGATGGGCCACATATAAGCTCAATAGAAGGTGGTTGTCACTTTTCATCAGTTTTTTAAAAATTAGATACGTAATTGAATCGAATCCGTAATTTAAAAAAATTTAATTAGGGACTAATTCGACCGATTCATTATTACATTCAATTATGTTTTTAAGTGTAATTCTTTAACAAAATACACTTTGACATCTGTTTGTAGGGATTAAGGAAGTTAGTTGAGATGGGCCACATATAAGCCTAATAGAAGGTGGTTGTCACTTGTAATTAGTGTTTAAAATTCGGACCGGTGATCTAAAATGTTCAATATATCATTAGTTTAATAGGTTGAACTGTTTCAGTTGAACTGATAAAATCAGATGATTTCATAAATAATTTTAATTAATTAAAAATTAAAAATTATTTGTTGGTTTAAAAAAATTAAGAATCGGCCATGTTCGGTTCACTAGTTTGACCAATTTTGACCTATTTTATAGAAGTTCGACTTTTAGTGTTTAGTCGAATCGAACTGACCGTCGGTTCTCGATTCGACCGGTTCAATCGGCCGATTTAATCCGTTTTTCAAAACACTGCTTGTGATTGTGGGGAATTGAAATATAAGTATGTTTTTCTAATAAGGTTTACCTTTATTTTTTTTGTTCGTCTCTAGAAATGGTTAATGTTAATCTTATTGTGTTAAAAATCAGTCATGTCTGGTTCACTGGTTTGATCAATTTTGACCTATTTTCTAGAGGTTCGAATTTTAACGTGTAGTCGGATCGGATTCACGATTGATTTCCAATTCAATTGATTCAATCAGCTGCTCCCATCCGATTTTCAAAACACTGCTTGCTTATGATGGTAGGGAATTGAAATATAAGTATGTTTTTCCATTAGGGGTTTGCCTTTTTCTTTTTTCTTTTTTCTTTTTTCTTGGGTCTCTAGAAACTGTTAATGTGAAATTGTTAATCTTACTGTGTTAAAAAATATAAATAAAAATGATTTTGACAAATAGCATGCCATGCTTCTTCTCATGATGATCATATCTTCTCCAACATGCTCAAGTGCAAATCATTACCCTCTTGACCCTATCTTCACAATAGAGGAAGAGACACTTCCTTCTTATCTAGCTACCTCATCCAAACCCTATCTCTGTGACACTCCTTTTTTCTTTTCTATTTTTTATTTGGACACTTTCATTTAATTCACTTTCATTTGTCTACAACATTTTATACTGTCCTTTACCTTAATGCAATGGTGGGTTATAAGTTCAACCACTAATTGTATTTATAGATTTAAAAAAAAAAAAAAAGGAAATAAAATGTGGGTATTTTTTTATTGAGAAAGTTAGATAGCTTTTTTCCTAGTGAACATTTAAAAAATAACCATCAAAAGTGCTTTTTGTAGAAAAATAAAAATAAAAAATAAATAAAAGGCTAAGAGAAAGAAAACAAATTGTAAAGCTATGATTCTGTTTTAAGCCTCCAGAAAGCTTACACAATACAATGAGCTTCATCTTTTATTTCCATTGCTTTGCACATTTTCCAAACTTGGCCTACCAATACCATACCCAATTACCCATTTCTCATTTCCTCTTTTATCCAAAAGTTACCTCAATGCTACCCAAATTTCATTGTGTTTTTTTTTTTTTTTTTTTTTTTTAAAAAAAAAAAAAAAAAAAAAAACTTATTAACATTTTATGCAATTATATTATGAATGTATTTATTTGTTGTCATCAAATGGCGTGACTTGATGGTATATGGTTCATTATCTCACCTTGAGGTCATGAGTTCAAATTCAGGGAGTCCGTTTCTTGTAAGAGTTTGAGATAGTCGGGGGGTTTTACCTATTCCGCTTAAGCCCGAAATGAGTGATTTGACGGTGAGATTTACAACGATTCCGAAAAAAAAAAAATGTATTTATTTGTTTTATTTTGGCATGTTTTGAATTTATGAAAGATTGAGACATTACCTAGCAGTGAAGCAAACAGAACATTGAATAAGGGATCATATTTTGTCGTTCATGGCCTGCCACATAAAAGAAACAATGGCAAAAAGCCAATCTCACAGGCTGGGTAGTGGAGCTAAGACACACACACACAAATATATAATCAACTCTTAGACTAATGGATTTTGGATCCAAATCCTCTTTTATTCTGCAAATATTCTCTGCACCAAATGAACCATCAACTATCTAAGATGTCAAAAATATAAAATGTCCAAAAAGTACAATTTTCAGAAGAAATAAATAAATAAATATATATATATATATATAAATTTAAAAGAAAAGCATTGGATTTCAAATGGGTAGGAGAGTAAATTAGTTCTATAGTGCTATCAATATCAAATAACTCACATGCCACTCTGTGGAATCCACCATTTCATCTTTCTTTTTATTTTTTATTTTATTTTTTTTAGTCTTATATTTAATTCACATCCCCATACATTTTTGCTTCTCTAAACCTTCACATCATTGATTTCTGAATTCACGTCTGCTTCACGTCATTGTTTTGTGTTACATTTGTGCTTAAGATTAAATTTAATTATATCAACTGGGTAGTTGAAGAAACAGCTGGAGGATTTGGATTCAGCGTGGAACTGAATTGAATTATAAATTAAGATTAATATATATTTGATAATAATTTAAATATAATTAAATACACATGACATAATATTATAAAAAAATTGACACGACGCAATTCAACACTCGATCCAAACTCTTGTGAAAATGCCTTCTGCAACTTTCTAGGTAAATAGGCCCCATGCATGGCCACCCTCGTATAGACCCGGCCACGGTTCCAGTTTAGAATCAGAATCGAACCGGTTAGAACCGGACTTTGTGAAAATGCCTTCTGCAACTTTCTAGGTAAATAGGCCCCATGCATGGCCACCCTCGTATAGACCCGGCCACGGTTCCAGTTTAGAATCGGAATCGAACCGGTTAGAACCAGACTTTGTGAAAATGCCTTCTGCAACTTTCTAGGTAAATAGGCCCCATGCATGGCCACCCTCGTATAGACCCGGCCACGGTTCCAATTCAGAATCGGAACCGAATCGGTTGGAACCAGACGATTCCGGTTCCAATCGGAACCGAACCGGCGGAACCGTAATATTTCGGTTCGGTTAGAATTCCCCCTAACCGAACCGAATCGAACCGCTTGAACCGTTCGGTTTCAATGATTCTACGGTGGAATCATTTAATTTTTTTAAATCATTATTAAAATAAATAAAAAACCGGAATGAAACCGAACCGGAACTGTTCGGTTCGGTTCCTGTTCCGATTTCGATTCCTAATTCCACAAGTGTGGAACAGAAACGGTGGCCACATATAACCCTCACACCACCAGTGAAACAAATTCAAAGGGCATTGGCTTGATCACAAAGAAAGGCTCTTTTAGTTACTGTTTTACATATTTATTACAGTTGCATGCAAGGTCAGTCAGACAAAATGAAAGGAAAAGACTCATAACTAGAACATGTCAAACAAGCAAAAGATTCTAATTGATTGAATATCTGCTGCCAAACAATTTTTTACAAGAAAAAAAGTTATGTCTCCTCCTCAGTCCTCCCACTAAAATACTGTATACTAGAAGAGGACACACCGCTAAAATGTCAAGTATCATCATTATTTACTGTATTGAAAGCAAAATGAATGATGTTGGTTTGTATGCCTTTTTGATTTTTCTATCACGAAATCATTATCTCATTAAATTCGGTGAAATATAAGTCGTTTTTTTTTTATTATGATTTTTGTAACTTAAGTCGTTCTTGATATATGAGATTATCATTTACTTATTTTTCTTATTAGACACTTAAAAATTTTATGTTATATATATCTTAATCGTGTTTCTATTATCTTCTCACTCCATAATACACCTATTTTATGAGATGATCTTAAAATCATAGGTGGTTCGATCATTAACTAATATTTTTTTTTTGAAACAGATTAAGTAAATTTCATTACTGAAGCCGATCAATAATACATTTAACATTTGAAAGAAACTCGTCCTTCCATTGAACAGGAAAAGATGCCCCTATGGCAATCATTGCAAACTCATGGGCAAGACCATTACAGATCCTAGGAGTATAACAAACCGAGTGACCACGAAAACGTGTAAACTTCTCCTTAATATCTTGAATGATCCAGAAAATTTATTTTCTAGTGCTCGTCCTGTAATTAACATTACTAATTTTTATGTTAAAAATAATAAATATTCCTTAATTAATTATAATATTAAATTATTACTTTTAATAAATATTTACCTTGATTTTTATTATTTTCTTTTTCTAATAATATCACTAATTTAACAAACTTCGCTAATGAATCACCAAATCCAAAAAAATTCGCTATAAATTTAGGAAACAGCAGAAAATTCATTAAATGGGAAAAATGAAAAACAAAGATTTGGATTTTGTACTTGATTTGATTATATGATTTCTGGAGTTAATCAACCAAGTGCTTATTCTTTCTGGGAAATCCAAAAAGTGTAATTTGTCATAAGCCAGGATTCCCCCAAAACCTTTTTTGAAAACAGAAACAAATTTTTAATTTTTTTTTTATAATAATTTTATAATTTCTTGCAAAATTTCTTCACAGATATAATTACTTACCCTTGTTGTCATTTCACCATTTTTTTTCAAAAAAAAAAACAATTCTTCTGAGGAAAAAAGGTGAAGCAAAGCATTTCTGTAAAGTACCTTTCCATGGAGAGCAGCAGGTTACAGGTTACAGGTTACTCTGTAGAAGAAGAGTATTTTTGGCTTGCTTCTTGATTCTAACACAAGACAAAACAAAAACAAAAACAGTAAGTTCTGTATCTTCCGTGAGCAAATTTCAGGATCATAATTAATAAAACAAAAATTATATTAGTTATTATACACACGTTCGATTTTATTTTTAAATAAATAAAAATTATATTATAACGTAAAATTTTTATTTATTCGAAAACAAAATCTAATGTTTCCATTGAGAAGAGTAGCTCCTTTTTTATGCCAGAGGGTCAGCTAACTCTTCTCAAATTTTTTAAACTATTAATATTAATTAAATAGTAAAAATATCATTTAATTTTATAAATTAAATCCTTACAAATTATAAAAATTTATCCGAAAACCTCTCCCTTCCGTGAATGACGAGAAAATCTTCTATGCAACAGTGGTACCACTTCATTCATGCAACAAGTCAATCATCCATTGCAATACGTGCTAAAAAATTAAAAAACAACTAAAAAATAGGTGAAGAAATTCTACATATCATTTTTTAATTCGTTTCTATCCACTGTTGCAGTAAATAATCTACTGAAGGACACCTCTGTTTCAGATTAAACTCAAAATTCTCTCAAGTTTATCTTTTGACCCAAAAGAAAAAAGTTAATTTTTCTTTATTATAATAAAAAAAATAATAACTTCCCCCACACTCACACTCAATATATATAAAGCTTCCCCACTTAGCAGCAGCAACTTAGCTTAGTGGCTTCTCTCTTTATAATCTCTTCTCCAGTGTAAATACCAAATGGCTTCTTTACCGTTGAAAGTGGTGGCATTTGCTGGAATTTTGATTCAGCTATGTTTTTTCATACAAGTAGAGGCTTATGCTTCTCTCTTTGACGGAATCACTGCGTTACCGGGTCAACCTCAAGTCGGGTTTCAGCAGTATTCGGGTTATGTCACCGTTGATGATAAGAAACAGAGGGCTCTGTTTTACTACTTTGCTGAAGCTGAAATTGATCCTGCTTCTAAGCCTCTTGTTCTCTGGCTCAATGGAGGTCAGTAACACAATAAAATTTTGTTTTTTTTCTTGGGTTGACTTTCATTTACATGGATTTTGATTATTTCTTTGTGATTTTTTTTTTTTGGGGGGCAGGTCCTGGCTGTTCTTCTTTGGGAGTGGGAGCATTTTCTGAAAATGGGCCATTTAGGCCTAATGGGCAAGTGCTGGTGAGGAATGAATATAGCTGGAACAGAGGTATTATCATTTGTAATCTGTAAATTTTGATCTTCTTATGATGAATTAAAGATTTTAATTTTGATCATTTTGTCTCTGGGTATGATTCAAAACAACACAAAAATGCTGATTTTTTTTTTTAATGTTCATTGTTCTGCAGAAGCCAATATGTTGTTTTTGGAGACTCCCATTGGAGTTGGATTCTCTTATTCAAAAGATACCTCCTCTTATGAAGGTGTTAATGACAAGATTACAGGTATTTCTCATCAATTTGAATTGAATTATAAACTATTTTTTTTCCCAAATTTTATTTGTGCAAGAATTGCTGGAGATGAAACAAAATCTCTGTGCTGAATATTCAAGTCCACTTCTGCTTTTTCCTATTTATTTATAATAATTTTTTTTTATTCTTTTACTAATTTTGGGTTACCCTTTCCTCTTTTGAAAGTCCTTTTGGGTTCCTTTCCTATTCTTTTTTTTTTCCCTTAAAGAAATGCTAGCCAGAATATTTTTCATCATGATGTGGCATTATGCATTATATTTTACTTTACAGTTATGCAATGTTCAATGCTTACTGTTATTGTTTTGTTGTTTTTCTCTTGAGTTGACAAAAAGTTTTTTACTTTACAGACTAAATTGCACTTTCTGAAACATCTTATTTGTCTTTGTAATAATATAGCAAGGGACAATCTAGTGTTCTTGCAAAATTGGTTTCTCAAATTCCCTCAATACAGAAACAGAAGTTTGTTCATTACAGGAGAGAGCTATGCTGGTAAATTTTGCTGCTAAAAAAAAATATATGCTCTCTTTTATAATCAGAATGATTCAGTTTAGATATGAACATATTTCTTGTTTCTATCTATAACTAGGACACTACATACCCCAGCTGGCTGACCTTATTCTTGAGTTCAACAAGAAGGAGAAGTTGTTCAATTTGAAAGGAGTTGCTGTGAGTAATGAGATAAAAAAAAATTATTATCTTTTACCTTTGGTAGTGAATCTTGTTCTTTAACTGTTATAATATGTTTCTTTTTATCTAAATAAGTGTTTCTTTTTTTACCCTTTCATTTGATTGCAGCTGGGTAACCCAGTTTTAGAATTTGCTACTGATTTCAATTCAAGGGCTGAATTCTTCTGGTCTCATGGACTGATTTCGGATGCAACATACACAATGTTCACTTCTTTCTGCAACTACTCTCGATATGTAAGCGAGTATTACAGAGGATCTGTGTCTCCTATTTGTTCAAGAGTGATGAGCCTAGTGAGTAGAGAAACCAGTAGATTTGTTGATAAATACGATGTTACTCTTGATGTCTGCATATCTTCTGTGCTCTCACAATCCACAGTCTTTACTCCCAAGGTGACCACTTTATTAATCTATCATTTGTAAATTTTCTTTCCCTTGCTTGCTTATCTAAGTTAGCATTCAATTTATAATTTAGCTTTCTGTATCTTTGACCACAGCAAGTCGGTGAAACGACAATAGATGTCTGTGTGGAAGATGAAACTGTTAATTACCTTAACAGGAAAGATGTGCAAAATGCTCTCCATGCCCGTCTTGTAGGAGTCCGTCGCTGGGCTGTTTGCAGCAAGTAAGTCTCTTCTTGGGATGATATCAAACAAAAATCACCATCTTATTTTACAGGCACGAGAAAATAAACTGGAGATGGTGATATCTTTTGATTGAATTACTAATTATTTTAATTTCTACGTTCTGACTACAGCATCCTAGATTATGAACTACTTGACCTGGAGATACCAACAATCACCGTTGTTGGAAAACTCGTCAAGGCAGGGATCCCTGTCCTTGTGTACAGGTAAATGTCTCAAACCTTGAAGCTTCCATTCCATTCCCTTCCCTGTTAAGGTCACGAGGATCTTTTATAATAGAAATGATACATGTTGGTTTTTGAATTACAGTGGTGACCAAGATTCTGTTATCCCATTGACTGGTAGTCGAAAATTAGTGAATGGGTTGGCAAAGGAATTGAAATTGAGAACCACTGTGCCTTACAGAGTATGGTTCGAGGGGCAGCAGGTAAATAAATCTTTTCACGACTATAAAATCAAAGTTCAAAGTTTTTTGGAAGAGTAACAAAATCATTATTGCTTTTATTCTCCAGGTTGGTGGATGGACTCAAGTTTATGGCAACATCTTATCCTTTGCCACCATTAGAGGAGCATCCCACGAAGCTCCATTCTCTCAGCCTGAGAGATCACTTGTGCTGTTCAAGGCATTCTTGGACCGCCGGCCTCTACCAGAAGTATTCTGATCTTACTGATCTGTTCTGTCATGCTGGTAATGCAGATTTAAGATTGTAAGTAAAGTTTGAGCAACTGTTAATCGTCTCTGAGAAAGAAAAGAAATTGCATTTGTTTGTTCGTTGTTCCTCGAGTTTGTCCATGCTATGGATGTAGCAAAATTTTGTAAAAAAACAAATTCTGGGAAAGTAAAAATGTGTCGAGTTTTTTGTGAATTCCCAATGTTTCATTATAGCATAACAGTAGAAACTTTTCAATCAACAAAGGTGTTTTATTAATTTACATTTTATTGAAGCAACATTTTGACAGGCAAAAAAGAATAATGTAATAAAACTTATTAGGTAATAGTCATGTGAAGAATGATCATGAAAATTTTAAAGGGCTTTCAGAGCAATTGGAAACAACAATGGGAGCTTCAACTTGCATTTTCAAACAATTGAACTCCAAAGCTAATATGGGTTTTGATAACATCACCGATATGCTCAGGTTACGGCCATTATCAGAGTTTAAGCTTTTGCAATTATGGTGGCCCAAAGATTGTTCAATGGTGTTCTCTTTTGGTGCAATGGATGGCCCTAAAACTTTTGCTGGCTCCACTGCTCTCACCCTGCACATACACATCATTGATTCAGGAATCATATTCACTACAATGAAATCAGAAAACAATGCATAATTCTAACAATTTTTCTTTGACTTTATTAACAAATTACAGGAAAGGAAAACAAAAATAGAGGTTTTGCATTCAGCATGGACCATAATAATAACTTCCAAGGGGTTGCCTCAGTGGTAAATATCTTGGGCTTGAGTGGTTTACTCCCTCTCAGGTTTAAGGTTCGAATTCCACTTAAATGCATTTCCTTGAGCTATGTCTCTTGGTATAAAAAACCAGCGACTTATCCTGATTTGTGCTGGGAAATTTCTGAGGGCACAGAGCACAAGTCTCGATGATTAGTCGAGGTGCGCGTAAACTGACCCGGACACCCCGGTTATCAAAAAAATGACCATAATAACACTGAAAAGGGAAAATAGGGATTACTCAAACTATCTTTACCTATATTTACCCACATATTCATATTTTTACATTCTTACAGATAATGTGACTTTTTGAATATGCGGACCACTGAGCTACGCACCCAAGTGGCTAAAAAAAAGGGTTTCATAGGAAGATTAAAGCGTTGGAAGCAAATATTGGTGCTTAAAATACCTGCACTCCACATGGCAAGAATACTTTAAAAGGTTGGGAATATGCTCTGTGTGGCCGCTGCAGATTCACAAGATAGAAATTATCCCAGTTGGAAAATGGAATTTTAAACAAATAATATGAAACATAGATTGATGGAGAACATACCTAAAACTTGGGAGTGACATTTGGATTCTTGGCCCCAAGCACTTGTCAAATTTTAATGAAGGCACTATCATCAATTTCACCAAGCACAAGACCAAAAAAAACATGCAATACCCATCAATTTGAAGAATGATATATATATATATGTTTAATTATAAGTCTCCAAGCACAGAGATAAAATTGTTTTGGTCTCCAATCTTAGAATGCTGGTCACTTCAAGTATCCTTAAAAGACAAAATTTAAGTAGTTGTACATGGTCCACTACAATGTTTTAGTGGGGAGAGGCTAAAGGGGACCCTAAACTGATATAGGAAAAAATGTCCTTGTAATAGAGCTTGTATAAGATTGAACAATTTAAGGATTCTGGAAAAAATTCATAGTCTAAATAGTAGTAATTTTTTGCTTTTCAGACAAAAATGCAAATCGCAGTGATAACATAGCGGCAAAGTAAGGGTGTGGTATGATGACAAATGACTTAAAACTTGGTTGTCAGGTCCTAGATTCGTTTAGGGGGATGCATTTTTTTTAGGAGTCTGGGACAGGCTTAAGCCCGGGTCGAGTGATTTGGCGGCAGGATTTCCAACGTTTCCCAAAAAAAAAGTAAAAAGTAAATCAACTCACCATGAGTTGCAAGTTGGATGTTGCAGATATCTATTGAAGAAGGACCCTCTATTTCACTCACTTGTACATCAATGGAATCCTTCGGAGAACAAAGAGTAGCACCCAAACCCATCATGCTCAGAAAACCATTGAATTTGCCCTTTGGTTGCCCTTGAACTGCGGTAATTCTCTATTTTACACATTAAAGGGAATGTAAAACTGTTAAATTTTTGTTTGAAACAACTAAACTTCTTTGAAGGACTGATGGCCAAGCCCTAGCTGATGTAATAAAATGCAAGCTCCATGATAAACACATACGTCAGTTGGTATAAACACAGCAATAAGCCATTTTTGACTTTGAAATGTTGCATAAGCTAATTACAAGTTTATTTTAATTGGAAAATTCAAGAGCCATAACAGCCATAACTAAGATTGTAGAAGAAGGATTACCTTTTTAAACCGAGCAACCTGACTTGGAAGCCCCACATGCTGCAAGAGAAAATGCAAATGAGATCATGAATCCATGAACCAGAATGAAGGAGATATAATAGCTGTTCTTTTAAATGCATTCTTCTTCATTGGTGATGTGCCATCATATTCTTGTTCAAATTCCAGGTCTCGCATATATTACAAGACATAAAGAACTGCAATGGTGAACCAAATTTAAATTCTACCCATTTTCATTTACATCTTTGCCCAGAATCTTCACCAATTATATGAAACAATAAGATATCGCCATTAAATAGTTTGACTTTCATATATATAGAATATGTTCAAATTATCGGAATATGCATCAAGAAATTTTCATATTTCCACCTCGCACCTTTCTTCCATGATCACAAGCCTCATCACTGTTCACAAGCACCTTAGCAGCCCATCTGTTGCAAAAGAAATGAAGTATCTATTCATTTAGTGGGGAATATGAACAAGTTGAAGTTTTAGTTGCAGATCCCATGAACCTCAAACCAACTTGACCAGAGACATAATTAAATAATGATAGTGGGAGAAATAAAAACGAGGTTAGCAGACATATGAGAATAAGAAAGGATTTCGGCCCACAGATAGAAACTCAGATTCTTTCAGGTGGGTTATAAAAAAAATTGTCTCTAGTGTCTTATTGTTCCATGGATGCATGAATCTGACTCATCCACTGAGTCAGATAAAAACAACTTGACCAATATATGAGGCCATTTATAGGATTCACAAAGTAACATACAGGATTTATGTAGTCTAAAACAATGTTCCTTTAATAGCATAATTTAATAAACACTAAAGGGATTATGGGATATTCCAATTGAGGAAGTTGAATGGCCTAAATATAAGCTCTAAGTAACTAGTCTTTTTTGCTAGGAAAATTATGGAGTTTTTCTCTCGAAACAAATTGAGAATAGTTTATCTATTACGATACAATTAAGCAAAGATAGGACAAGAAACATACGCACAAGACGTTGGGGGATTCCACACAATTCCTGCAATCACCACAAGCTGGGGAAAATACACAGAAACAAATAAGTCTAGTTGAATTCAATGTAACTTTAGAAGCAAATCTAAAAATTCTCTGTAACAACCATTTCAGCAAATATGTACCACCTCATCAAAGATCCCAGCTGGACTATCTTCATAGCTAGCAAGGAAAAAGCCACCAAGTGTGTATCTGCAATTTAAAACTCAGATGAATTTGTAGAAAAATGGGAAAAAAAAAAATCAAACTCAACTATTCGAAGCGTATGAGAACCCAAATGCTTCAACTAATTTGAACTCCTTTGGGATGAATGCTCGAGCAGTTTCGGCTTTCACAAGATGAAGCTGGTACAGTGCACTGAAATTTAAGAGAAAAAAGTGCAACAAATTCATATCTACATATTAAGTAAAGACAGACAACAATTAAACTATTAACTAGAACATAGAAATGGGAAACAAAAAAGAGTACACTTGCCTGCCTCTAAAGATCCATGGAGGCTTGCCATAGCCAGATGAACATTTTGATCCTCCAATCTCCATGAACTGCAGCAGGCTTGAATACTAATTTCTTAAAAGGAAGATTTTGAGATGCCAAAGATGTTTTCAACTCAATCCATCAAACTAATACCTAAGAAAACAAAATTAAAAAAAAAAAAAAAAATACCATCTGTCTATGAGCTACTCTACAAATGAAAAACAGATCTTTATTGCTCTGAATTGTCCTGCAATAACCACTGAATCTTTAGAAGAATGTCAACAAGATCAGCTGATAAAACTTAACTCTCCTTTAAGGGAAATTCAAATCTTGAATCAAACTAAAACCTGGGTTCCATTCTGGGTCATCTTCTCAAATTCATTTCTCTGTCACTTACAAAAACTAAATTAACAAGTTCCAAGCTTGGTAGAAATAACAAAAACAAATAGACTTACTTGTATATATACTCAAGTTCATTCAAGATTCTAAAAGGCAGAACAAGAAAATATCAAAAAAAAAAAACCCATTAAAAAGCTAACAGAAGCAAAATTATATACCTTATATGCAAGTAAACAAGAAAGTAGTGCTTGTAAGCAGCCGTAGCAAAGAAGGCTTTTTTCAGCTCACAGATATAAAAAATTGCGGCAAAAAATATAAATTATAAAGAGAAAATGACAGATACCCAGAAGATAAAATAGTAAAAGTAGCATGAAAGTGAGTGAATTTAATTAAGGAGAGGAACCGAACCGACACATTGAAGGAGATTGGTGAGCTAAGCATAAGCAGTCGAAGTGGATAAACTTTATCTGCATTTCCATCCAGTGGTTTTGGCGCCAACTGAAATCTAACAAGTAACAATACCAAATTCGTGATATGTTACAGTCACAGCTTCGTAATCAGTGACGGTCCCCAACACCAATTTTTAAAATAAATATTTACTAATAATATATATATATATATATGATAATCTTCGATTCCGAACGTCCGGACCCGAAACTATCATATAAATATCATATTATATATTTAAAAGTTATTTTTCTTAAATTTATAAATTTAATTTTAAATAAAATTTTAAGATTTAACTAATCCATGGATGGGTGGACTATCCCAGGGCAGCTCAGTTCATAACACCACTTCTGTTTATTTTTTATTAAAAATAAATCTCTTTCTTTGTTTTTTTTGCTCCTTTGTTTATTATTTGTTTTTGTGATCCGATAACTTGATTTCTGATTTCTCAGTGACGCAAACATTTGCAGGCTGTTACCCAAAAAAAGAAATCCAACTTGTTCTAAAAATATCTTCCAATTCTTTATTCCAAATTGATTTTAGTATCTAATTTATATACTCTTTTTTCTTTCCTTTTCTAATTAAATGTATTTCTTAAGATTTAAACCAATCAGACTATCTTTAGATTTTTTTTAAAATCTTCAAAAATCTTATATTATTATCAGTGTTTTCATAACCGGATCGATGATTGAACCGGTGAATTAAAAAATTTAATGAGTCAGTGATTCGATCAGTTGAATCGTTTTAAAAAAAACGACAGAATCGGCCAACGTTATAAATAGTAATATTTAATTAAAAATTATTAAATTTTAGTTTTTGATTTTAAAAAAAAAAATTGAACTGGTTCAGTTTGCCAGTTTTTTTTTTATCGATTTTAACCGATTTTTATTATTTAATCGAACCGATCTCATGATTGATTTTTGATTCGACCTGTTTGATAAGCCAGTCCGATCCGATTTTCAAAACTATGATTATTATTAATACATCTATAACCAATTTTAGGGGTATGCAAAAACTACGGCGGTTGAAAGAGGGTAATGTATTTCACATATTGTGTCTTATTATGTATATTTGAAATTGTAGAAAAAATTCACATGTTATGTCTTGTATGAAAATATATTATTGATACTACTTTAAAGCCAAATTATTATTATTTCTTTTTTTTTTTTCCTCTTTCCAATCTTTTCATCATAGCACATGCTAAAACGTCAAGACCTTCAAACCCAAAAAGCAACCACTCACAAAACCCAATCATGGGTTCTCTCTCTTTTATGAAAATGGCATTAGATGTTACAATCCACAACCACACACAAGCCACAAGGGATAATTAAAAGTGAAAAAGTGTTTTATGAAAAAAAAAAAAAACTTTATTATATTGATTGATAAGGTTTTATTATACAATCAATTTGGCAATAAAAGGTGAAAACGAAGTTTCCCAAAGTCCCATCTATGGTGACATGCGACACGCTGGCTTGAACCCCACCCAAAAAAAAAAAAAAAAAAAACATAAAATATTCTTACCCACAAGCACAGAAAATCTAAAGATTCCCAAATCCCAACTGGTGTTTGTATTCAACGTGTCAAGCTTAAATAAGCTTCAATTCGAGGTACTTTTGTACTTTAGTCTCTTCAAAGTGCTCCAAATCCACCATGCTACAGACAAATTGTGTCATTCCAATATTGGTCCATTGAACAAGATTGAGTTTTGGTGCCAAGCCCTGTTACAGGATCACGCGTGCAATCAAAATCATCCGGTGGCTGGCACACCAAAAAAAAAATCCCACTTGCCTAGTAAGCTCAAATTCATATACAGTATTGCTTAAGTGTACAGAACTTTATAAGAATGCAGTTGTGTAATAAAGAAACAGTAATGGGGTTACCTTTTAGGTTTTTATTTCTGTGTAAGGATCACCAGTAATCGTTGCAAGAACATTGCCCTGACTGGAAATGATGGAATCTGCAGGCATCTCTAACGATAATTTCACGTCCAGTGATCGTGGACACATGTTTCGCAAATTCGTGGCAGTCCTTGCACGCCCGAAGGTTCTTGAAAATCATAATGGGGGTGTTAGTTGCAGTTGATATGAGTCCAAATGTCATAGCAAGTCTCTCACTGTGGTAAAGAGCCTGCGTTTTTCGCTCAGGCAAACTGCTTGATGATACATCTTCTTCAGTTAGAAGATCATTTTCATTGTTCATCATAGAGTAATTAAACTCCTCCAATTTTGAGTAAATCTCTTTGGTCTGTGGGTGATGTTTATCACCTACTATAAACCGGTGCACTTTTCCCTTGACAGTAATCCAGCTGCAACTTAGCTCCTTCTTCAAATTTCTTTCGGTCATCAGTTTTCTAATATGAGCTGCTTCTTCCAATTTCTCACATGAAGCATAGAGATTAAATAAGAGAACATAACCTGCAGTATCGTCTGGATCCAGCTGGAGGAGGTTTTCGGCTCCTATTTTTCCAAGCTCAGGATTCTTATGGGTCAAACAACCACCCAATAAACATTTCCAACTCGTTTTATCAGGATCAAACGGCATACTGTTTATCAGGTCATATGCTTCCTTTAGCATCCCAGCACGAGAGTATATATCAATCATGCAATTATAATGATCAATAGTTGGATCAACGCCATACTCACTTCGCATTGATTCCATATAATGTTTGGCTTCTGTGACCAAACCTGAATGGCTACAAGCAGTTAAAACTGCTATAAGTGTAACAGCATTTGGCCTCACACCAGAGTCCTGCATCCGTCCAAAAAGCCTTAGAGCTTCAGAAGCATTGCCATGATGAGCATTACCAGATATTATCGCAGTCCAAGCCACAGTATCAGGTGCATCTATCGATTCAAAGGCTCGAGTTGCATAGTCTAATCTTCCACATTTTGAATACATAGTAACCAGAGCACTCTCTCCATATAGGTATGAAACCAGACCTCCTTTTATAGCATCTGCATGAGCTTGTACACCCAAATTAAAGTCGGCAACTGCAGAGCACGCTTGAAAAATGTTAGTGTATATAAACGAATTCAGCACCGAACCTTCACTCCTTAAAGATTTGAAAATTTCAACAGCCTCCTCAAAATTGCCATTTTGACAATAACCACAGATTATAGCACTCCATGAAACATCATTTGGTTCACATATCCTCTCAAATGCTTGACAAGCAGATTCAAGATTCTCACATTTGACATAAAAATCCACAAGAGGAGTTCCCACTGACACATTTGATTCCAACCCAAGCTTTACAATGTAACCATGAATCTGCCTTCCCAAGTTCAAGTCCTCAACCGCAGCACATGCTTTGAGAATAATAGAGAACACAAATTCATCCAATTCAACACCTTCCACTACCATATTTGCAAACAAACTCAAAGCATCCTTCAGTTTCCCAGCTTGAGTGTACCCGACCATCAATCCCGTCCAAGCTATCAAATCTTTATCAGCCATCAGATCAAAAACAAGCTCAGCACCATCTAACCAGCCACATTTCGCGTACATGTTAGAGATTGCCGTGTTAACAGAAACATTGGAGCTTAACCCACTTCTTATAACATGAGAATGCAACTGTTTAGCGATTTGTAAATAAGAAGGATCTTTAAAGTACTTTAACAGCCCGTTGTATATCAACGAATCCGGTTTAATTCCCGAGTCAAGCATGTCACAGAATAAAAAAATAGATTTACTTAAAAACCCTGCTTGCGCATAAGCCGATATGATCATTCCCCAAGAAACAAAATTTCTATCAGGCATTTCATCAAACACTCTCCGAGCATCCTCCAAACTGCCACAATCACTATACATACGAATCACACGATTATCGAGAAACCCAGATGGGTTCTTCGCCATTCTTCGCAATCGTTCATCAATATATCTTCCATCTGATAATGACTTTAAATTACCACACATTTGAAGAAGGCATTCATATGAATATGGTCTAATGGGAACGCCAGCCTCGTCCATTTGGTTGAGAAACTCACGAGCTTCATTGAGTTTCCCTTGTTTGGATAAAGAAACCAAGTGTATATTCTCAACTTTGCCTTGCTGCTTTTCTGGGTTCTTCACTGAAGAAGATGAAGAAGAAGATAAAGTGTATTTGAGAGATACCCGTGAAGGAATTTGATCAAAATTGACAAGCTTTATAGTTGGAGAATTATCGTTAGCTGCTGCTGCTACTATATATGAAGAAGCATTAGGTGATAATGCAGCGAAGGGATACTGTTGAAGCATTGGTTTGTATTTTGTTTCACTATGTGTTTGGCAGAGAATCTATAACAACCTTTTGAGCGGGAAAATAACTACTTCTGTATATAACAAAATAAATGAAGACGAAGGGCAAGAGACCCTATTTGATGTTTTATTTTGAGTGAGACGGCAACCCTTCACAAATTAACAATTATTATAAGGATACATGCAGTTCACAAGTAATTACCACATGAGTTTGTAACAAACTCATGTGTAAAATTCGTCTTTAAAAAACGGCTTGTAAAAAAAGAGGGTACCCAAGGATTAATATGGGATCATAATTTTCCACCCGGTTTAGAATTGACGTCCCCTACGTTTCATACCTTCCTAGGTGCTAATACGAGATCAGAATCAACAGTAACGAGGGCCAACTTTAAGAGATAATATATCATGTTTCGGGTGTATATGTCATCTCTCTCACAGCAGCTAGGTCTCACACAGTTGTGGGACTCAACTGTTGTGCGAGAGATGACATATACACCCGAAACATAATATAATTTTTCCAACTTCAGAGGACCGATACCAATTGTTGCAAACTCATACTTAAAAACTGACTTATAAAGAGAGAGTATCTGAAGATTAATATGAGATCCTTGCAATGTCTAACCTAAACATCTCAAATTCAACCTGTATCCCTTCAGACCAGCAAAAAATGAGGAGGATGATAAAAAAAAAATGGTTGAAACATTCCAAGATAAATTCAAAGATAACATCAAAATAGACAAATTAAATTTTTGTCAACTCTATTTTGGCCACTTACAACACCATCTCTGTTTGGCGCTTCAATTCACAAGACAGAAAAATAGAGAAGAGTTTCTCTCAAACATTACCAAGTAGAAGCACCTCTGACATTATCCACAGCCATCATGTAACACAAAACTGAACCCCCTAAGAAGTAGCTAATGGAGGATGTGCCAAACTCTAACCCACCGTCGAACCATTATGTTTATCTGCAACTGAACTTTCCATGACTTTTGGATTGAAGGATCTTGGGACCATCTGCTTAACCTCCTCTCGAGTGTATACGAAGATCCTGCGCACCATGTTACAGAATTCCCTACAGCATAAAGATATGAGGAACTTAATTAAATCATGAAACTCTTGAAGTCCTACAGAGTAGGTATTAAAATATACAAGTTAGAAAGTGGAGAGGCATTATATGCAAGCAAATGAAGGGGACAAGGTTGAGGGCTTACAGCCAGGGATCATCTCCTACGAGCATCATATCACCTTCGTCATCAGTAAAAACAATCTGCCACTTTTTGTTAGGAGTCATTAATTCACCATTGAACTCAAAAATGTGATCTAGTTCTGCAATCAATTCACCGTAGCCATTAAACTTGCTGAGATCCACAGACCTCCCCACAGCAATATCCTGCTTGTGAACCTGAAATCAGTCAAGAGGAAACGCGTAACATATTTGGGATTCTGAATTCAGAAGAAAAGCACCCTGTAAAGCCAAGATGATAGTGTATCACTTGACTGAAAGAAAACCTTAATGCAACTTCTGGATGAACCACCAAGGTTCTTGCCCGTGATATCTCTAGAGTGTTGATCTGAATGTGGAAAAGGCTTTCCCTGTTCATCACCTCCAACTGTAGCCTCGCCTGACTTCAATTGCTCAAGCATTATGTTAGAACTCAGATCTTGCATGTGGTCTGATGCAAAATTGATTTGCCCTCGTGATGTATGCACAGAACCTGTATGTTGCATGGTTTGTTCTGTTGCTGATGGGCCACTCATGAGGGAGATTCCAAAAATTTTGCAGTTGTTATCTCCTTTAGATTTCATTACCTCTTCCTGTTTCTTATACAGAGGTTGTACATCCAACACCGTTGGCTGAGAAGCATTTTCAGAGTGTGATTGTGAGAATAAATGCAACAATTTTCCTGGCTGATGCTCAAATTCAAGATCGTGAAGTCTATCAGACCCTTGGACTGTTCCGGATCTACTGTTTACAGAATTCTGGCCTAACGTCCCTTTATCATCTTGCAAACGCATCATGGATTGTGGAAACAACTTGGTAAAACGTTCGTGATTTGAATCATAATCTTTCGCTTGGTCAACACAGTCAGGATTCTGCTCAAAAAAGCGTTGAGGAAATTTGCAGGATTCCTTCAAGTTCCAAGGACCTGACATGAATTCAAAAAATTCATTCCCCTCGTTAATTCAGGAGCCCTGTCGTATGGACCAAATCAGTCAAGCAGAAAAACTATTTCACTTTGATCCTTACCTTGTGATGGAGTCCACACAGCAGGACTTTTAGCACTGTCCAAATAACTATTTCCAGGAAATACGCCTCTCAAGGCTCTTGGAGTTTCCGAGTCTGGATTAGGGTCTACAATGACTTTAGAGGGGCCTAGTCAAATTCAGGAACATAACAGACCACAATCAGAAAACATAATAATGGAAAGAAATGGCAGATGAAAGACTTGAAAGATCATGCATGCAAGTCAAAATATACCTTCCTTTGTGTGAACAGAGGAAACAGCTGATGATGACGACATATTTGGACGAGACCTTTTCGTTCGGCAAACAGGAAGGGGATCCATTGCAGGAGCCAGAGAAAACTCTACTTCCCATGGAGATACCTTCTCTGGACGATGATTAGGAGAAGTTTCATCCCACCGCACCTGAAGAAAACATTGATCTTAGATGATGATGGAACAACTGTCAAGGCCGAAACAACAATGCCACTAAAGAACTACCTTGAGGCATCTCCACTTTGAACCAGGCCACTTAATGGGGTCAAAATCTTCAACTCCAATCACAGTGCCTGAGAATCTAACACAATCAAAGAAAAGACAGAGATCTGTGAATATATATAGTCCTTTATCCCTTCTTTTGTCAACTCCAAAAAAATGAAGCAACGTTGAATAAACAACATACCTCTGTTCTGGAGCCTCTTCTCCTTCAAACCTCATTTTGAACCTCGTCCCTATGGTATAGTTGCTCTTGTCTGACTCCACATATTTGTCATAAGGAATCATAAACTCGGCAGGGCTGGTTCTTGGTTTGTAATAGATAGTGAACATTGTGTTTGTTGCAACAGCATGCCATGCTGTTGCAAGAAGACCAATATGCATACTGTGGCTAGATATGACCGAAGAAGAAACCGCGGCTGGCTGCCTCTTAGCACGTCTTACCCCAACACGAAGTTCCCCTGTTTCATCCCTGGAAATAATAATCTAGGAACAGATCAGACTTGATTGATCCATAAGGGAACCAAAGGTACCCGGGACAAGTAACCTATTGTGGTTGCAAAAAAGGTAAAACCACTACACAACAGTGACCCCCACAATACATTGAAAATCAGGATCATAGTAAACCTGAGGAAAATAAAAGCATCTCCAGCAACAAGCTTCTTGGAGCTGACAAAATGACTCCAACCACTTTGAAGCAGATGCCTCCTTGGTTGACCTGGCATTTAAGAATTCATACATTGTGAGCAATGAGACAAATACCAGTTTTCGAACTTCAAAACAATAGCAAGTGTTGCTTGTCATTTAACATGTATCTTCCAGAGAAAAAAATTATAGTAATGACAGTACATAGGTCAGGACGCATGAACTAAATATATCTATTAACAAAAAATCATCTGAAGATTGAAGTTTGAGACCTCAAAATCACCTTTGGTGAGGCAATCCCACCACCTATAACAGATGCTGGACAACTCTTGTTGAATTATAACATAAGCAGGGCTTACAAAATACAACATCTCTCGATTCTGTCTTTCAAATCAATACTACATTTTGTCTATAGATAAATACAAATCTTATCAAAGTCCACAATTATCATACTTTCACTGTCTTGCAAGCAAAGTGTCTCTCAAAATATTCCAGCCTCTAAGACTATTTATATTCAAAAGTTATTCGAGTTGATTCCAAACAAACTGCACCATTACCACGAAAGATGTGGCGGAAACGCCACTCGTTCCCATGCAAGTCCTTGGCAACCAATTCTTGAGTGGGAGGCTGCTTGGACATCTCCTGCAAAAAGAGGCAAATATCAATTATACCCTCAACGATTAAAAAATTAACAACTAGCAAACAATGACAGAGAGAGAGAGAGAGAGAAGGAAGTAATACGAGAGGCGGTAGGCATTCCTCAGCGTGCCGTCTCAGCACTGAGAATCCTCCGTGAGTGCTCGTATCCGATGCCGTCAACGTCTTACAGAAGGAATACACTCGAGGACGAGGAGGCAGTGGCTCCGCCGTCTTCTTCTGCTCGGACTCTTCCTCCTGCTGCGTCCATTTCATCCACTTAGAAAATTAAATGAATTTAATTTAATTTCAAAATTTTAAGCATTTTTTAGAAATCGAAAAGGTGAACACACTTGAGTCAATGGAAGCAAAGTCATTTGCGCAAAAACTTCATCAGTTTCCGGTTCAGCCTGCAAGCAAAAAACAAAGAATCATTAAAAAAAAAAAGGATGAATAAAAAATAAGAGATGTCGAATTACCAAATTACCATCAAGTTGACGTTAGCAACGCGGCAAAGAATCTTCTCCGGAAGATCATAAGCAGGCATTTGTTGATCGGAAGCTTGATTCATCGACGCCTGAACCTGCTCGATATGTCCTTGAGGAAAGTAAAAAACGACGTCGCCTTGTTTAGGCACCGTCACCAGTGGGCCCGCACACGCGTGCCACAACTCGTTGTACAGCACTTCTCTGCTGCTGCTGCTGCTGCTCTCCATAACGTCGTCGTTTCCGTCAAACAACCACCACCACTCTCGTCCCCTAAAACTAAATCAAAAAATAAATTTGAATACTGCTAAATTAAAAGCTAATTAACAATCCTCGCTTTGAGACTCGAAGTGAATCTGATGCTGTAACTGAAACGGGAAGCAAGAAGAAAAGTCATCCTCGATTGACGAACCAAAACGGAGAAAGCTTTTTGAATCGATTTGATTTCATCGTCTGATGATTCAAACTTTTCTGCTCCCTCTGCCACCATAACGCCACTAATCTCTGCTGCCATATTCGTACAGTCAGCTCTTTATTTCTCTGACAAGAAAAATTTATATCCAATTTTTTTATAAAATCATTCAATTAATAAATAAATAACATGTCTTTCAATTATTTTTGGCTCTCTTTCTTTTCTCTTACAGACACAATTCAATAATGAAATATTATCAATTTTATTTATTTATTAAAAAATTTTTATTTAACTGCTGGAAAAAAGAAATTATTGTGCCAGGTTACCGTACCTGTCTACTGCTTAAGAGGCAAACAGAGGATATAATAAAGCGCGTTAGACAGCAGATTTTTTGACGGAGTTATGTTCGCGGTTTACGTTCCGTTTACTGATTGGTTCACAGTTGACGGCGTTTGTCTTTTGGAAACGGAAAGTTGTTTCTGATACGGGGGATGAGATTTTGTCTTGTTATTAACAGGCATGATCAGATAAAGGAAAGAGAGAATTTAAGATCACCTGGCTGTAAGTCACCAACCAATGAGATCTCGTAAAAAGACTGATTTTGGCACGTGTGTGGATTTGTCAGGTGAGATAATCAGCGTGATTTGTAAAATTGCATTATTTGAAGGCTTGTCGAAAGGACGTGTCATAGAATTAGATGGCGATGCTTTTCTTGGGTGTAGGTAAATGTTTCCTGCCCAGGTCACGTGACAAAAATTTAAATCAGAGAGAAAAATAAAAGGAATATGTAAAATTACATAAAAACCACTAATGCTAAATAAACGAAAAAACATTATTTTTTTTGAAAATCCTACTGATAAACCAAACAGAACTAATAAAACTTTTAACGGCTCCAGACTCTTATAATAAGTGTATCTTATAGATTCGAACTTATAATTTAGACAATTAAATCTAAATTTACGAGAAGTAATAAAATTAGCTCATATAATGGCAATATATGAAATAAGAATAGATACATATATTAAAATTTTGATGTATATTGAAACGTTACCATATTTTTTTAATATTTATCATCTATGTGTTTTTTTAATTAATTGATCATTTAATTCTTTATTAAAAGTTTATTATAATATTCAATGGGCAATTTTGTAGAAATTCTGATGGCCGGACAAAATCTAACAAATCAGTGTATAGAAAAGTATTTAATAAATAAAATAGATAAATATAGAGGCGGCATTGGGACTGTCCACGCATATCATTGGTCGTGCTAAAACTTGGTTCAAAGTTAATACCCTGATTTTTTTTAAATATATAATATTATTTTTATATTTTTATCGGTTATCAGTATGAATTTCGTTTTAAAAAATTCGTCTATGACCCCAAAAATTCATGACAATTCATGACCGTCTTTTGATAAATAAATTAATATATAAAAAATGATTATTATCATTTCACTGCTTCAAAAATTATGAAATAATAAATTAGTACATGAAGTATTGGTATTATTATATTATAATTACAAAACTTTGCATTTTATTATTATACATTTACAAACCTTACATTTTCTTACATTATTTCATGATAAGGATTTTATATTTTACTACATTTTTATATTGACATAAATGCTGTGAAGCATAAGGTATTGTACATAACTAAAAGAAAAGGTTAAACATTTACTCATGAAATTACGATAATGTACATAAAAATTGATAACATTACCTTGGTGCAATAATGAGAAGTAATTGAATGATCACATAATAATTTTTACAAAAATAAACAAATTTAAAACAAAGTTAAAAAAATAAAGGTAGTTTAACCATACATTGCTATTAAAATATGCGTAACAAAAGATTATAAAAAACTTAACATAATTCAACACTTAGTATGATTGCATACATTGATCTCTTAATGATTTCTCTCAATGTTATCCTAAACTTTAGGATAATGAGAACTATAGGTGCCTAAACTTAATCTCGCACCACATGACACGTGTCGTCATGCGGTTAAATCTTCATCAGCATGTCTCCTCAGTGGAACTACTATAGGCAAACAAAGGTCCAATGAGATTTGACATCTATCATGGTACTACAATACTAGTAGACATGAGAATTCAGGATGACCTCCGAAGTCCAAAGACTTCCAAATAAACTAAGACTTGATTGGATAGACTAGACCCTGACCTCCCACTTCAAGGTCATTCCGCCCCAAGATGGAAGAACTCTGAAATTCAATCTGATCTATACATATTCCGAATAAGATTTGCTCTGTAACCCATCAGAGCACATCAGGATCTCTGCGACCTCAATATCAGTACTTCGAAGCATATGACATCACATATTATCATATGAAATTAGTAGACTTTAATGACAATCCACTTATATTAGCATGCTAGTATGGTTTAACATGCATAATGAAAATTGTGATCACACCTGATGTTGTATTAGATCATTTATTATGCGAAGTTTACATCATACAATCAGATAGCGGTCTAGCAGTAGACATATGTCAATTGAAGGTCGACATCTCTACATACACAATCGTATATAAGTCAATAAACTTACAATAAATAGGGTGACGAAGTCCACTGGATCTACTTGATTCCACAAAAAACATAACACTAATTGCACTTTCAGTAACGAAGTTGCACACATAAAGATATGGGGAAGATTCTAACCCCGAAAATATACATATGCAAGCCCAACAACTTGAAAATTGATCATATTGGATTAAAAGGACAAAATCCAATAGCAATATAGTCTGACTCGTCTCCAAGAGGCGTGTCTTGATGGTGTAGGGTTCAAGATCTCACATTGAGGTCCTAGATTCAAATTCAAGGAGTGCGTTTCTTGTAAGAGTCTGGAACTACCGGAGATTTTACATGTTCTGCTTAAGCCCAAAATGGATGGTTTGACGGCGGAATTTCCAATTGTAAAATGGGTGAAGCCTCACGTGACGAGGCATGTGCGGTCGTTATGTGCAGTCGTTGGATGAGTGGGACTTGATTCATCTCTGCCGTTGCTTTCACTTTCTCCACTTTGCTCTTTATATGCAATTGATGTCAATGGCTAAAAAATAGAAGAGAAAAACAAAAAGGCAAAAAAGGCAAAAGGCGAGACGTCTCTTCTTCGGTTCCACATCAAGATCGCCTTCGTCCGGTTTCAGTCTTTCAGGTCTTCAACCTGACGAGCTCCTCTATTGCCGACTGTGCCAAGAACAATAAACTGTTACAGATCCAAGAGTGTCAATTTTTCTTTGTAATCCAGTAAGTGCATGTTTCAATTTCTTTTAGATTGATTGTTCTGCAATTGAAGTTGGAAGGTTAAGAAGTTGAGTAGAGTTCTGGGGTTTATTGTTGGGCGTGTGGTTCTCGGGGAAAAATTGTGAAGTAGAAGAGAGGAGAAAGATTCGGTTTCTTGTACTTGTTTTAAACCATTTTAGTGCAGTGAGCTCAGAGTTCTTCGAGTTTAACGTGGATGTAGTCTGAATCTTTTTCAGACGAACCACGTTAAAAATCTTGTTGTTATGTGTGTGAATGTTTCTGTGGTTGATCTTGGTCATCTGCTTCTTAATCGTATTGGTTAAATCCAAAGTCAGAATCTGTTTAATTGATAAAGATGAGAAAGAAAACCTTACAGTGGTATCAGAGCCTGGGTTGGAAGGAAATTGAATTAAAGAACAAGGTTTTTCTTTATGAGAGGTCGGTTGAGTTTCGAAATTGAGGGAATTAGGGTTTCGAGTCTTGAATCTGTTGAAGCTGGTTCTGAAATACTGAACATGGCATTCAAGATTGGGTGTTGCAAATTGTTAGCCTGGGTGGTTGTTTGAGTGTTTACGCTACTGGTTGCCGAGTGAAAGTTTGGGTGGCTTAGAACTAACTGATTGGGGTGATCAAGCTCTGGTGTGGTAAATTGAGTTTTCTGTGTAAAGGAAATCAAATGTCGACGATCAAACTCGATATTGGCGTGTTTGACGGAAATGGAGATTTCACCACTTGGAAAAAGAAAATGAGAGTATTACTGTCACATCACAAGGTGGCCTTGGCATTGGAACCCGATCCAGAAAAATGGCCAAAGATGGAAAAGGACGTGAATGATGAAATTATGGAAGAAGCTTACAATCTGATTTTCCTTCACCTTGGAGACTCAGTCATCAGAAAGGTTGATGGAATGGACACGGCCATTCAACTCTGGGGTAAACTCGAATCTCTTTACTCTGTTATTTCTGCACCCAATTTAGTTTTCTTAAAAGGAAATTTGTTTAACTACAAGATGGACACTAATAAATCCATAGACGAGAACCTGGATGAATTCACAAAAATGACTCAAATCCTTAAGGAACTGACCAAGCCTTAGGAGATTCTAGCGAAGCTATGATTCTATTAAATTCACTACCTGAAGAATATAGTGTCGTTAAGAACTCTCTACAGTACACATGAGTTTTACCTAAGCTAGACTTGGTAATATCTGGGATAAGGGCTAGAGAGTTAGAACTTAGAACCAGTAGAAGAGGTGGAGTGAATCTATTCGTGAGAGGTAAAACCGACAAGAAATATAATGGGCAGTATAACAATACACCTAATAACCAAAAGTCTAAAGGGAAGAAAAAGAGTAAACAGAATAAGAATAAGAACAGTGGTAATAAGTGATACCATTGTGGGAATGAGGGACACCTTAAAAAAGAATTGCTACAAATTCATTAGGGAACGGAAAAATGAAGGTAGTGCTACTGTGGCTGCCGAAAAGGGGTCAATGTGCCTATCTGAGGCATTGACTGTGTCTAGTGATCACATTAGCAGAGAATGGATTCTGGACTCAGGATGTTCCTTCCACATGAGTCCGTATATGGATTTGTTTGTCAACTTTAGAAATTCTGACCAATGGACAGTGTATATGGGAAATGACAATACTTGTAGGATACAGGGAGTTTGGGACATAACGCTCAAACTTCATGATGGTAAAGTTAGGATCCTTACTGATGTTAGATATGTACCTGATTTGAAACGAAACTTGATATCTCTAGGAACTCTAGATGAATTAGGTTTCACATATAACACTCACAAAGGAAATATATACATATCTAAGGGTAAGAATCTAATTCTAATTGGTATAAAGAGAAACAGTTTGTATGTTTTAAATGGACAACATGTATTTTCAGAAAAACTCATTTCTGCTTTAACTTCTAATGTTGATATGACTAATATTTGGCACTTGAGACTTGGCCATATTGGCCAGAAAGGTATATGCAGGTACTCAGCAAGCAGAGACAATTTGGAAAAGACCAGTTGAAGCCACTTGAGTTTTGTGAGATCTGTGTGTTGGGCAAACAGCACAGACAGAGCTCCCCAACTGGAATTCACTTGTCAAAGGCCAGCCTGGAGTATCTACATTGTGACCTATGGGGACCAGCCAAGGTCCAGACACATAGGGGTAAGAAATATTTCCTCTCTATTGTTGATGACCATAGTAGGAAGGTATGGACATTCTTACTAAAATCAAATGATGAAACTTTGACTAAATTTAAAGAATGGAAAGTGTTAGTAGAAAATCAAACTAGTAACAAAATGAAAGTCTTAAGAACTGATAATGGCTTAGAATTTTGTAATACTGAGTTTGATCAATATTGTACTAGTGAGGGTATCATGAGACATAGGACTGTTAGACACACCCCTCAACAAAATGGAGTTGCGGAAAGGATGAATAGAACCATATTAGAAAAGATAAGATGTCTTTTATTTTCTTCCGAACTTCCGAGGCCCTTTTGGGGTGAGGCCCTTAATACTGCTACTCATTTGGTTAACCTTAGCCCAAATAGTTCCGTTCAGTTTAAAACCCTAGAAGAAATCTGGTCTGGTAGGGCTCAGAATCTTGCCCACCTTAGAGTGTTTGGCTGTGAAGCTTATGCTCACCAGTCCATAGGTAAACTTGAACTGAGGTCAATCAAGTGTGTTTTCTTAGGCTATCAGGAAGGGATAAAATGGTATATGTTATGGGAAAGAGAGTCACACGGAGTCAAAATCATAGTTAGTCGGGATGTTATATTCAATGAACTTTGTTTTCCATGTAAATCTACTAACAAGAATGCAGGTGCCTTAGAAAAGGATCTAGCAGATTTTGATCTTGCAGGTGGAGCTCAGATGCAGGTGGAGCCAGGGACATCAAGGACCACTGATCAAGTAGGTGACATGTCAAGCATGGAGATATCTGAGGACTCTCAGCCTAGGACTAATAATCCGGAGGAAAACATGAATGAAGTAGCTGAGATACAATAACAAAGTGAAGAGGACACAGTGGATCAAACTGAGCAGCATGATGAAACACCACAAGACACATTGGCCAACTACCAACTAGCAAGAGACAGAAGTATGAGGCAGGTAAGACCTCCTACAAGGTATGATTACTCAACTAATGATTTGTATTTCTGTGCATTAATATCAAGTCATGAAATAAATAAGAGAGAGCCTGCTAGCTTATGAGAGGCATTAAGGTCTACCAATAAACTTGAATGGGAAACGGCCATGGAAGATGAGATGTCTTCTCTTAGGAAAAACCTTATGGTTGGTGTAAGTGGCTGTAAACCTGTTAGTCAGCCTCTTGCGAGTCACTTTATTTTGTCTAAATCGTAAAGTCCTGCTAATAGGTCTGAGATGGTTAAAATGGAGAATGTGCCATATGTAAATGCTATAGGTTCTGTGATGTATGACATAATTAGTACTAAACCTGATTTGTCTTATGTTGTATCTTTGTTGAGTAGGTTTATGTCCAATCCAGGTGGAGCTCACTGGAGTGCTCTGCAGTGGTTATTAAGATACTTAACTACTACTGTTGATTATGGTTTATGCTTTAACAGATCTAACGCTTTAGACTTGGTAGGGTATGTTGATTCTGATTTTACAGGTGATAGAGACTCAAGAAAGTCAACTATAGCTTACTATTTCACACTTGGTGGAAATTGCATCAGCTGGAAGTCAAGCCTGCAACCGTTGGTTACACTTTCCACTACCGAAGCTGAATATATAGACTGATGTGTTCAAGGAAGCCATTTGGCTTCGGGGTATCTTAACCGAAATTCAACAACTGCAGGGTAAGACAGTCGTGTATTCAGACAGTCAGAGTGCAATACACTTGAGCAAGAATCCAGTACATCATGAGAGAACTAAGTATGTGGATGTGAAGTATCACTTTATGAGGGAAATCATCTCAAGTGGTAAGATTGAGATCAAGAAGGTTCCAACCGAGGATAACCCATCAGACATGGGGACAAAAATTGTGACTGCCACCAAACTCTCCCACTGCATGAAGTTGTTGCAGGTGGGGGTTGGCTAAGTTCGCAGCCAACATGAACAATGAAAGGAACTTTGATACTTGCTGCACTAAAGTTAGCTCGACATGAGTTGTATATAAATCGAAGTGAGTGGTGTGGAGGCTTCAAGGTGGAGATTGTAAAATGGGTGAATCCTCACGTGACGAGGCATGTGCGGTCGTTATGTGCAGCCGTTGGATGAGTGGGGCTTGATTCATCTCTGTCGTTGCTTTCACTTTCTCCACTTTGCTCTTTATATGCAATTGATGTCAATGGCTAAAAAATAGAAGAGAAAAACAAAAAGAAAAAATGCAAGAGGTGAGACGTCTCTTCTTCTCTTCTTCGGTTCCACATCAAGTTCGCCTTCGTCCGGTTTCAGTCTTTCAGGTCTTCAACCTGACAAGCTCCTCTGTTGCCGACTGTGCCAAGAACAATAAACTGTTACATATCAAGAGTGTCAATTTTTCTTTGTAATCCAGTAAGTGCATGTTTCAATTTCTTTTAGATTGATTGTTCTGCAATTGAAGTTGGAAGGTTGAGAAGTTGAGTAGAGTTCTAGGGTTTATTGTTGGGCATGTGGTTCTCGGGGAAAATTTGTGAAGTAGAAGAGAGGAGAAAGATTCGGTTTCTTGTACTTGCTTTAAACCATTTTAGTGCAGTGAGCTCGGAGTTCTTCGAGTTCAACGTGGATGTAGTCTGAATCTTTTTCAGAGGAACCACGGTAAAAATCTTGTTGTTATGTGTGTGAATGTTTCTGTGGTTGATCTTGGTCATCTGCTTCTTAATCGTATTGGTTAAATCCAAAGTCAGAATCTGTTTAATTGATAAAGAAGAAAAAGAAAACCTTACACCAATAATTCCAAAAAGAAAAAATATAATTGAACTCAAGTCGAGTGTCTTGAAGGTATGGTACTTTCATCATTTTTTCCCGCCTTCAGAACCATAATGCATAAACTATAAATATATATTTATATATACTATGATATAGAATCAATAAAACCGAACGAGCCAATAACGAGACGATTATAATGAAAAATCCAAGCCTTGAGTGACTATAACATAAAATATATAAATTAAAACGAGGGATCAACTATAAAATGCATAGAAATTGATGTATGTGTAGAACCACTCTTAAATAATTAATCAATAACATTTTTTTTTTATTTGTAATTATTGGAAACCTCACCGCCAAATCATCCATTTTGGGTTTAAACGGAGCAGGTAAAACATCTGGTTGTCTCAGACTCTTATAAGAAACGCACTTCATGAATTCGAACTCATGACCTCAAAATAAGATCTCTAACCTACATCATCAAGCCACGCTAATTGGAGACAACTAACCAATAACAAGGTACACATTAACTACTAAAAAACATAGAAAATTAAAACATTTGATTGTGTGTCTGTAAACTTATTTCTACAAATACAAATACAACTTACCCATATTGGTCGATTTAATTAATAAGACTATTTGAAGTGGTACAAAAGATATAAGGTTCAAATTTTATCGACTCTAGAGTAAAAAGTATATCAATATACGTGACACAATCACAAAATATAAATATTATTTAAAGATTAATTTATTTAATAGTATATGATAATATAGCATATTTAACATTCACCAAAAGGACCGTAATATTCCTACGTTTTTTTTTTTCAAGCTTAATCTTTGAAATAATTTCGTTTTCTTTTTATTAGTATTAAAAAAGTGATAGAATTAGTAAAATAAATTTTAGAACTTATTAGGAGTGGGCAAATTTCTCGAACCCATCGGGAATTCCCGAATTCATCCCGAAATTTTTGAGATGAGACAGGTACAGGTACATGTTTCGGGACCAATATGATACAAATTATATGTACTCGATTGGGTACGAGAATTCCCAAACCCAACAATATGTTACCACAATACTTGTAAAAATTAGGTAACACAATGGGTACCCATTTGGGAATTGGGTAACACAATAATGGCAAAGTTAGTAGTTTAGTATAAGTAATTTGGTACCCATTTGGGAATTAGGTAACACAATATTTGTAAAAGTTTGTAGTTTAGTATAAGTGAATGGGTACTCATTATAGAATTGAGACCAAATTCTTGATTATGTCAACTCTCGAATTGGTACACAACTTCCGACTCATCCCAAACAGTTCGAGATGGGTCGAGACTCGGATAACAATTCGAGAACTGTTGAAAATAAAATCCTAATACTTAAATTTCTCAACTCCTCATCGGAAATTCCAAAACCCAAAAATGCTCACCCTAATTAGACTAATAGAAATTGGATTGACCAAGTGAAGATAAAAGCTTACTAAAAGTCTTATATTAACAACTAGCGTTACACAATCAACCAAACGAGGAATCTGGTTTCAGTGACCATTTGATTTGGGCACCTATTTACGATCTCAAAAGGCACATGAGCACCTCAGTTACTTACCGGTTGTTTGGTTACATCTTTAATTGTATCCCTATATTGCTTTGTTCTTGTGATTGGGAACAGCTTTTATTCGTTCGTCCACTTTTTGTCCATACGAGGATTAAATTAAACATAATCTGGTCAATTTCTTTGACCAAGTATTAGCTTAATCAAGGTGACAATGATGGGTGTGAAAAGTAATTAACATAAAATAACTCCACGTGTCACAGTTTCATGTTGGTGTTTACATGATTTTTCAATACGTAAAAAAGGTTACCCCCTCAACGGAAATCGTATTATAATAATAACAATTATTATTATTATTATTATTATTATTATTAGTCAATAACGTTGCTCATATTATGAAATGTAATAGGGGTGTTCACAGGTTGGGTTGAGTCGAGTTTTTTAACTTTTGTGAGACTTGATCGGGTCGGATCACGTGGAAGTCGGGTCGAGTGTCGGGTCGGGTCGGCTAAACAAATATTTTTAAAAAAAAATATTTTGAAATATAAATATTAATTATTTTATGTCCCGAAAATTATCATATATATAAAGTTTTAATACAACAAAAGTAATAAATAAATGAAATAATATTTTTTTAGAAAAATAATAAAAAATTTATAGGATATGGTCGGGTCGGGTTTTAGTATCAAATTTGTTACCCAACTCGAAAATTTCGGATCGGGTGAATTTTTTTTATTTTTAAAAAAAAAACATGTGCGAGTCGGGTCAGATCGGATCACGGATTGACCCAACCCTATGAACACCCCTAAAATGTAACATTGTTATGTCACATTATTTGATAAGTCTATTGTTGATGGTGGATTTTGGTCTCAGGGTAATACGGGAATATCACCTCCGAGGGAATCCTCCTTCAACGGTGAATTTGTTTGGTTATGGGGGGCCAAAAGAAAATTTAGCGAGAGACAGATAAACACACCAATCAACAAGGAGATTTAACGTGGTTCGGCGGATTTTGGATCCGACCTACGTCCACAGACAAGAACAAGATGGTACTTTTTATTATTCCAATACGCTTCTCCGGTCTCTTCTTTGTTTTTACAAATCAGAGCTTGATGATTATGATCACTAATTTTTTGATGATGCCTTTTACACATACCATGCCCTCCTATTTATAATAACACATAAATCAGACTCCTATTTGTATAAGAAATCCTAGTTGAACTTTAGTCTTCTTTCCTTGCAAGGATTCATAGTCTGATTTTCCCTTCTCTTTTCTTATTCCTTTTCGGATTCTGACTTTATTTCCTTGTGAGAGTAAGATAATTCGTTTTATCTTATCCGCAAGAATGAGATGTCGTCATCTTGAACACGTCTCGCCATCTGGTCGGTCTTCATGAGGTCGGTCATGGCAATCTTTTATGCTGAGAGTGTTTCTGCCGACCTTATAGTGCTCGGTCATCCGAATCAAAGTGGTCGGTCTTTACATGTTGTGGTCGGGTCGGCTTTGATGATCTTAACCAGTCAGGGAATTACCCTTATGTCCTCGTCGTGCTGCCTTAAATGTCATAGTGCCTGAAAACACCATCAACATCTATATTTTAATATCATTTGTTTTACATTATAGAATCAGAACGCCTGTTTAATTCTCATTCAATTTAATTATTTTTAAAGTGTGTATATTTTACATTATTAAATGAGATTTGTAATTTCATACTAAATGATATGAGATTCGAGATAAACAAACATTATTTCAAATAAAAAATTTAATCAAGATTTAAGATGATTTTCATTCGAGATAAAAAAAAAATAGATAGGGATTTGTGATGAAGAAAATGATCATGAATTCCGATATCGAATCATTTGGAATGAAATTAGGGATAATTTTCCATTTCGATTTAAAAAAATTTATAGAGATTTGAAATTATTTTTCTACCTTAATTATAAAATGACCAATCAAAATAAGATTCGATCAGAACAAGATGTCCCAATTATCGTTTACATTTATTATAAACGTTTCCCACGAGAATTGCTTTTTATGGTTCATTTGAAGTATGATGTATGCATGATGTTGGAATAATCAGTTTCCACCACCTGGAAAGATAAGGTCATTTATGGCACTCTAACAACCTATATGCTTATTCAATTTATTATTTTTATTATTACATTAATGGGTCATTTTCATTGTTGAATTTTGATATTCAACTCCAAATATTTTTAGACAAATGAAAGAGAAGATGATGGACAAAAACCCATTTTTATAAATTAAAAAATAAAAATAAAAATCCTTGTAAGCTTCCTCAGATGGGGCCAAATTGGAAATATATAAATATCAAAGTCTAGGTTGGACTCTTTCACAAAAGTATAAAAAAATTAAAGCCCATTTGAACTTTATTTTGTCTCTCAATGAGTCACTTGCAGACCTACACGAGCATCACATTTTTGTTTACACGTTGGAATTAGTTTGCACAATTTTTCTTGTGTTTTAACATCAATTTTCTTTTTTGAAAATATTGGAAACTCCGCCGTCAAATTATCCGACCTGAGTTTAAGTGAAACATGTAAAATTCTCGATTGTCTCATATTCTTACAAGAAACTTATCCCGTAGATTCAAACTTATGACATGAAAGACAAATCTTAAATCATACATAAACGAATTACACTCCCTTAAGGATGTGTTTTAATATCTTTACTTATTTTGACATTGACCGAAATTGCGATGATTCACCCCACTAGTAAAATAACAAATCTAATTCTTCGATGCTAACTCTCCGTCCGAATGTAAGGCGATGCTTTCCGAAAGTTTTAGAAGCCCAAAATGGTCATTTAAGATGTTATTTTTGTCATATTTAGATAATCAAGACTAATTAAGCAATTGCACTGTTCGAACCTAAGGGAAGACGTCCTAGATGGTCGATCGATACCACACGGGGAAAAATCACACACATTGTTATCCACAAAAATATATATATATATATATCCTTCCAACAATGTGAACCATATTCTGCTAGAAAATAAAAATTCATTTATTTCATCATGTTATTGATTATGGGTTTGGCAGCTATATCTAATAAATACTTGAATAGATGTCACATCACTATATATATATATATATATATATATTTGATAATCAGAGTGTCTAGGCTAGTTAAACGCACCTCGATTATTTTCTGAGACTTGTGTTTTGTATCTTCAGAAAATTTTCAGCAAATATTAGGATAAATCGCTGATTTTTTATACAATGAGACATTATTCCAAGAAAATATATATTGTGAAATTGAAACTTTGAATTTAAAAGAGAACAAACAATTCAAATTGAAGATTTTTCATAAGATAACCCTTTGGGGTTGTCACATCACTACATGTGCAACCCTTTCCATTATATGAGTGTTGATTTTATTTGATTTGCATTACGATTTTATTTGCCAAAAGAGAGAGAGAGATTCTAAGTCATTTGTTGGTTTAATTTTGGCTAAAGCATTTAATTTTAAATTTGTAAACCTCTAGACTTTAAATGCTTTATGAAAATATTAAGTACTTCACATGGTAGATAGGATTAATCAAAGTAATTAATTAAATTATTTAATATCTTAATTAGGAGAATGAACATGAATCTCACTACATGTATTTTATTATGGTCATACTCAACTCTCTAATATTAGTTGAAATGTGTATAATTAATTTGGACACTCGGATTATCAAAAGAAAAAAGAGAATGAACATGAAACCAAGCGAGTGCCACTGCCACCTACTCTCATATTTCAGTAATTTTAGATTTTGAGATTCAAAGAAAAGAATGTGTCCCCTTCTACAAATTAATTGGGCCTAACATATAGATTATAGAAATACCCTTTATTTATATTTTGTTCTGTTTTTATTTTCTTTTTTGATTTATACTTTTTTACCTGAAAATTTACTTCATAATAATGGCATGTTACAATTTTTATAACTTTGTTTCCCTGTTATTTGGTCACATTTTTTTCAACATGATCTTAAAACTAGACATCTCAAATTAAAAAGAAAAAAAAAATTGAACGAAGGCTCGACAGAACTTGAATGATCAACGATGGTGTTGTTTTTATTTTTTTAATTAAATTATGGAAAGCAAAAGAAAAATGTTTTGTTCAATAGTTTATATTAAAAGTGAAAGTAACGAACTATTTCACTTTAAATATGTACTTAAAAGTTTTGAATATTATTATTATTATTATTATCGTCGTCGTCGTCGTCTTTAGTTTGCTGCCTAATGACAACCCAATTCCATATAGCCTAATCACAATCCAATTCTATTGTTATCGATACAAGAGAGGTACGGGTAACAACTAAAATATTAAAAAGATAAAATATTAAAAAAATTGTATTGAAAATTTTGATCTTTCGATATATTAAAATCGATATTTTTATTTTTATTTTTTATATTTTAACGGGAGTCGGATTTTGTAAAATGAGGATGCCCGCGTTAGGGAATGATTGATGTATGCATAACAGGGTGTGAGTATTTTAAATCTTATATTATATATTTAGAGAGAGAGGCTAAGTTAAAGTAGCATTGCATTGGCTGGTCAGACACTCCCACACACTTTATTACATTTGGCATGGAGCGGGTAAATGCGATAACTTAGAGAAAAATTTATATAAGACAGTCTCCGTTGGACCATCCAATCAATAAAATAACACGTGTTTTTTGATGTATTTTGAGAACGACCAATCAAAATGCAGAGAGAACAATAACTACAACACGTGTCATTTAATGATTGGATAGTCCTAAAAAAAGATCCCTATATAAGTTTTCCTCGATAACCTTACACGAGCTACATCACTTCACTTGTTACCACCTGGAAAACAAGTTACTGCGTTACAAGTAAACAAATTTTTGTGATTGGTTCACAAATAAGGTAACGTCCAACGGCTCAAAATAATGCATAATAAGCGTGAGCTGGCGTTATTTCTAATACTAGTTAAATATTAAATACAAAATAATCAAATGTTAATCAGAATAAAAAAAAAAAATGATCAGTTGCTAAATCTTTTTACCGTTAAAATTCAATTACATATAAATTATTATTCAATTCAATACAAGTCACAAAACAAAACCATTATAAATTGTCAGTTGAGGTAATTGTGAATTGTGATTTTATACTTGCACAAATAATCAGCAATGGCCACTCTTATTGCTCCTGCCCAACACTCTCCCATTGAAGATGCAGAAGCTCTCTACAAGGCCTGCAAAGGTAACAATGTCACTAATCTTAATTAATGATTATAAATAATTAATTAATTTACAAAGTTGGTAATTTATTTTTTATTTGTTAGGATGGGGGACTGATGAGAAGGCTTTGATTTCAATCCTGGGACATAGAAATTCAGCACAAAGGCAGCAAATCAGGCTTGCTTATCAGAATCTTTACCAAGAAGATCTCATCAAGCGCCTTGAATCCGAACTCAGTGGTGACTTCGAGGTTAATTAATTTTGCGAATTTGGTATCCGAATTGATTCCCAAACAGAACAACATCGTTTTGATTTCGCCTATTCGGAAACCAATTCGGTCACTTACATTACATCACATGACAGTAGCTGTACTTGTATATATATATATATATATATATAAAATAAAATAAAAAAAAAAGACCCTTTTGATTGATTTTATTGTTCTTGTATTTATGTGAACACAGAAAGCCGTGTACAGGTGGATATTGGAACCAGCAGATCGTGATGCTGTGTTGGCCAATGTGGCTATAAAGAAAGCAAGCCCTGATTATCACGTGATCATTGAAATTGCATGTGTCCATTCTCCTGAAGAGCTCTTGGTCGTCAGGAGGGCTTATCAGCTTCGCTACAAGCGGTCCCTCGAAGAAGATGTGGCTGCTCACACCACTGGTGACATTCGCAAGGCACGTAACTTTGACAATATTATTATTTTTCCACCCGAACATCGGCTTATATATAAAAATATCTGAGAACTTTAAACAAGTTCAATTTTACGGCTTATTAATTTACACTTTTTAAAATTTGATTTTACACCCAAAATTTTAGTAATAATACAAATTTATATATAAAAGTTTAAATCAATGTACTACTTTACACCTAAAAAAGTATAAATTAGTATACTCGCTAAAACTTGAGGTGTAAAATTGAACTTATTTAAAATTTTCAAAGTCTTTTTCATATATAAATAAATTTTCGGGTGTAAAAATGATAATTTCCTCATCCAAATTTTTCTTTAATGAGAAACCAAACTTTTTTTTTTTTTTTAAATTTGTTTTTTTAATTTTTGGTTTGCAGCTTTTGGTTGCTTTGGTGAGTGTGTTTAGGTACAATGGTGATGAGATTAATGCAAGATTGGCGAAATCAGAGGCTGATATTCTTCAGGATGCTATCAAGGATAAGGCATTTAATCATGAAGAAATTATCAGGATTTTGACTACAAGAAGTAAGGCTCAGCTCATGGCAACTTTCAATCGCTACAGAGATGACCGTGGCACTTCTATCACCAAGGTATTCATAATTTTTAACCATAGAGATAAAGATTCCGGATAGAGTACAGTTGCGTCAAAAAATATATATATATATATGTAGCCGACTCTACCTAATAGGAAAAGACTTTCGTTTGGTTTAATTTCGTTTCGTAGGAGTATGTTTGAGATTGAGATTTAATGTTATATATTTACTGGATGTTCTTTGCCCAGAACTTGTTACCTGAGGCTGAGGATGATAATGGTAATAAGTATTCTGCAGCACTACGCACAGCCATTCGGTGCATCAAAAACTCGAAGAAGTACTATGAAAAGGTACTACTAGAGACAACCTCACATAATTTTCTTAGCAACATCTGGTATCAATTCAGTCACACTTTGTAATTGTGTGTACTTTAGGCCATCCGCAACGCAATCAAGAGGGTCGGGACTGATGAGGATGCTCTGACTCGAGTGATCGTTACCAGGGCGGAGAAGGACTTGAAGGAGATCAAGGAGGTTTACTACAAGAGGAACAGTGTGTCTCTTGAACAAGCTGTGGCCAAGGACACTTTTGGGGATTACAAGACCTTCCTTTTAACTCTTCTTGGAAAGGAAGATTAAATTTCTTCTTCTTGTTATGTCTTTTATTGCTTTGTGTCTCTGTTTCAGTACTCTGGTTTTTAATTTCTCTGTGTAGTGTGTGTATTTTTCTCCTTGTTGTGTGGCTCAGTGTGACATTATCTTTATTATCAATATATATTTCAAGTTTATAAAAACTTGAATGTGAGTCAGTATTTTCTGAAAATTATTTATATTTCAAGGCAAAAAATTTCAGAAAATTTACAGTACCCAGAAAGAAAGAAATATTGAAGCTAACAAATGGAAAGTTGGAAACTTAGTTTAGTGGGTTCATATTGAATGTACCCAGAAATCCTAGTCCCCAGATTTCCGAGAAACTGTTTACTAAGGAAACCGATACCAGTAACATATTCAGAAGAAAGAAGCATTGAAGCTGACAAATTAAAAACATCTGATTTATTGAGGTTGTCGATATGGTAACGCGACTCTTACATATGGAACAATCTTTCATACACGGGGTGTATGTACACCCATCGAATGGAAACATGACATTCAGTTGAAAATGATCAAGAAAACAACACAACTATTAAATCCATATTAGAACAATTTCAATGGAGTAGAGAAATCTAAATTTCGATGATGCGTTTATCAATCAGTTTCCTCTAGCCATCAAAGTAAGCAGGAATTCCTTGTAGCTCCCATTGGCCTTATCATCAATTTTATCGGCCAGAGGAACTCCGTAATGGTTCTGGTAGTCTTCGCTGATCGCTCTCATGTCTACATCAGCTCGTGTCACAATTACTCGCGTCAACGCCTTTTTAGTATTCTTATCAACACCATCTCTCATTGCTTCATCCAATACCTGAAAAACAAACCAGAAAAAACCAATGATGAAACATACAACTAACCATTTAGAGTGTTGCAAAAGAACTGTAATCTCACCCGGCTGAAATATGTTTGAGGAGTAATTAAGCATTGCACTGCTGCTTGCACGATCAAGCCCACACCAAGTTCCTAGACCAAGCATGAGATGAGGGCCATAAGCGAAAGCGAGTAAAATTACTTTCAATAACTAAATTAAACAACTGCAGGGTATCTGATAAAACTGAAAAATCAATGCTACAGAGCTATTAACATACATCTTCAAAGTGCTGGCCAGTAATTTCCTTGTAGTGCTTAAATACCAACTTCAGATGAGACTTGCTCCGCGTTGATAGTATCATAACTACCTCATCATTCTCCATAGGATTAAGCTTTTCTGCATTCTTGACTGCGCTAATAAGTGCCTTGGCCTCTGATTTCGCGACATCTTCTTTAACCTTTGTCCCTTCATACCTATAAGCACTCACAAGTGCTACCAAGAGCTGGACCAAACCAAGCACAATGATTCTAATCAATGAGAAGCTCTCCTAATCAACATATGAGATGCAATTAGGCTAGTAAAATTATGTACCTTTTTCTCCTTGCCATGGATATGGAAAGCGACATCTTCTTCGATTGAATGCTCGAAGAGCGAATGATAAGCCTTCCTTGCTCCCAGCAACTCGTCTGAGGATCTAGTACACGCGATCTCCACAATCCAACTGTTCGATTGTGACCCCTTTTTCAATGCCTCCTTTATCAACCGAGCATCTCTTTCCCAAGGATGCATAGCCCACAACACAACAGCATTCTAACAACCACAAAAGTAACAGACACCCTTAATCTCTCATTAACAATTTCAAGAATCAAATTAAGATTAAAATTCTCTATTAATGACCAAAATGTACCTTAAATCTCATGAATTCATGCTTGAGAAGTTTGACATGATGATCAATGCAACGCTCAAAACGCCGTTCATCCTCTATGAAGAATCCACTCCTATTCCTAAAGGCTTGCTTCTGCTCAGATTGTGAATTTCCCAGAATTGAAATTATTGATTTCTCATCAACTCCAAGCCCTGAATGAACATACATTACAATTTACATAACCATTAACCAACGATAATGATTTTTGGACCCAAATGAAAACTGGGAAAGTGATTTTTCACAAACATAATTTACTACAAAATTGACTATAGAATGGATCAGGAAAATGATTTTTGGACCCAAATGAAAACTGGGAAAGTTGTTAAAAAAAAAATATTAGAATTAAAGAAAAAGGTGATAAAACAAGAAACCTGAGAAACTCTTGATGAGAGCTTCGATTTCAGCCATTTTGTGATGAATTGAAGTATTGGTGTGAGTGATCAAGGCTGGTCTGGTGATCCATTTCGATTGCAGAGCCATATTTATATAAACCTGAAAGGCTGTTTTGGTCATTTTACAGTAGTAAAAATTGCATGTGTGGATTTTATATGTGAACTGTTAAAAGAATTTATGATTATTAAACCTACATGTAACAGTGGATATAATTAATTGATTTGTTTTGTATAAATAATCAAGGGATAACGTTGCACCCATGCCGGTTGGACCAGTGATTTTTAAATAGTTCTATTTATTCATGTTTTTAAAATTGGATCGGACCGGCCGGTTAACCAGTTGAATCGGGAACCGACCCTGAGTCCGGTCCGGTCACACATAAAAAATGTTTGTAAAAATACCTGTCAAACTGGTAAAAACCGGCCGAACCAAATTAGTTCATTTTTTTTTAAATTTTTAAAACCAAAAATTAATATTTGTTTTTTTAATAATTTTTAATTAAATAAAATTATTTATGACGTCAGTCGGTTCTGCCGGTCTTTTGGAACAGTTCAACCGATTGAACCAATAACCCATTGAATTTTTTAGATCGATCGGTTCAGTTCTGAAAACATTGATATTTATATCTTATCACTTGAATTCGAATTTAAAAGGAGATAATAAAATAAAAAATTTAAATTTAAATTTTACACCTTCCTTAAAAAAATAAAGCAATATCGCTGGAAATAAAAAAGCATAAAGAGTTGTGCTACCTTTGTTATTTATTTAATACAAGAGTCTTATTTTGCATGTTAATCCTCATAGTTATGTATATATCATTATGCTCATATATTTAGTGATATTTATCATTTTAACCCTTGATTACTTTATTTTATAAACGTTTCCTTTCCAATTTCGGACCTTCTTTTATATATATATATATATATATATAATAAAGGAGAATGATGTTGAACGAAAGAGAGTGTATCCAACGGCTCTTTTTATGTGGCTTAATTGACGGCCCAGATCATTTCATTGTTAATTGGAGGAAAGAGAGTGAATTGATTGATGAAAAGAGTCAAAAATTTTCAAATTAAAAAATAGAAAATTAAAATAAAATCATTTAATTCTGTAACACCGTGCCGTAGGCACGGCCAAATACTGTAACACCGTGTCGTAGACACGAGCAAATACTGTAACACCGTGCCGTAGGCACGGACCAAATACTGTAACATCGTGCCGTAACCACGAGCAAAAACTAGTATATATATATTTCACAATGAAAAGAAACATCGATCTAACCACAATTACACTCATTGATTTTTCATTTTTGGGTTTTCTTATTATAATATAAAAATCTTGGTTAATATGGTTATGTTTTCTAGAAACTAATAATAATAATAATAATGTTTATTGGGTATGTATTCTGAAATTCTAACTCTTCACCTCGATCATTAAACCACAAATATATTTTTAGTGTCCTCTGTCTCATTGACTGAAAAATTATTCTATTTAATTTAAAATTTTGTTAAATATGTCCTATAAATAAATAAAATTAAAAATTTAAGTATGTTTTGCATGGAAGTTTCATAAAAGAAAATATTTATGCTGTCTGGATTTTCGTATCGCCAAATAAATAATGGTATAGTCATAACATTAATTAAATGAATATATATATATATATATATATATATTACGGCTATACCATTGTTTGATTTTACTTTGTACGAAAAGAATAACGATATATTTACACACACTTATTTCTAACTCCAGTGAATTACTGTAACTACAATGAGAATATAAAATAATTTCAAGATAAATATTTAAAAATTTAGCATATTATAAAGCTTCCATGCAAAACACACTTAAATTATATTGGGGATCAGTGGGGACTATTCCTTTGAACGTGACGTGTGACATGCATATGCTTTTGTCTCCAAGAATAATTCAGCATTTCAGCTTATCCAAAACCTTACGTGGCAGTGATTAAATTAAAGTCAGATTTAATATAATTATTAATTATAAATTATAAACTGTCTACGTCAGAGATACTTAGTGAATTATTGTATCATTAATCAATTTGATATTAATATAAAGTTACTTAAGGTATATAAATACATGTAAAACTCTGTTATTCATATTATCCAAAAATGATTATTCTCTTTCTCTGAAAAACTTATTATATGTTCTTGAGATAAATTTCAGATTTACCGTCTTGAATTTATAGTTAGGTTTTGTAGAATTCTTGGAGAGATACTGTCTTAAAACCTAATACCAATTATAGTGGGGCATTAATTCTTGGAGAGATATCGTCATAAAACCTAAAACATTTTATTTATTAAATAATGAATTGTTCAACATCTGAATTTTTTTTTTTTTTTTTTGAAATCGTTGGAAACCCCGCCACCAAACCACCCATTCTGGGCCGCGGCGCAGGTAAAACTCCCGGCTGCCCCAGGCTCTTACAAGAAGTTGCACCCTCTGGATTCGAACCCAAAACCTCAAGGTGAGATTCTGGACCCTTCACCACCAAGCCACATCCCTTGGGGGCGTTCAACATCTGAACACATTTTAGTATTAGTGATAATTATTTATGTTCTCACTGAAAAGTCAAGTCTCTAGATCAAGAACGTGATCGAATATGAAAGATGAAGAAAATTTCGAGACAGCTAAACAAAAATATTATTTTTAAGGAAAATGACACATGCACAATTATCTTACTTTAAATATTTTTCATGAATTTCGAGTGAATTTTTCATCCGATTAATGTTAAATGATTTGAATATTCTAAAATTCACCAAAAATAATAAAAATTTATTTCAAAATTAGATGAAAAACGATTCAATTAACAAAAATATTTAACAACATAGTATGAAAATGTGTATTTTCTAAAATTACATAAATTGAAGTCTATATTTTTAAAACTGTAAGGACAAAAGTGTCATTATGTCAATTTTATAGGATAGTTAAGTGTTATTTTCTCATATTTTTATTAATTGATTATGTCGGCATGCTCTTGTCAAAACTTGTTATCCGTTTGATCATGTGTTCGAACCATATAAATAACATCTTTATGAAAAAAAAACATGATAAAACTACGTACATGAATACCTTTCTCATATTCTACTTATAACGAGAATCTTGTACACTGAATATCACGCGAAATTAAAGGGACAATGTTCATATTGTACCGAACATGAACATGATAATATGAAATAACATTATAATAAGGATTTATTTATTTATTTATTAATAATGATCTGATAGATGATGGATTATATTCACACTGACTCACTAAGAGTTGGTTGATTATAAGAAAATATTTTATTTTGTCCATAAAATTTGTGGGGATCCAAATTCAAAGGCTCTTTTAGAATACTCTTAAGGTTGTTAAATATTATCGAATTTAAATTTAATAGTGAGACTTTTATATCTTATACCACACAGGATTAAGTTTCAATTACAAATAAAATAAACTAATTAAAACCTAAGTGTTCATATCACATCATCTAGAATGAAAATATTTCCACATTTTCAATTACTTTTTTTTTTCCTTTTTCTCTTTTATCAAAGGCACATCAATTTGGAAATACTTTCCAACTATACAATATCATTATTTTTCATTAACATATGCTAGTTAATAATTTTGATTGAATTTAAATTCTATTTTAATTTTTTAAGAGATTCATTTATGATCACCCAAATCTCATTATCGACCCCAATAATATAAAAGAAAAATATACAACAAGAGAGTGATGCCCAAATTTATTTATTTATTTATTTTTTAAATTTCCATTTTGTCAAAAACATGTTGCATTAAATTATTGTTACTCTCTTTTGAATATGTATATTAACTGCCGGGAATTTTTATCTACTCTATTTAAGTATGAGTCTAATGATTTGACGGACGGATTTCCCAATATTTCAATAAAAAAAATTATACAAACTGCAATCCTTTCTTCCAATGATGAATGAACACGTATACGTAGTTAACTAATAATAAAATAATCTTAGACACTTTGTCTCTTTTAAAATGTGTCATGTGAATCACATGGAAAAAAAAAATACAAATATTATCACATTTCTTAGAGGTTATGATAATGACAACATGCAATTATTGTAAGAATCCAACTTCCAGCTAAGCTAAAATCTTTTTTAAAAATTATTATTATGTCTTTGGCCCACTATCAAAAAAAAAAAAATTTCATCCATTTTGTGATAAATGATATAAAATTATTTCAATAATAATAATTGCAATGGAACCTTTTATTTTTTTTTTGTAATTCCCCAAACCAAGTCTACATAATGTCAATGTCAATGTCAATGTCAATGTTAGTTGCCTATATAATTATATTTTCCTAGTTTTGACAAACACATGGTTGTTAAACATTTTCTTTCTTTCTGAAATTGACATGTTAAATGTAAAATTTAGTACATTAAAGATTTTTATTTTTATGGTGAATTTGACTAATTGAGTTACAATTTTGTTTGATTTTATCATTTTTCCGCTAAGAGTTTCAAAAGTGTATCAATTTCCACTTTTTTTAGGTAGAAATTTGATACCTTTTTTTTTGGGCTAATTTTCAGGTGGAATAATATGATATACTTTTGTAACTTTGAGTGGAAAAATACATATTTTTATAATATTGGGTGAAAAATGATATAGTCAAAAAATATTGTATCATTTTTGAACTTTCGCTTAATTTAGGACCGAATATAAGTTTCCTATTATTGGGTGATAATTTTTTTTTTAAGATTTCGACTTGGAGTGAACTGAAGTTATAGATTTTTTTCTTTGTAAAGTTAAGTAGGTTTTTTTTTTTTTTATTTTAAATATATTATTTTAAATATTACATCTACATGTTAAATTTTTTTAAAGATAAATAATTTGATAAAATAAATGATTTAATGATATAAAATATATTATATGTAGTTTATTTTACATAAATAATTATATGATAGGAATTGTCATTTATTTTTTATGATTAATTTTTCCATAAATAATTGATTGTATATAAAAAATTAATTCCTTAAACTGGCTCGGATATCTCGGTTATAAAAAAAAAAACTTGACTGGTTCTGATAATAAATTACAGAAATTAAAAAGACATTTATGCAAATAAACAAAAAATATGAGGGTACTAATGCAAGAAAATTAAAGTTTTGAAAATTTCTCCAATGGCCCCTGAAGAGAAGTGACTGCTTGAGGGGCAATAATGTCCTGTCAAAAAAATTTTGAGGGGTAATAATGTCCAATCAAAAAACAAATTCAGTTGCCGAATAAAATTCAGTATCAGGAGGGAAACTCAACCGAAACTGAACAGCAAAAGAAACCGAAGAAACATTAACCTTCATTTAACAAAACACTCAAACCCCAATTTCCTGTCAGGTTTTATTATTAATTAATTTTTTTTTAATTCCCTCAAAAACACAGAGGAAAAAAAATGTCTACAATAAAAGTGACAGATCCTGTTCGTCCAGAACAAGATGCAGAGACACTGAAAAAAGCTTTCGATGGTTTATCAATATCCTCATTTTCATTTTTCGGTTGTTTTTGTTTTCACTGACAATATATTTATTGGTGACAATTTTTTGAGTTTATATGAATTGTTTTTTTTTTTTTTTTAATTCCCCAAACCAAGTCTACATAATGTCAATGTCAATGTCAATGTCAATGTTAGTTGCCTATATAATTATATTTTCCTAGTTTTGACAAACACATGGTTGTTAAACATTTTCTTTCTTTCTGAAATTGACATGTTAAATGTAAAATTTAGTACATTAAAGATTTTTATTTTTATGGTGAATTTGACTAATTGAGTTACAACTTTTTTTGATTTTATCAATTTTCCGCTAAGAGTTTCAAAAGTGTATCAATTTCCACTTTTTTTAGGTAGAAATTTGATACATTTTTTTTGGCTAATTTTCAGGTGGAATAATATGATATACTTTTGTAACTTTGAGTGGAAAAATACATATTTTTATAATATTGGGTGAAAAATGATATAGTCAAAAAATATTGTATCATTTTTGAACTTTCGCTTAATTTAGGACCGAAGATAAGTTTCCTATTATTGGGTGATAATTTTTTTTTTAAGATTTCGACTTGGAGTGAACTGAAGTTATAGATTTTTTTCTTTGTAAAGTTAAAGTAGGTTTTTTTTTTTTTTAAATATATGATTTTAAATATTACATCTACATGTTAAATTTTTTTAAAGATAAATAATTTGATAAAATAAATGATTTAATGATATAAAATATATTATATATGTAGTTTATTTTACATAAATAATTATATGATAGGAATTGTCATTTATTTTTTATGATTAATTTTTCCATAAATAATTGATTGTATATAAAAAATTAATTACGTAAACTGGCTCGGACATCTCGGTTATCAAAAAAAAAACTTGACTCCTTCATGATACAATGTGGTTCTGATAATAAATTACAGAAATTCAAAAGACATTTATGCAAATAAACCAAAAATATGAGGGTACTAATGCAAGAAAATTAAAGTTTTGAAAATTTCTTTAATGGCCCCTGAAGAGAAGTGATTGCTTGAGGGGTAATAATGTCCTGTCAAAATTTTTTTGAGGGGTAATAATGTCCAATCAAAAAACAAATTCAGTTGCCGAATAAAATTCAGTATCAGGAGGGAAACTCAACCGAAACTGAACAGCAAAAGAAACCGAAGAAACATTAACCTTCATTTAACAAAACACTCAAACCCCAATTTCCTGTCAGGTTTTATTATTATTATTATTATTTTTTAATTCCCTCAAAAACACAGAGGAAAAAAAATGTCTACAATAAAAGTGACAGATCCTGTTCGTCCAGAACAAGATGCAGAGACACTGAAAAAAGCTTTCGATGGTTTATCAATATCTTCATTTTCATTTTTCGGTTGTTTTTGTTTTCACTGACAATATATTTATTGGTGACAAATTTTTTGAGTTTATATGAATTGTTTTTTTTTTTTTTTTTTTGGAATGTATTTGTGTGCAGGATTTGGAACTGATGAGAAAGCACTTATAAGGGTATTAGGAAAAAGAACTGCAAGCCAAAGGCAGCTAATTAGACAGGCTTATCAGAAATTTTACAATCGATCTCTCATTGATGATATCATTTCTGAACTTTCTGGTGATTTTAGAGTAAGAATTTTCTTTATTTTTTTGATTTAATTTAGTAGAAATGAAAATTACCCTTTACTTTAATCTTTCTAGTGTTTGAGTATATGATGTTTCTGTTGTGATTCTCTGATTATTTAAGAGTGTTTATGAGGAAAATTTGATTTTTATTACTACTTGAATAGAATTTACAAAAATTACAAATACAAAAACCTCACACTGCATTTTTTAAACTCTCTTACTTGGAATTTAAACTCTAAGCTCTCTTCCTTGGAGCTTCATCCTACCACGTCATTCCTCGCAGAGATTTCTGCACAATGGTTTCTGGGTATGTTCATTTCTATTTAGGAATGTTGTCAGTATTGGTTAATGTGTGACATTTTAAGAAAAAATTGCTTCATTTTCATATAGTTCAATTGAATAGATTATAAGTAAATGGTGTTTCTGGGTATGTTCATTTGAATTGAGGAGTGTTCTTATCAGCATTGGTTGGATGTGTGACAATTGAAGATTCTGATGTGAAACAGGATGCATTGGTTATGTGGGCAACAGATCCTGCGGAAAGGGATGCGAAACTGGCAAAGGAGGCGTTGAAGAAGAGCAAGTCCGGTGTTAAGCACTTACAAGTGATAGTTGAAATATCATGTGCTTCTTCTCCTTACCATCTGGCAGCTGTGAGGCAGGCCTATTGTGTTCTCTTTGATTGCTCAATTGAGGAAGACATCATAGCCGTAGTCGCGATGCCCCTAAGAAAGGTAACACAAGCTAATTCGAAAACGTAGCGAAGGGGACTTATGAGTTATGAACTAACTGATGCATTAATTCCTTGTTTGAGCCTTGGATTGACTCCATATTTCTAATATCTACTGTGAGTCTTGCCATCATATTGAATTGAATATTGGTACGGTGCACAGGTTCTGCTGAGATTAGTGAGCTCTTTCAGATATGATAAGGAAATACTTGATAAAGAAGAAGCCAACTCAGAGGCATCTCAGTTACATGAAGCTATTAAAGCAAAGCAATTAGATTGTGATCAGTTTGTACATGTACTTGCCACTAGGAATTTCTTTCAGCTCAAAGCAACTTTTGAACGATACGAAGAAATTCATGGAAGTCCTATTAATGAGGTTCAGCTTCTGCACTTAATTGTGTATAATTCTTCTCTGCTTCCTTTACTTTTTCCCCTAACTTGAGCAGCTAGATATTTGTTTTCTGTGGCAGGACATCAGTAGACTCGGTAATGGTGATTTGGTATCTCTAATGAAAATGGTCATCTTGTGCATAGGATGCCCAGAAAGACACTTTGCAGAGGTAATTTGATTTCCTTTATGGCCATATATACATGTATTCGTCCCCAAGAGCAGTGTGCATTTCTTGTAAGAGTCTGAGACAGCCGGGAGTTTTACCAACTTACTCGTAAACTATGCAACTTCTGTTGGGTTGGCGGGTTGTGTTACAATTTGAACCGTATCATAAACCGACTTTTATTGATTCTATTGTGAACAGGTTATCAGAACCTCAATTGTGGGACTTGGGACAGATGAGGCTGCACTAAATAGAGCCATAATAACTCGAGCTGAAGTCGACATGAAGCTCATCAAAGAAGTGTATCCTGTCATGTACAAAACCACCATGGAAGATGATGTTATTGGAGACACCTCAGGAGATTACAAAGACTTCTTGCTCACCTTGGCTGGATCAGAATTCTAATTCATTCTCCTGATACTCATATTGGTCTTGATTTGTATTCTTAGATGGTCCTGATTTGCTTGTGTTGTGTTGTGTTGGTGGTCTCTTTGGATATTAGCCGTAAGATTGTGTTGAACTTTTATACTTGATCTCTCTCCACTTGGTTCTCAAATCTCAATTGCTTGTAAACGTGTGTGTTTGTTTTTTCCATTTTAAGGAAATATAATTTTATGTACATATATTTTTGTTTGTGAAAAATGTGATAAAAATATTTAAAACCGTCAAGAAAATGTAATGCACAAATACACATGACTCGTCAACTTCATATGCCTTCCAAGAAGTTTTCAATAGCTTTGAAAATGCAGGAGGCTAAATTTTCATCAGCAACACTTATAACAGTGCCTGCTGCTGTGACTTCAATCAGAGCTTTTTTGGGATCTTGGACATTTACAATGAAAGCATCTTCAGATTCAGCATCTTTCGTGATTTGTTCTACAGATCCTTTAATACCCATTTTTGATAACTCGGCCAAAACATTTTCTGGATTTGGCGAACTCCGATGTATGAATGGCCTAGTCTGTGAGGCGCCTCTAATCTCCATGGTCGTTTCCTGAGATGAACTGATGGTTTCCGTGATCGATCAACAATCCTCCCTTTAGTCTCGTGATATTCAGGTTTTTCTGTTTCAAAATTCTCCATTGGAGTTGGGAAGCCAAGTCGGCTGCAATTTCTAGCTCTGCACTTTTCTTCAAGCTTGGTATGGGTGTTGTTTCATTTTCAGAATAGTGGGAGATTGGAAATGAGCTTACATTTGAAAAACTGACACGGGTCTTCAATTCATTGGGGAACTGTTATGAGCAGAAGAGAAAAGGACATAAAAACACATTAGTTCCACTAATGGGATCACATATAGCTTTCAGTGAATGAAATGTGAAAGTAAATGAATAAAGAAGTTTTATTGATACCAGAACTAACTTCGGTTGCAGTGTCTTTAGCGAAGGTTGAACTTTCTGCAGCCTACAAAAGCAGAGATAAAGTTGCAGAGAAAAACAGAACTTTGGTTGCAGTGTCTTAATAATGCACTTACCCTGGGAAAACCTACATAGCTGGCAAAAGTTCTGATTTCGGTTTTCTCTAATAACCAGACCGCAAAGACGATCAAATTGAAACGCATATTGCCGGACGATTGCATGTTTCTGCACTCCAAGGAAAGTCACCAGACAATAGCTGAAAAGTTGCCCAACAGTCGGAAAACCGACAGTCTCCGAACAATCAAAAACCAACGGACAGTCGCAGAACCATCTCTGGCGACTGTCACCATTATATATATACACATACACACACAAAAACACCCCCACACTATATATTTTTTCAAAGGTGTTTTTGAAAATATTATACAATGACAAGTACGTTTTCATAAACATTACCATACACCAATACAAAATACTTCACTCTTAATTTTTTTTTTAGTGACATGAAAAAACAGTGCCAAACTATTAGTTTTGAAGATGTTCAAGTTATCAGTTATCACCCCTTGACCAACTGTCCACTTTTTGGTCCAACTATGTACATAAACCCTAATTGCGTAGGAAGCCTCTATGCACAGCTCGAACCCAAACACTTTGAGCCATATATCAAAATGCAGGGGTTCGAGTAGTTAAGAGGTGATAACTTGAGCACCTTCAGGAATTAATCTCAACACCATTGTAGCATAAACAAAATCAGAGTATATATGCATTTCCTGTACTTATTGGAGAGTCTTTGAAGCATAACAATGGATGATACTGTACTATGCCTATATTCATTCCTTGTACCTTTTTTTGAAAAGCATTTCTTGTACTTATTGGACAGTTTAAAATAAATGTATACAAACCACAACTTGATGAAATAACGTGATACAATGGGGCACTTTAGACTTTCTCCGACTCCAAGTTCGGAGGCCGAAGAGAAGGCTGGCAGTAGGCACTGGCTGCATTCTTGTAATTAACTACCAGCTCACCTCTCTTCTCATCAACTTCATCATTCTCCATAGCATCCTGTGCAAAAATAACATTACAAAGAAATTGAATGTGCAATGGAAAAAGATGATAAATCAAAATGTATACCTGGATGGAGTATCGGGAAAATGTTGGAAGGAATCGGATTTTGCAGTACTCATTGAACATTATAGTGAGGAATAAGAGTGGGAATGTGGCTATGGAAGCCGCTGGTTTTGATTTCAGCCCAAAAAGGCCAATCATCGTTATTTGCATGATAATGAATCCAACAAATATGTAGTGATGAATGTATGGCCAGTACTGTCCACATGTTTCATATGTTGTTTCATAAACATCTTGAATCTGCAAAGCGAAAGAAATGAATTAATGCTTCTCATGTGCAATGAAGTGGGAAGCTGGGAAAGTTGATTACCTGGTTGACGTACACGGCATAGCCGAGATAGAAGTAGCCTACAAGAAATGGAAGCAGCAATGGAGCAACGACTGCATATACTATACCAATGATAATTGACAGGGAAACCAAGGGGATGATTCTGAAGTAGGGTAGTGAATAAAGATAAGGGTTCTCCTTTGCTCGGCCGCATGTATGTAATTTTACAAAATCCAATAATAGCATGCCAGCCTGAAGAGCTTCCAAAGAGAATCCTGAAAGCCCTACCAAGGTGTATGTCATAAAGAAATCTGCCTGGAGAACAGAGTTTATTTGTTAAACCCGTAAGACCAGTTTGCTAGACAAAATCCCAAGTTATCGAACAAGAAACCATGTAAGTAGATCGATTTTGGAGGCTTACTTGAGCGGAGACTGCACGAGCAAGATGACTAGGGATGTCCCTAGGATGAGTCACAGATTGTCCAATTTCGTCCAGTAAGGACCCTGAGATCAAGCTCAAAAAGAATACATTTCCCACCAGAAAATAGAAAACCATGTTGCAGGCTTTTATCTCCACCTTGCTATTTGATATGGAACCGCCCAATATAGCTATACCAAGCATCGCGAAAGGAACAATGTATATGAATCCATTAAGGATGACACTCGGAAGAAAACCTGTTATTACAGAGCTTAAACCTGGTCTGTTGGGCAGTTAATATGCATAAAAGATAATTAGTATAATGGTTTTTGGTTACAGGAGAGGTTGCAGAATCAGCTCACACAAAATTAACAGACATTTAATTAGTGAATTTAAAGGAAATGCGGAGAAACAAGATTCCTTACATCAATTGTATGGCCATTGCTGGAGGGAACCATTTCTTTAGCTTCTCAAATCTGACAATTCCCTGAACAGCTGTGACCGGCACAGTGAAGAAAATTGTAAGAAGTGATGCTGCAAAAATGACTCCAATTTTGTGAAATGGCAAAATTTTATATGAAATTGCCAGATTCCTCCAGTATACATCTCTTGGTTCAGGAGCCCTTTCAGTGATCCATCGAAGTGGGTGTGAATGCTGCTGAGACTGGGCAGCTAGTGCAGCACCCCACCGCGACTTGAATGTAACGAAGGCAACTGGCAACTCCTACAAAATAAGAGCAAAAACAATTTGAATAATCACATTAATTCGCCTTACATTGTATACATCATAGTTTCAACTTACCAAGGACTTGAAACTCTTCATATTTATCATAGACAGAATCCTTCAAACCAAAAGGAACATAAAGACAGGGAGACAGTTTCAACCTATGTATGATTCTGCACCATTTCTAAATTTTGTTTCAGCATTTTACTTGGGAGAATATGCATAAGAATGATGATTGCATGCAACAAGCCAACAAGAAAAATAAAATTTACTGCACAAGAAGTGCAGGGATCGGATACGTGTCAGAAGTCAGAACAGAGAGAAAAGGCTAATTACTGCCACCAAGAATTTACCATATCTTTGAGCATATTTTCACCCTGTAATTGACGAATCTTATGACAAAGTTCTTGAAGCTTTTCCTCATGCTGTGCTATGTTTTCCAAATCTCTTCGTGAAGCCTCCAAGAGTAAAGGCTCTCTATAATGTTTCTTGGGCTTCTCCCTCAAATCCTCTATCTTCCTTGTAATATATCTTGACTGGATCTACATGTAATAATACTTGTAAGGGGGTGTCAGTTGATATTATAATAAACATGAAAATTGAGACAAATTTATTATGCAAGGGCATGATACCAAAAAAAAAAAAAAACACGTTGCTAATGTATTCAGAGAATGCAGAGTCCACTTCCTAATGATGTCAATCCAAACACCCATTTGAAAGCAAAATGGTTATAACGCAGGCTATGCGGAAGTAGTAGAACTGCATAGAACATTATATAAATTGTTGAAAACTTACCAACAAATCTTCCAAAGCCTTTCCGTTATATAACATTTGATATGAATAGTAATTGTGTGGATAATGCTTAGAGAAGAAGTGATCAACAGAACATCCGCGAGCCCTGTGTTCCTCGCAGAAGGGAATTTGCCGAACAAGAACACAAAACTGATCAGGCCTCTGCCTGATCTTTTGTAGTCTTCGGATTCTTTCAATCAAAATCTCATTGTATTCCTGGAGATGATAGGATTGATGATGTCACCTCTTAAGTTCAACTAATATTGAATGTGAAAGTTCAAGAAGAAACATGAGTCAAAATAATCCTTTGTTCGAACTTGGACCTATCTGTGCATATTAACAATAACAGCCATAAGTGCTTCTCATGGCAAAATTTTATCAAACAGAAAAATTTATCAGAGAGCTAAACTCACCTTATACAACAGATATAATCCATAGAAGGATATAAACCACAAGCATGTAAAATGCACCCAGAGCCTACGGATAAAAAGAGAAAATCAGTTAGATGATTGAGTTGTGAGGTTTACAATTGCAAAGAAAGAAAGGTCAGTGAAGGTCAAGACATTAAATGCCCTGTTGGTATGAAGTATGAACTCTTATGGGTGGATGTCCGCACATTGATCAAAATACGGATACTGAATAATCCTTATTACCAAAACTGGTTTTATTACTATTGTTGGGCTCTTAAAATATCAATTTAAGCTTACAGGTCAAGCAGTTTTTTTCTGTTTGTTGTCGAGCACTGACCTAATGGTTGACACTTCCTTGCCTCATATTCAAGTATCCATGGAGTAAAAATTCTCACGATTTCAGAGTAGGCATCTCTATTCTTCTTTGGAGCAGAGTATCAGAACAAATGAATTGTAATAGGATGGCCCAATGCACGAGCCTCTTCCCACAATGTGGTCTGTGGGGAGGATTCAATATGTACGCAGCCTGACTTTTTTGCTAAGAAACTGTTTTCGCAACAAGGCAACAGTGGAGTAACCTCTGGCTCATCCTCAGAACAGATGAATTGTAATATTTTTTTTTAAAAAAAAAGATATCCTTTAATACTATTTTACTTGTATCTAAAATTCTAAATTTTAGGGACAAACATAGTTGCTAAAAAAACAAAATTCAACAAAAAAAAAAAAAAAAAAAATAATTAATGCACCTCTCTAAAGCAAAGATATAAACAAATCCATAATATATATCAAAATATATCATAAATATCTACGAGCAACCTTAAATAAAATTAGAAAAGAATAAATTTGTCACCTGTTAGAACCATTGCCAATATTAGAAATTGTAAACGAATCCATGCAACGATCTCTCCCAGTCCTAGGTGGCCGGCCTGGTTCATCCTCGTTATAATAATTAATTGGAAGAAGTATCAAAAGTCCAATGAGAGAACAAACCACAAAGAATTTGATACTGCAAAAACAAACATATACATATAACGTGTTAATAATTAATATCAGAGGTGGCCGTGGAAGAGTCGACACAAGCTGTCAATTGCCCTCCAAATTTGACATATATTTTTTATCCTTTATTTTTTATTTTTTTTTGAAAACGTTAGAAATCTCGTCGCTAACTCGAACTCAGTACCTGTCATTTAAGCCCTTTATTTTATCTTTTGCGTACTATAAAATTCAAGGCAACTCAGGCCGGTCCAGATTAATACAAACATATAAAGATGACGAATTTAAACAAAATGAGAAAAATTGAGTACCCAAATTTGAAGAGTCTGATGATGATAAGCGCATCGAGGCCGCTGATTTGGAGGATTTCATCTTCGGTGACACGAAAAGCACGAGGGAGCCAAGAAAAGGAAGGGAAGATTCTGGAGAGATCGAAGGGAATGGTTTGTTTCATTGAGAGACGGCGAGCGAAGTAAATGGTTGCATTTGAGGGCTGTTTCTTGAGAATCGAAAACAGTGTGAGAATTAAAAAGGCTAAGCCTATGTTGATCACTGCTGATGCCAGAAGGCCTTCTGGGTTCATTTTTCCAGAACGACGTCGTCGTGATAGAGCTGACGGATCCACAAAGTTCTGCAAAGGTTTGAGTGAGATTGATCGAGAGAGAGAGTGAGAGACATTGCCAGCTTCGGGGGTACGTGGCAGGTTTTCACTATGCATGCGGAGGCTGTGACTCGCAATACACGTACGTGAGTAAATCTATCTTTGGTGAAACGGAGGTATGGGTGACGTGATACCACCGGTGAATTAGAAATAGAAAATGACATGTATAATTTAATACCAATTTTTAATTTTTTAGCACGCGTGACAATGAATGATTGACTTGTTACATGGATGACGTTGTACTTTTGTTACACCAAAGATTTTCTCCACGTTAGGATTCTATTTTCCTCGGACTCGGGGCTCCCGTACAAAAATATAGTGGAGTCCGCTATGTTGTGATTAAACACACAAAAATATAGGAGATGTGAGAGAAAATTCTTCTTTTATATCACACAAACAAAAGAATTACAAAGCTTCAATACCAAGCTTTACAAAAAACTCTCAACTTTCTTTACTCTCTATTATACAAATTCTGGGATTACTGGGATAATTCTAACAATGGTTTTGGGCTCTTTTTATAGCCCCAAAACGTGTGTTTGCACACACACAGCTGGCTTTGGTGCATGCATGCTGTGCATGCTTTCGGCGCCAAAGCTGTCTTCAATTTGCTTTGCTCCTTTGCAGCTGGTCACAACAAATCTCCCCATCGGTGAAGATTTCCCCAAAAATCTGAGCCGACCATCAATCATCCAAACCGGATCCTCAAAAGGATCCTCCCCTGGCTGCATCTGTATGACTGCCTACGTACCATGAGTTGGGATCAAGCCAATCGTAGTTCTCTGAATCTCCCAACTCTGACTATGTGGAGAGTTTTGTCATCCCGGCTATGGCACGACAGATTTCAAGCTTCTCCTTCGGTAAAACCTTCGTGAACATATCGGCACCGTTGTCGTCAGTGTGAATCTTCCTGAGTTCTATCAGCCTTGAGCTCAGGACGTCCCGTATCCAGTGATACCTCACATCGATATGTTTTGACCTCGAATGAAATGTGAAATTTTTACCGAGATAGATAGCACTCTGGCTATCGCAGTACAAAGTGTACTTCTCCTGCTTGAAACTCAATTCCTGGACGAATGTCTTCATCCACAACAATTCCTTGCAAGCCTCTGTCACTGCAATGAATTCTGCCTCTGTTGTAGAAAGTGCAACACATCTCTGCAACCTCGACTGCCATGCCACAGCTCCTCCTGAGAGAGTAATCAGATACCCCGAAGTAGACTTTCGGGTATCCACATCTCCTGCCATATCTGAATCCGTGTAGCCCATCAACACTGGTTTGTCGCTGCTTCCAAAACATAGCCTCATTTTGGATGTGCCTCGTAGATACCGTATGATCCATTTGATCGCATTCCAGTGTTCCCGTCCTGGGTTTGACATAAACCGGCTGACCAATCCAACTGCGTGTGCTAAGTCTGGCCTCGTGCACACCATGGCATACATAAGACTTCCCACTGATGAGGTGTATGGAACCTGTTTCATTTCCTCCTTCTCTGTTTCAGTAGAGTGACTCTGTTGTGTACTCAATCTAAAGTGGGTAGCAAGAGGAGTGCTAACCGCTTTAGCCTTGTCCATCTGGAATCTCTGAAGTACCTTCTCGATGTACTACTCTTGTGACAAGTATAACTTCTTGGCTTTCCGATCACGGCTGATCCTGATGCCAAGAATCTGTTTAGTTGGCCCCAAGTCTTTCATCTCAAAAGACTTACTCAATTGCTGCTTCAAATTATCAATTCTCGATTTATTCCGGCCAACTATCAACATATCATCTACATACAGCAGTAAGATGATAAAGTCATCGTCAGAAAATTTCTGAACGAAAACACAATGGTCTGAAGTGGTCTTCTTGTATCTCTGCTCCCCCATAACTGACTCAAACTTCACGTACCACTGTCTTGGTGCCTGTTTCAAACCGTAGAGGTTTTTCCCAAGTCTGCACACATAGTCATCTTTCCCTCTGACTCTGAAGCCTTCTGGTTGCTCCATGTAGATTTCTTCTTCCAGATCCCCGTGAAGAAATGCGGTCTTGACATCCATCTGCTCAACTTCTAGGTCGAGGCTTGCTGCTAAGCTGAGTACCACTCTGATGGATGACATCTTCACAAATGGAGAGAAGATTTCATCGAAGTCAATGCCTTTCCTCTGATTGAATCCCTTGACGACTAGTCTGGCTTTGTACCAGGGTTGTGAAGTGTGCTCATGTTGCTTCACCATGTACACCCATTTGTTCTTCAAAGCCCGTTTGCCTCTTGGCAATTTCACCAACTCAAAAGTGTGATTATCATGCAAAGATTTCATCTCATCTTGCATGGCTTCCTCCCACTTTTCTCTGTCATCTGTTTCCACAGCCTCCTGGTAGCTCTCGGGTTCCCCCCCCCGTCAGTAAGCAGCACATACTCATATGCAGAGTATTTGGTTGAAGTTCGCCTCTCTCTGTCAGACCTTCTCTGTGGAACTGTTGGTGTAGCTTCTGGTATTGGTGGTTGATCATGATCATCATCTCTGGGAGCTTCATCACCTGTACCCTCATGTCTGGGAACCTCATCTTCAACTCGTACTGGCACCGGTGTATGAGGTTCTGGATTCACATCTCTGTATTGCTGGGGCATTGTCTTCAATTCCTTTCTGATATCTTCTATGGTATGGTCTTCAACAAAGACAACATCTCAGCTCCTGACAATCTTCTTCTCCACATGATCATACAGTTTGTAGCCGAAATCATCCTGACCATAACCAATAAAGACACACTGTCGCGTCTTCGCATCAAGCTTGGATCTCTCGTCCTTTGGGATGTGTACAAATGCTTTGCACCCAAAGACATGCAAGTGTTCGTATGACACTTCTTTATTTGTCCAAGCTTGGTTAGGAACATTACCTTTTAGTGCGATCGCTGGAGACATGTTTAAAACATGTACTGTTGTGTTGAGTGCCTCCCCCCAAAATGTCTTTGGCAGCTTCGCTTGTGACAGCAAGCTTCTGACCCTTTCGCACAAGGTTCTATTCACTCTCTCAGCTAGGACATTCAGCTGAGGTGTCTTTGGAGGTGTCATTTGATGTCGGATTCCTTGCATCTTGCAGTAGTGATCAAACGGACCTCTGTATTCTCCACCGTTGTCTGTTCTGATGCATTTGAGTTTCTTGCTGGTTTCTCTCTCCACCAGAGCATGAAACTCCTTGAACACTCCCAGCACTTGATCTTTTTCTCTTCAAGGTGTATGCCCAAATCTTCCTTGAATGATCGTCAATGAATGTCACAAAATACAGTGACCCATCAAGTGTTCTTGTCTGCATCGGACCGCATACATCTGAATGTATGAGATCTAGTACCTCCGGTTTCCGTTGAGGCGGGGAGCTCTGGAATGACACTCTGTTCTGCTTTCCAACCATGCAGTGTTCACACTTCCGTAAGTGTGAGTTCTTCAATTCGGGAAGAACATTCCTCCTGCGTAGTATCTCCATCCCCGTTTGACTCATGTGACCGAGCTTTTTATGCCATAGCTCGACTGCCTCATTACTGTTGACTGTATTTATGCTACTATTTGAAAGCTTAGCATGCATCAAATACAGAGTTGAATCTTTCTTACATCGTGCCACGACCATTGATCCTTTAGTGAGCTAAACATGGGTCAAAGTGCAATTTCCGAAAGTTCAGGGGCCAAAGTGCAATTACGGAAAAGTTCAGGGACTAAATTGAAATTTCTAAAAAGTTCAGGGACTAAATTGAAAATTTCTGAAAGTATATGGGCTAAATTGTAATTTCCAGAAAGTTTATGGACATATCTGAAATTTACCAGACACCGCTGACGTGGCTGACACGTGGCGATGACGTGGCACTGACTGGGCTGCTGACTGTGCGCTGATGTGGCGTTGACTGGGCGACACGTGGCGCTGACGTGGTCGTCTTCTACCTTCAGACGGCGAGTGCGGCGCGTGACTGTGCGTGGGGCGCGTGGCTCGCTCTCTGTCTGGCGCGTGGCGCACGTGCGGCTTCCTCCGGGCTCTGTTTGATCGCCGAGAAATAGCACCGTGCTCGTCTCGCCGTGAAAAGTCCGATGGTATGCTCAAAATCGATTTTTGACAACTTTTGTCGGAACCGACTTTCCGAACCGAAATTTCGTTTCCGAGTTTCGGGATCCCTCCGAGTAACCTTAGCTCCTGATACCACTTGTTGTGATTAAACACACAAAAATAGAGGAGATGTGAGAGAAAATTCTTCTTTTATATCACACAAACAAAAGAATTATAAAGCTTCAATACCAAGCTTTACAAAAAAACTCTCAACTCTCTTTACTCTCTATTATACAAATTCTGGGATTACTGGGATAATTCTAACAATGGTTTTGGGCTCTTTTTATAGCCCCAAAGACATGTGCTACAGTGCACACGTCTTTGGCAAAACGTGTGCATTTGGTGCATGCATGCTGTGCATGCTTTCGGCGCCAAAGCTGTCTTCAATTTGCTTTGCTCCTTTGCAGCTGGTCACAACACGCTCCAACTAAAATATTTGGATTCGATTTTTTTTTTTTTTAAATCTATATTGTTTGATCAAAATTTACAGCAGTGTTTTCATAATTAGATTGATGATCGAAAAAATTCAATGAGTCAACGGTTCGATCGATATTATCAATAGTTTTATTTCATTAAAAAAAAAATAAAAAAAATTGTAATTTTTGGTTTAAAAAAAAAAAAATTCGAACCGATCTGATCTGATTGTTCAATTTTAATCAATTTTTAAGGGTTGGCCAAACCGAACTCATGATCGTTTCCTGATTCGATCGATTGAACCGAATGATCCAGTCCAATTTTCAAAACACTAGTTTGTAGAAAACGTGAATTGAAGTTTTTATAAATTTAAATTTTATTATTCATATGAGAATGTAGGCATATATAAGTAAATATCAGCATTCTAATCAAATTTATCTAACATTTCAATTAGTTTAAGATTATAATAATAATATATTTACACCGTCTCTAAATCAGCATTGTGTTTGTCCAATCTGGATCTCAGCTCCTTCTTCCACTCTTGTATCAGTTTCCTTGCTTCTGAATAAGTTCATCTTTCATCTTCAATCTTCTTCCATGGCAGCAATCTCCTGTTTAAAACAAAAAACGAAAAAGAAAAGAAAATGACAAATAACACAGCCATTAATAAAGATTATAGCTGTGTAAAGAAATTGTTTCTATGGTTTACACCTTTTTAAGTGTTTCAGCTTTTGTTGGCTTGTCCTCATGCTGGAGAGAAAGGAAAAATTCCTGAAGCTTTTTGGCAGCCTCCATGAAATCTCTAGCACGCTTCTCCACATCAGCTGAAACAATTACCATGTATGTACCAAAAGGAAATAAAAATGATAAATGCACGTAAATATATATATATATATATATATATATATATATATATATATATATATATATATATATATATAAAATTGGAAAATCCATTCATTATTTCCATTGATTGGAACACATGTTCACATTTTTGGAGCGATATGACAGAGTCAATAAGCTTCTAAATATGTGATTAAATAGAATGCTTCTAAGTAAACCATAGACTAGTAATGCTTGAATGGTTAGATCATAAGTGGGTAATTTATGGATTTGTTCCATGTTATTTAGGAATATTGTTCCTAACAATTTTTAAATATATATATATATACACACACGGTCAGACTTTAGTACACACCTTACAGTTCACATTTAGCTAAAAGATATAAGATTTTGTCGCATTTATATGCAAGGCCCTTACAGTCCACATAAAGTCCACATTAACCAAATTTCCTCTATTTTTTGTAACTGGAGTGTCTGTGCCAATTTACGCGCACCTCGACTAATCCACGTGACCTGTGTTCCGTGCCATCAGCTGTTTCCCCAACACAGATCATAGCAAATCGCTGACTTTTTACACTAGGGATATGACCCCAATAAAATATATATAGTGAGATTCGAACTTTGGATTTTTATACCAGATGACATGATCCCAAAAAAATACATCTAGTAGATTAGAACATTGAACCTGAGAGGGAGTAAACCACTCAATCACAATACATTTATCACTTAAGCAACCCATATTTTCCTCTTACACCATAAATATGAATTATAAATTGTTTCAAGTCTTTCCTAGCATCACCAAAACTATTTTTAATAGCCGAGTGGTAAAAGTGTTTGATGATTGAATTTGGAATAGTATTGAATTGAATCTTATTAAGTTTTTTTTTTTTTTTTTTAATCTTTCACCACATATGTATTGTTAATAATAAATGGTTAAAATTCAAACACATATAATTTCTTGTTTATTAATAAGAATCCATATCATAAAATTCATATCGACACCAAATCTAAATCCTTGATAAATACTACACTTTCACTTCTCTTTACGAAAAGGTAACTGTAAAAATAATGATATAAAATTTAAATTGATAATTGATGATGTTTACCAAAAAATTTGAATCCAGTGCCAAATTTCCATAATCTTTTACTAATTACATTTGAATTATATCAATATAAAATTCAGTTTAACATTTAATCCAAATTTATTTACCAAAACACCCCTAATTTTTTTATTTTTAAATTTTTTTTTTCATTCCACATAAGTATTTGATCATATTCATGAACATGTTATTATGTATGTGGGTCTATGGCCAAGGCTACATTGCACTAGCATGCATGATAAGAGCATAATAAAAACATCTTGCATTTCTGCAAACATAAAATGAACACAAATAAATAAATAAATATAACTAGAATAAGGACCGAGGTTACATACTCTGATGATCAGGCGGCGGAAGACGATCATCTGAGGAGTGCAGCTCCGCTGCCGCCGCGGCCGCCGATTGTTCTGGCTCTATAACAGATCCATTAAAATCTGTTAATGTTGCTTCAAAATCTGCCACATCATGATCTTTATTGAGCTCTAATTCTTTCAAGCACACAAGCAATGAAGCGTCTAATTCATCCACTATTGCAATCATCTGTTCTATCTCAGGCTGCTGCTCTTGATCATCCATTTTAGTCATTAAATCTGAAAATTTACTAGAAATGAAAATCCCATTTGAAAAATAAAATAAAATCGGAAATTACAGTGCCCATTAAAAAGTTTCTATACTAATAAAATTTGAATATACCTGTAGATTTTTGCAGATTATTGAGAAAGTTTCGCTATAAATATCTAATTTTTTTAATAATGTACGAGAGAGAGCTTGACGTCAGAGTTTTGAAACGCCAATATCTTCTTTCGCCACGTGTTAAATGTAACGTTTCAGTTGTAAAAAAATTGGTCTATAGGATTTTGTTTTAGAGTAGTGTTACAAATATAGATAAATGAAAAACAGATATATATATATATTTTTTTAGAAACGTTGAAAACCCCGCCACCAAACCACCCATTTTGGGTCGCGGCGCAGGTAAAACAACCGGCTGTCCCAGGTTCTTACAATAAATGCACCCACTGGATTCGAACCCAGAACCTCAAGGTGAGATCCTGGACCCTACACCATCAAGCCACACCCTTGGGGACTGAAAAACAGATATATTTATGGGGTTGGATCAATGACACGAATTCAATCACATAATATTTTCATTTATTTTAATATAGACGGAAAAATTATTCAATTTGTATTCGAGATGAAAAATTATTTCAGCTCGATTTTTAATTGGGATAAAAAATTATTCATAATCCTATTATATATTTTTAAATAGGATGAAATTATTTGGAATCTCTTATCAAACTATACGGGATCCAGAATTTTAATAGAGATTTCAAATTTTCTAACAATCCTATGTATGTGGTATGAAAATGGGATTCATCGGTTTCGTTTCTGTTCAAATAAATTGTTTGCTAATAAAAAGGCTCAAATTACTGATTGAGTAAGTTATCCTCCTCCGCCCTTTAAATTTTCATCCTTATCAAAAAAAAAATCTTTTTTTTTTAATAGATAATATCAATAGAATTTATCAATAAAAAAGTAACGTTTTTTTGCTTCCCCACCCGGTATCTAGTGCCACATTGGACCTGACTAATCCGGATTCAGACCGAGAGCTGTACGGTATGGTCCTCCCAACAATAGTGACTCTAGCGGGACTCGAACTGGGGAACATACCCAGTCGAGCCTCCTAGAATTGAGCCAGCTACCACTCAACCAACCACTCGTTGATAAAAAGTAATGTTTCAGTTGTAAACAAATTGGTCTATATTTTATTTTAAAATAATGATACAGATAAATATACAGATCTAATCATATATGTTTATGTGGCTGGATGTGTTCATGATTTTTTCTTCTTTTACTCAATGACACGGATCCAAACATCTAGTCACATAAACATATGTGGTTGGACCTGTGTCCATAATATTTTTCTTTATTTTAATATCGACGAAAAATTATTCAATTTAGATTCGAGATGAAAAATCGTTTCGGCTTAATTTTTTAATTGGGACAAAAAATTATTTATAATCCTACCAATTTAAAATTGGATTCATCGGTTTCATCTCTGTTCAAATAAATTGTTTGCTAATAAAAACGCTCAAATAACTTATTGAGTAAGTTATCCTCCTCAGCCCTTTAAATTTTCATCCTTATCAAGAAAATTAAATCCTTTTTTTGGGTCGACTGCAGTTCTGTGTTACCTGCAATTCTGTTCTGGTATATGCGTTTTTTTTAGATGAAGAAGAAGCGTGTGTGGATTGCAAATTAGGTTATTAGTGAAAGCGGTCCGATATTTTTTTTTGAAAATGACGGAATTCACGCTGTTAAATCGATTCATGTATAAATGAAATGGGTAAAATCCTCGACTATCTTAAATTTTTATAAAAAAATACATCTCTGAACTTTAACACTCCTAAATCTTTTACTATCAAATCACACATATTCAAAGACAAATAATAAAATTAAATGTCGATTAATCTATATTTATGAACCTAAAATTTAAGTCTCATTAAATACAAAGTGGGGGATTTATAATTTCAGTGGGTAGATTCCATAAAACCGTCAAGAATTATTCGGGCTTATACACCTACCAAATCAGAATAAATGGATGTGCATAAAAATGGGCCGTGTGGTGCTAACCACGATTGGGCCTTTGTTTAATGCGTCGTACCAGACCGGCCCATTAGGCATAAATAATAAACGAGTACCCGATGCCTTTTTGCAACTCTTAGCACACCAAAAATTATATTATGTTTGAGATCTATATGCATCTCTCTAATAATAGCTGGATTTCATAATCGTGTAGAATCCAACTATTATGAGAGAGATAACATATACACACGAAATATGATATACTATCTCGATCAATCTGAACTGATGTAAGTGTAATTTCAAAAGTTTGAATGTGAAACATTGGAAAAAAATAAGAGGAGAGATTTTGACTGAGTCTTTATATCATCATCAATTAATAATTTTGAAATAACAAGTCAAAGCTGACTGATACTCACACGGTTGTTGATACTATGCCTCCACATAATTCCAACAAGAAACTTCCATTTGTTTCATTGATAAAGACTTGGAAACTCACTCAAATCTATAATGTTTCTTCTTCAAGTTGAACAAACATAACAGGACAATCAAAACTATTAAAAAAATTTACACGCAATAGTTTTTATTTTATGTTGTTGTCATTTTCTTTCATTTCTTTTCTTGTAAATATCTCCCCTTCCCGTATGAAACACTCAAGTTGGTTGACAAATTCTTTATCTGGGTCAGTCTTATATTTCCTTCAGGTTCAGTTTCTTTATTTTTGTGCTTTAATTTTGATGTTTCTGCTATGCCTGTCTCTCTTGTATATGTTTGTGTTTGTGTAGTTTCTAGTGTTAATCTTTTTCCCATCATTAATTGCTTTGAGTTTATTAGCTCTAATAGGCTTTAACAGTTTTTTCAACAGCTTTGCTAATCTTTGATTGTTGTTAAATCTAATTTTAGTTATCAATTTGTGTCTCAACTACTATACAATCTCCACAAAATGAAAGAGACATGTAGTAGAGGTTTCTTGGAGCTTGTAAAAGAGCTGCAAGACTTGAGTGTAGAGATAGCTTCTCTTGCGAGAAATTCGGAGTATGAGATGGATATGTTTAATGAATTTGCTGATATTGTTGAGAAATTTGCTCTTGTTTTTGATGATGTAAAAGATAGTGACAAGGTCATGGACACAGTTCCTATTCGAAAAGCAGTTGAGTCTCTTGAGAAAGAGCTTAGGCGAGCTAAATTGTTGATAGAAAGTTCAAATTCAAGGTTGATTTATAAGCAAATGGAGGGTTTAGCTCAAGATATGGGGCGGTCCTTAGGCCTTCTGCTATTTGCAAGTGTTGAGTTGAAGTTGGATGTTAAAGAAAAGATTGGAGCATTGCATAGAGAATTGATGGGTGCAAGGTTTGATAAGAGTGTAAGTTCAAGTCCAATCCAAACTCCGCGTGCAAGGTTTGATAAGAGTGTAAGTTCAAGTCCAATCCAAACTCCGCGTGCAAGTCTTGAATCCGGGTTTGTTAGTGACTTTGAATCAGGAAAAGAAGTAGAAATAGAGCAGGAAATACAAGAAATTGTGGAGGAAAGAGATGATATCGAGGAGGAAAGAATCAGCCTTGGAATTGATGATGTTGTGTTGCAACTCAAGCGTGGGGATGATAAAAAATTGAAGTTTGCTCTTTTGGAATTGAGAGAACTTATTACTGCTAAAACAGTTGATAGTGAATGGCTGAATGAGGAAGAAATCATTTCAGTTCTTTTGAACCGGTTAGGTTCAGGCAAGCCCTACAATCGATTGATTATAATTCAAATATTAAGAAGCCTAGCATCTGAAAATGCTGGCTACAAGGTATATCGTATGTGAATTTGATTTAGTTTTTGTTCTTACAGCTTTGGCCTATAATGTAACATATTGAAAGTTCTTTAGTTGTTAGTTAGCTTACATTGTTTTAATTTTCAGGAGAAGATGACTGATGTTGGGTCATTATCAGTATTGGTGAAGTCTTTGACAAGGGACTTGGAAGAGCAAAGGGAAGCTGTGGGACTGTTACTGGATCTTTCTGATCTTCCTGCAGTTTGGCGGCGGATAGGTAGAATCCAGGGATGCATTGTTATGTTAGTTGCCTTGCTCAATGGGGGTGATCAAGTTGCTTCTCATGATGCGGGCAAGTTATTGCATGCATTGTCGAGCAATACTCAGAATGCGCTTCATATGGCAGAGGCCGGTTTCTTTAAGCCGTTGGTGCAGTATCTGAAGGAAGGTATCATAAATTCTGAACATGGAATTAGCTGTGGTTACTAGAGCCTCATCTTCTTAATTTGAATGTTGATTTGCTAATATAAACATGTTATCGAATTTTAAAGTCATGTGAATTTCAGGGGTTTTGTTGTCTTATGAACTATCCATTCCACATCTTGCAGGCTCTGACATGAGTAAGATCCTCATGGCAACAGCACTTTCGAGAATGGAGCTCACAGACCAAAGTAGAGCTTCCCTTGGAGAGGATGGGGCAATCGAACCTCTTGTTAGAATGTTTAAAGTTGGAAAACTTGAAGCCAAGTTATCTGCTTTAAATGCATTGCAAAATTTGTCCTTATTGGCAGAAAACATACAATGTTTGGTTAGTTCAGGCATAGTGGCACCTCTACTTCAGCTCCTTTTCTCAGTCACCTCTGTGCTCATGACTCTCCGGGAGCCAGCGTCAGCAATTCTCGCAAGAATTGCTCAGTCAGAATCCATACTTGTCAATAAAGATGTGGCTCAGCAGATGCTTTCCCTTTTAAATCTTTGCAGTCCAAAGATTCAGTATCACCTCTTACAAGCACTCAATAGCATTGCTGCCCATTCTAGTGCATCTAATGTTAGAAGAAAGATGAAGGAAAATGGCGCTATTCAACTTCTACTACCTTTCCTTACGGAAACCAACACTAACATCAGGACAGCTGCTGTGAATTTGATTTGCACTCTCGCTAAAGATGTATGCGATGAGTTAACAGAACAGCTAGGAGAGACCAATCTTAACATTCTTGTTGACATTATATCATCATCAACATCCGAGAATCAAAAAGCAGCTGCAGCTGGCATATTGAGCAATTTACCCAGCAGTAACAAGAAAGCTACAGAATTTCTTAAGAAGACAAACTTGCTCCCCACTCTGATCTCCACAATAAGTTCAAGTACTAGAATGTCAACTCCCACTACACCCTCGTTATTAGAGAGTGTCGCAGGTATATTGATTCGGTTTACAGTTCCTTCTGATAGGAAATTACAATTTTTTTCAGTAGAACACGGGGTGATTCCTTTGCTTGTGAAGTTACTGTCAAGCGGGTCAGTGGTTGCCAAAAGCAGGGCGGCAACCTCACTGGCTCAGCTATCTCAGAATTCACTATCTCTTAGGAAGTCCAAAAAGTCTAGGTGGTTATGTGTACCCCCATCTGCTGATGCATTTTGTGAAGTTCATGATGGCTACTGCTATGTCAAAAGCACATTTTGTTTAGTCAAGGCAGGTGCCATCTCTCCTTTAATCCAAGTATTGGAAGGTAACGAGAGGGAAGCTGATGAAGCCGTGCTTGGTGCACTCACGACTCTCTTTCAAGACGAAACTTGGGAAAATGGAAGCAATTACTTGGCAAAACTTTCAGGCATCCAAGCCATCATAAAAGTTTTAGAATCAAGTAATGTAAAAGCTCAAGAGAAAGCACTATGGATATTGGAGAGGATTTTTAGAGTCGAGGAACACAGAGTAAAGTATGGAGAATCTGCTCAGACTGTGCTTATTGATTTAGCCCAGAACGGTGTTTCCAGATTGAAGCCAACAGTTGCAAAATTATTGGCGCAGCTTGAACTCTTGCAAGCTCAATCCAGTTACTTTTGAAAAGAACTCATACAATGTAAGCAAAATTGTGATTCTAATTGCTTTTCCCTTTGTTGTGCATATTTTCATTTCCTCTTGATTCTACATTGAATGTGTAATTAAGCAACATTTTTGCCTGCTGTGTGTAGACTTACAACTTCATTTGATCCAAATCCTTTATTGACAAATACTTCATCTCCTAGAGCTAGATAGAACATTATACTATTATCGAAGATCATACATACATACATACGGTTACTCGTAGAGAAGTAAATACTACACATAAATACATAGATATGTATTGAATTTTAAGTAGCATGCTGCAAGTTTTAAGTCCATGATCTGGGGAAATGCTACTGCTAGTTATCCTGAAACAACAGTTACATCAAAGCAAGCATCACATATCCAGCAGCAGCACAAAGCGAAGAGGCTGCGAAAAATGAACACTAGAATAAGATTATCACATCATACAGCATCAAGAAAACAAGATCGAATGGTAGAAAATGCAGGAATTTATCAATATTTAATTACCATCCTTCGATGAAGCTCCTATCCTTTCCTTTCTTTTTGGTACGTACAAAACATTTTCCACACTGAGAACATTTCATCTTCTTTTCTGTTCAGAGCATATTTGACACATAACTTATTAATTTTAACAGATCCCTTTACTGACTGAAATTTAACCAAAGAGAAAAAAGATCTTTGAGAAGTTATTGTGACCTTTTTTGTGTGCCTCTACATGCTCTTGTTCCATTATGGGCAGGCTGTTTTCACCTGATCTGGGCACTTGTGCCATTGCTGAACCAGAAAGCTATATGTATTTAACTTATTTGCATGTATATTTATATGCAAAAGATGAAGGAATTTTCTCAGTTCGGACCTGCTTAGTTTTATTTTTATTTTCTTGGATAGGTAAGATTATTTTATTGTGATTTGTAGGTCACAAATTCGAGTCGCAAAAATAATCTTTCTGAAAAAAAAAGGAATAGGGCTCCATATATATTGTTGAATCCTCATCAGAAATAAAAATTTCTTGTGGTGGATTCATTTTTTTTTTTTTTTTGTGGCATCTAGATGATGTATTTCTTCTACACACTTCTTTTCTTATAACATCAAAGTCTAAAGTTAGATTCCCCACAAGGAATAAATGGCTAGTGGAATTATGCTTCACAAGCATTTATTCACACGAATAAACAGAAGCTTAATGGGTCTGTTTTAATTTAATCTTCCAACTTAAAAGTTGAGATATGATTCAATAGTTAATATTAAAAGTTAAATTTAGAACTTAATGATATCAATAGTAGATATTAAAATTTAATGAAGAGAGGAAAAATTATTAATTAATACACTGTGTATTAATTGATTGAGTACATGAACCTCCGGCCTCTCACTGTTTTGTTTTTGGCATGAGACCAAACCCACCGAAAAGGTTTATTATCAATTGAGGGAATCTCTTATTTATAAAGTCATGTCCAATATCCCTCTCAAGCAATGTGGAATACTACAATCACTCATCTTTGAAGCCCAACTGGTTGAGATCTGATATCATTTGTAAGGTCCGACCTAACTAGTCAGATATTGTCCGCTCTGCCGACCCAAGGATTGACCTAGCAAATTGGTTCCCAACTAGTCAAATATTATCCGTTCTGGTGGCTCAATAATTGATCCAACAACCTGACACCGGGCCCTCACAGTTTTATTCTTTGCATGAGACCAATGCCACCCAAAAGACCTCTTATTAGTTGAAGAAATCTCTTACTTATGAAGGCATTCCCAAAATCTCTCCCAAATAATATGAGATACTATAATATTTTATTTAATATGTCTCATATAAATATGCCTCACATAAATTATATTCGGATTTTGATTAAAAGCAACTCTCCATCACAGGCAACGGAAAAAAAAAAAAAACAATTCTATTAGAAAATAAAAAGTATCCTATTTCTTAAAATAACGTAAAAATAGGGTATCTAAATGATATAGTTAAAATAAGATAAAACGACGTCGGTCCTCAACTTTACGTATTATGTCTGATCCAAAACCCTAAAACTCTTTCATCTGTTTAAACGTCGACAACCGTCACTAGCTCTTGGTAAAAATTAAATCTTTATACAAATTTCGCGACGATGTTGCGTCGGAACATTCGATTGAGACGGGAGTACTTGTATAGAAAGAGCTTAGAAGGCAAGGAACGCTTGCTCTATGAGAAGAAGCGCAAAATCAAAGAAGCTTTGCAAGGTTTTCGTTACTTTAATCTTCCTTTAATCAATATGCACGTATGAAAAATCGTAATATTCTTTTAATCGATATTTTGAACTGGGGTTTTTGTTTACTTGCAGAGGGAAAGCCGATACCCACTGAGCTCAGGAACGAGGAAGCCGCGCTTCGCCAAGAAATCGATCTTGAAGATGAAAATACAGCAAGTATGTCTTTGGTTTTGTAAAAAATAATTTTTTTTAATGGGTAATTGTTGAATTAGATAATTTGCTGATAATATGTTTGTGCTTTCTTATTGCTGAAACTTAGTCCCAAAGAGCCACATTGATGATGAATATGCAAATGCGAACGAAAGAGATCCTAAAATATTGCTGACTACATCAAGGGATCCAAGTGCTCCTCTTACACAGTTTGTAAAGGTTGGTCCTTGATGCATATATACTGTTGTTAGCTATCCTAGTGGTTATTTTGTAGGTGATACGAATGTGAGTTTGTTTGATCATTGGTTGTGTTTCACTTGGTTTATATTCCTGCAGGAATTGAAGTTTGTCTTTCCTAATGCACAAAGAATGAATCGTGGTGGCCAGGTTGGTATATTCCTATATCTTTAAGCTGGGGTGTGAAACTAATATGGTAGAATATATGATATGATTTGTGAGATTTTTCCCTTTGCAGGTCATATCTGAAATTATTGAAACTTGTCGTGCACATGATTTTACTGATGTTGTGTTGGTTCATGAACATCGTGGTGTGCCAGACGGTTTAATCATATGTCATCTACCCTTTGGCCCAACTGCTTACTTTGGTTTACTCAATGTGGTAAGTATTTGATCAGTATTGTGTTCTATTGAAAGTTGCTTTGGCCTATTTTTCTTTGCCTGATTATTTAATTTTTTTTTTTGCCTGTAGGTTACCAGACATGATATTAAGGACAGAAAAGCCATTGGTACAATGCCTGAGGCTTACCCACATTTGATTCTCGACAACTTCAAAACCAAGGTATCCCCATCTTTGTGGAGAAATCAAATACTTACTTTGTAATAAACTTTCATCCTGTATAAGTTTTCCTTTTTAAGTAAGCTAGTCATACAAAGAGGTCCAATTTGTCATATGCTTACTGTGACTGCGACGACATTGCTGGCAGTTTAACTTAGCTTGCTACATGACATAAATAGTTAATTCTTTCCAATGAAGTTTTCCGGGAAGATTATATTAGGATTACAGTAAGTTTCAAATTCTTGTTTTGTTAACTTATCTAGAAATAAATGTATTCTGTGTAGGAAAAGTAATTATCAGAAGGGTTTAGTAATTTGTTGATATAGGCATCACCAATCACTGCGTACTTATTCAATATGGTTATGTCATTGATGTGACTATGTGAGAATCATTAGAGATTCTGCTTGTTTTTCCATAAATCATTCGGGATTCTACTTGTTTTTCCATCGTATTGACTTCTCTTTGCCTTTGATTTGGCCCCACTGCTGGAATAACATACTTGATTGTTATGGTATTCGAGAATTTCATTTCTTGGCTATTTTATTTTACGAACTTGACACTATTTGCTTGCATATTCATAGTGGCCGTAATCCATATACTGAATTTTGGATTTCTTGTTTAATTGTTGATAGCTAGGTGAAAGGACAGCAAACATTCTAAAGCATCTATTTCCAGTTCCAAAGGCTGATACCAAACGCATCATCACTTTTGCAAATCAGTCTGACTATATTTCGTTCAGGTTGGTCTGCTGTTGCAGAGGCCAAAATGCTTGTCTTGGCTTTTTAGTTGAAGTTTAAGCATACATACAGCGAATATGAAAGTTTCGTGTTTGTCTTGTAAACATGCAGGCATCATATCCATGAGAAACAAGGAGGCCCCAAGTCAATTGAACTGAAGGAAATTGGTCCCCGATTTGAATTGCGGCTTTATCAGGTAAGAGAAGTAGAGCACGCCATTTAAGTGATGGTTGTTTTGTGAAATCAGTGACCAAATGCCTGTTTATCTTTAATTATGGCTCAATATATATCATTTTCCTTGCATTGTTTGTGTTACAGATAAAGTTAGGAACAGTTGATCAGAGTGAAGCCCAGATCGAATGGGTCATCAGACCATTCATGAACACAAGCAAGAAGCGGAAGTTCCTTGGGGATTGACAACCAATCAACCATTTGATGTTAAGCTTTATTTCCCCGTAGAATTCCCAAGAATTTTTTGGTTATAAAAATACTTGAGCTTGTGTTTGATTTATAAAATTTTTGTTGCTCAAAAATTGCTCATTGTCACTATAATTATAACAGTAATTTGCATGTTACACCTGTCAAATATTTCAAGAAATTAGCAGCCTATTCTCAAGCGCCAAGTCCCTCTGCGGCATTTCATCGAACACTTGGCACCTTGACACTACAAATTTATAACAACATTTCTTTCATGTCAATGTCAATCGTAGTACAGCTAATTATCATTCTTTGGGTTTCAATAATTAAAAAAAATACACAGGCTACATACTATGTCAAGTAACATTCATCTTTCTCCTCTAGCACAAGGATGCAGCTGAAGCTCAGTTTTCTCCAAAAACCATACAATGTAGGCATATTTGCACAAGGTTCTGAATTTGACAACTAAATAGTTAAACTAGCAGTCACAAAGAATATCCCCTTGTACAGAACCGTACACTTGAGTTCGCCGGCTGCCTCTCCAGTAGGACCCGGACTTCGAAGAAAGATCTTTGAAGGCTGCAATGTTAAATTAGACTACTCCATCTTAGATGCCTCGTTTGGATCGCTTACAAGGGGTGTGCCATTCTCATCATTGGTAGGAAGTTCAGTCTCAGTCTCAGTCTCAGTCTCAGTCTCGCCATTGGATCGACTCCCAACCCCATTTGCAGGACAATTTGTTTCAGTAGCTTCCTCTGACTGGCTTCCACGTGATGCATCCCCAAGGGAACTATTTGCAGGTGCCGGTATATCAGTGTCCATAGCATGGTGCTCGGGAGATGAATTCTGTTGGCTTATTTGCTCCTCCAATTCATTTGCATCCATGGATCCTGGATAAGCCATGTACTGATTTTGGATCTCTAAATGCCTCTGCCAACAAGAATAATATATTCATGGATTAAACATTAAGCAACTTCAATTGTGAATCAATTTTAACACTTATTTTTCATCAGGTCTTAGTGCATGATTGGGATTGTGGCAAGACTTGTTTAAGAATCTACTACCAAATTATGATCGATTATCAATCATTTGATGTTTGCAAGTATTAAATGTATAAAAGAACAACTCCAATCAACTATATTTTAAATAATTTGATTCAAACATATGGAGAGTAGATTCTCAAATAATCATTTAATTGAGAATCCGCCAACTAGACAATGAGACCTGAAAAAGAAAAACTCAATGATACAACCAGAAATTGCATACTGGTATCATGGATTTGACTTAAAAAGATAGTCGCTAAGACTGCAGGTCAAAGCAAAAATAGAACTGCCCCTTCAACTTCAGGGGTAATGGGACTCCAGACAGAAGTTGGAAAAAATGGAGCTAGTCAAGTTCAGTTGGCAAATTTGGTTAGTGTATGAGATGTATAATCACACAAGGGAAACCAATTTGGAACAAAGTTGTCTCGTGGAAACTAGCCAAGATTAACTATCTCAAGGTTGAGCTATACTTGTATTAACTAAAGAGTCCTCTGACAAACATTATGACCATTGCACTATCACCACCAAATATATATCATGTCAGGAAGAGAATATACCTGATACAAGAAGTCGTCGACAATTGCACGCATATCCTCTGTGCCAGCAACAAGATAGGGAACTCCATTGTCTTCAACATGACGATCTGTATACGACGTCTTTTCACTCAGAATAAGTGCAAGTTTATCAGGTCTCTGAAGCAGAAGTCGAAATGTAGGCTGCAGTTCATAGCATTGTTCAAACAGAGAACGTCTACAAAACACATATAGACCAAACCGAGCACGAGACATAGCGACAACCAATCTTCTAACATCACGAAGGTGACCCACAAAGCGAGTGCGCACCAGAGACAGCAAAATAAAATCATTTTGCTGACCTTGAAACTTATCAACTGTTGCGACCTAAAGCAAACATAAACAGAAGCAGTTAAATATAAACACAAAAATAAAGCATATATTTACTACAATGAGGTATTAATATAGCAGAAAAAACTCAAAATGTGCAGCACTACAATCTTTTAAGCCATTCATTGATTGCTAAAAATTTTCACAAAAACTCACCTTGTTGGGTGGACCAATAAAGGGATATGGAACACATCGTCTGTTGATAACATCACGAATCAAAAGCTTTTGGCCATTGTAAGTTGTCAAGATTGATATTTTATTTGCAGGGTAACCTAGTAGGCGCAAGTATATATAGACACTAACAACATATTCAGCCTCTCCCTCGTTTTGATAGAACCAGGGAGAAGGGGCACTCTCGCCTCTCCCATTATAATCAGGAACATCCACTAACTGATAATCATATGAGAATCCAGCATTTGCTCTATGGAAGAGTGGCTCCTCCTTTACATAAGGCAGGTCTCCCAGATCTCTGTACCTCCAATTGTAGAGTTTGGCTATGCTTGGCCTAGATCTACCCTGGGCATTAAGCTCTATATAAGGAATACCCAAACGAACAAACCTTGTAAATAAGCTCTGATCCATGTGACTGTACTTTTGGAAAGCCATATTCTTGACAACAGGAGGCAGCTGATGATGATCACCAATCAGTATACAGCGTTTGAGACGTGCATAACCGTCCTCCTGTCTCTGGAGCAACATTGGAATAAAAGTTTCAATCTCCAAAATTTGGGCACTTTCTTCCATCAACAGATTGTCATACTTAAAACCTAATTGAAGAAAATCCTTCCTCTTTAGTGCTGCATGAGTGCAAGTCATCGCCACAATCTTTGCCTGCTTTGTCATTAGGTAATTCGCTCGATCAGCAGTCGATTTGAGCAATTCAAATGCCCGGCATTCTTCAAGCTCTTGGAACACAGTCTTAAGATGACGAAAACACCCCTTAGCTGCCCGCATGTCTTTCTCAAATGAATCACCAGTAAAGACTGGATGAGGGGTATTGGAAAAGAACTCCTTGAAGGGGAAACGGTCCCTTACAAATGTTGGTTTACCTTCATTATCTGCACAAGCAGCAAGGAATTGCTCCCACCGGGAATATACATGAAGCAACCAAAAATATCCAGCTGTTTCACAAGTATACCCTACATCTTCAGGCAGTTGGAGAGATCTTGCCAGCCTCTCAACCTCATTAAGCAATTCTAATCGTCTAACAAGCATCGCGTTGACTCGGCCTTGCCGGCTGAAGTCAAGGTCAGTTGCTAGCTCTTGTTCACCTTGACCTAAACGCAGAAGATAGCGAGCAGGTACATCCCTCTGAAAGAACTCGACATGCATTAGCAGTTTGTGATTATGTGACGGTAAAATGTACAACACATAAACTTCATTATTATGGGAAATCAACCATGCCAAGTACTTGTACAATATTAAAGGCATGATTAAATATTGGTCACTTTCATGTATTTAATCTTAAAAAGTCACTCAAAATTACCTGCATAATTTTCTCAAAAAGGTCATTCAGAGCCTGGTTTGAATGAGTGATAATTAAGGTTCTCTGAGATGGACAATTGTGATAAAGAACATTCAAGATTTGCACAGCTGTATCAGTCTTTCCTGTACCAGGAGGACCAACGACCATAGTTAGGCCTGGTTGAATGCCAGATATAATTGCCCCAACCTGTAAAAAACGGAAAATTAGAAGTGTCAATAATACAAAAGGAAATGCTTACACCTTTACTTGTTCTCTATTCAGAGTTTGAAACTCAACCAAATATCAACATAAGATATCAATAAGAGAAGCAATTTGAGCTAAAGATATTTAACCAATAGCAGTATCAACCAGAATTCTAACAAGTGTAAGAAAGTAAATGCAAATTTAAGCAACATGAAACTTCATCAACCAAGAGGAAAATTTAGAGAATCTTATGATGTTTCAAACATTGATTTTTTTCAAAATAACAGAGACAACATTCTAGGTAAATGCATTGCAAGAGGAGATTATTTAGAGAGAACCTGAAAATCAATCAGGGAGCCAATACTTTGATCTACCGTCCATTTAAATCAAGTGCTAACTTGGACAAAATACATGTTTTTGTTTTTCCCCCCTCTTTCTACACAATATAAATTTTAAATGAACCATTATAAGCATAGTTGTTTAAGGTGCAAGCAGCAAGACGCACAGAGGCGCCAAGGTCCTCCCGGGGTGTGGGCGCAAGGTGAGACACACCCCGTATTTTTTTAGCTTTTATATTAATTTCTCATTTGGAATAATTTATATAAATTGTATTCAATAAATAAATAAATTGATAACTAATATATAAAATATTACAATTAATTGATTTACAAATCGGGATTCTAGCTGGAACTTGGAATCAGATGGTTGATTATTATTATTTTTTTCTCAAAATCTCAATCCGTTTTAAACTTAAAAGCTAAACTTTTTTGTTATATTTTTTTCTCAAAATGTTGTTCAACGAGCCTTGACACCACCTTATACTTGATATTTTAGAAGAAAACATTGCAATCATGGAAAGGCAAATAAAAAAAAAAATTAAATAAAGATTGAAAACATGGCAATCATGCAAAGCAAAGGCAAATTATAAAAAAAAAAAAAAAAAGGCTGCAAACGTGGAAAATGACAATCATACAAAGGAAAGGCAAATAAAAAAGAAGAAAATGTGGCAATCGTGCAAAAGATTTATTCTTTGTCAGTTAAAAAATACACTGCACATCAAATAAACCTACCATTTGCCCCAAAACATTTAAAAAGTATAGAGGTAGCATTAACGATAAAACCTCTTCAAAAACAATTAAATAAATGATCATTGAAAGCACCCCAAAACAAGAATAAAAGGAATGAACTAAGTAAATGAAAATGAAGTTCAGATATTAAAGAGTAGCGTAAAACCTGAGTTGGTGTGAATCTGACGGAGTTCTGTCTTGGTTGATCTTGGGGATAAGGACCTGGATCAGAAGGGATGTACGCTTCAACATCAAGATGATCTCGCTCAACAGAGGCATCCACCATATTGACATCATTCAATGAGTCAGCAGTTAATTTCTTATTCCCGGGAAGTGCGTGACTGTTGCCTTTCAGCGTCCTGGGAAGCCTACTTCGGAATGGAGGCCTTGGATCCAGGTTTTCTGTACCATCTGGATTCACGAAAGAAACCTAAAATACAAAGAAAATTTGTAAGTCACATTGTTCTTCACGTTGCATTAAAAATGTTCTTAAAATATAAAAGCACCATCAGTTTTTAATCATCAGGAGTGAAGGAAACACAATGCAAACCTTATAATCTGAAAAACACTCTTTCAAGTGATCTGCATCAAGGAAAGTATCTTTAAAATCCACTGTTTCCAGTAGATCAGGCATATTAGTCCATTGAGCTGCAGAGGGATTCCCATAACCCAGAAAAACATTGTGCAACCAGTCAGGTACAATACAGTATTCATTCATGAGATCTCTTATAGATTCTAAGATTGCCTTGAAATTATTTTCCTTAGGTTTCCTTCTCATCAACACATTAAACGTCCCATAAACATCTTCTGCACCTTTTTCAGCAATATCTGAGACATCCATGTGGTATTGTGCAGTATCTAATGCAACGGTTACAGTTCTCAGTTCACCTTTTGGTGGCTTCCACTCATCACGCTTAATTCTTCCAGTGAAATCATTCATGAGAGTTCCCTCCTCATCACGTATCTCTGTAATTTCACATCCCCGTACAAATTGAAGGCCAAGCTTTTGTGGCACACTAGCCTTTGCAGCTTCCTCTGCACTTAAGGGCTCAAATGAAGGGCGAATGGAAAGCAAAAATAAAACATCATGCTCTTTCAGGGCATTCCATTCCGATCTTATCTGTGCTTTGTAGCTCGAAATGCTAAAAGTAACTTGAGCTGTTACAGATGATGGCTTAACTTCTCCAATGTTTGGCTGCTTTACCTCTGTGATCTTGAATTCCTTAATCGGGACAGCCATTCTTGACCAGCCACGAAAAGCAGTTTCTCCCTCATTATTAATATAAGCAAGAAGATGCGGTACAGCTTCCTGAATATCCTCTCGAATCTCATACGTTGATTCTAGGCGGAAAAGATTGAAATTTCTGAGGAGATAATCATGAAGTGTTAAGAATTGTAGATTAAGCTTTGGAAGAGCAAGACATCCTTCCCCAGAGTAATTAATGCTAGGAACAAGGCTTTCATCCCACATGATTTGCTCATTCGGGTACAATGGAAGAGCATTTATGGCTTCTTTTTGAGACTGCTGTTTCTCAAAAAAGGAGACCATGACTTCAACAAGAAATTCACGGCTTTCTGTCCAGCGATCCTTTGCCACCAGTTTGAGCTGCATGCGGAATAAATTCGTCAGCAGAGAAGATCTACAAAGAACTCTAAATTAGTAGACATTCAAAAAGATAATTTCAGACCAAAAAAAAAAAGAGAAAAAAATGAGTAACGCTAACATTGAGCTTGGCAAAATTTTCCCTGAACTTCAACCCATATACTGTAGTGCAATCACTGCTACAATCACATATACGAATGCAGATACTTCACGGAACTGAGAAAAGCTATAAACTATATATATATGAGAGAGGGAGCGAGAGAGGGAGAACAAGAGAGAGACCAACATGCAACAACATTGGTTTCTAAAGGATAAATTTTCAAGACACGGGCAAGGAAGATCAAGAAAACATATATCATTAACTGAAAAACATATCAATTGGACATCTACGAACCTTACAACAAACCAGGTCCTCGAGCTCTTGATGAGAGAGTACCGATAACCTCTTCGATAGATCAGCTCGTTTGTGAATTGAACCAATGTTAGCCATAGCAAGTTCTTCCAACTACAAGCACCATATAGCATAAATTTTAGATACTGCAAATTCTAACCATAAAACAAGAAACTGGTCTCAAAATCCACAGCAGTTTCTTCTTACAAGCGAGAGCCTACAGATTAAACATCAATAATCATGACAAACCTTAGGAACTTTCTTAAATGCAAGCAGCTGGAAGGAATGAACGCGATTGTAATGTGATTGGAGCACCTCATCATCCGTCAATTGAGTGCCAACATGATCATTAATCTCAAACTTTTCATAAAATTGTAGCAAGTCGACCAACTGTGCAAAAAGTTTTCCCTTTTCATGTCTATAAAGGGTACTTAAATGGCATTTGGCAACAACAGCCACATCAGCCACAAGAGGCCTAAGGTACCTGTACCCAAGGAAAGGAAAACAAAAAAATGAGTCCACAATCAAAATCAGAATAACAGAATAAAGCATTAGATTATAGAGGCGTAAGAAGTTTCACCTTTGACAAGCAATAGAAGAACATTGTTACTAGTTAGCAACAAGCAAGATGTAATAAAGTAAATTCAACAATCTAAATAAGAACCAAAAACAATAATTTTCTTCTCATCAAGCTCCATAAAGTCTATCAAACAAAACCAGTTAAAGACATCTTAAGCATGCCAAAACTCAAAAGCAACAAGCCAACAACTAAGCCTTAATCCCAAACTAGATGATTTTGAAAACATAAATCCAATATGGCAATATCTTAGTGATCAGAAATAAGTCCTCCAAAGAATGTTTGGAAAAACCACTAAACGAGGAACAGACAAACTTCAGGTTGGAATTATACCTTCTTGTTGGCAGTTGGCTCAACAGATCAATAAGAAATTCCATAAACCTCTCACAGTACAAGACACAAGCATCATCAGATTGCTCAAAACTATTAGCATCGACAAGATCACTTTCATCGTTGACACCGTGCTTTTGTGGAAAAACTTTGCAGTCAAGCACCTAGTAAACAATAAAATGGATAAAACGTTAGTTTTATTTTTTAAATTCTTGAGCATCAGAAACAAGAACAATTAACAGAAATCACTCTAATATTTTGGCATAAACCGCACCTCAAGAAACTCTTCAACGAGGTTTCTCAAAAATTTTACTTCAAGTGATGATGAGGGGTCAAAAGACTCTCCTCTCTTCATAGTCTTCTTAGATTCTTTCTTTATCATCTTCTTCCATTTCTTAATTAAATCTGGATTAAGACAAAGCTCCATCTACAGAAAGACACAAATCATGCATCAGACTAGACTCTGGTAATTTCCATAAAGCATGTATAAGACTAACACAGCAAGAGTTACCTGAAAACGTCCATATGATAAACTGTGCCAGGACTGCAAACTAGCTAATCTCATGACAGTCTCGCTCACAATTTCATCTTCCAAACTCTGTTGCAATCAAATATAATAAATTCCAAAAAAGTAACTTCACATCACTTGATCTCTTTATACATGCTAAATTGCTAATGTAGTTTTGATTCAAAATTTTCTTAAAAATATAAGCAAGAATTTTCATTGATCTCTACACACATACAACATATGATGCAATAAAAACATATTTATGACGCTAACATACATACCTGAAATGCATTAATTATGAACACAAGATAATTTGTCTTCTCTGCTGTACTTAATTCTCTTCCCTGCAACCACATTTTACATATAAGAAATTCAGCAAGTGTGCCTAAACTCCTCACATTTCAACATACCTCAAACGAGAAAACATGAATATCGCAAATTCTAAAAATAAAAAACGTGGGGTTAATTCACAAACCTCCTTTAGTCGAAGAACCCTCTCAAGGAATCCCCTGAACACATCCTTTCTATCATAAAAGCATATCCAAGCTGCCACATTCTCTCGAAACTACAAAATTTTCAATACGCCAAATTCATACAAGCAAAATTAAATTTACCAAAAATAATACATTCAGCTTTAAAAATTAATTTTCACCTTCTCATTAATCATGAGTATCATGGATATGACATGCTCAAAGGACGCCGTCTCCGCATCAAAATTCGGCCAAAGATAGTTTTCCAAGTACAGACTGACCTCCAAAATCATCACTCTGTGCAACGGGACCGTTTTTTTCCCGTCCTTAACCGTCAACTCCGTCTTATATATCTCCTTCACAAGCTCCGCATCAAACGGCTTCTCAGTTTTGAGCCAATTCTCCGTCGCGATTTTCGTCAACCTATCACGTTGGATTTCTGAGAGAGTTATAGAGCTTGGAAGTGTTGACCCCGGCTTTGACTCCACCGGTTTATCGGCCTGCTGGTTCGGTGACTCCACCGGGTATTCGGCGACCCGGTGCCGTTTGAAATCGTAGGCACCGGTGCCGTAAACCTTTGTCATTACAGAAATTTCTTTAAAAGAGGATAACAAATTTCTGATGAAAAACAAAATAAAGAAAATAAAATTTAGGGTTTTAATTTGGTTCCGAGCGAACACTTCCACTGAAATGGAAGCGTCTACTCTCAAAAGAAGGCGGTTCTATTTCTTCAGCGTACATGGGCTTGGGCCGGACGGGTCCGGTTTTATTTAAGAGTCCATGAAATGTAGTGTGTTAAGACAATCAGGAGGGTGTATTTAGATTCACTCTTAGGCGTGTAGTTTTGAGTTCAATTTAGTCTTGGGCTAGTAGTCTTCAATTGAGTTAAAATTAGGAGGGTGTATTTATTTGATTGGTTATTTTTTTTTTTTTAATCACACTTGCTAGTTATGGGTGGAGGGCCCCTATAATTATTAATATAACAATAATTTTACTATTTATAAACAATTAAAACTCATGGATTTTTTAGAAAAATATAACATTCAGAATCCTTTTTTTTATTAATGAATTATGTTTTTTTGGATAATAATTTTGTACATTGATTTATTGTATAGTATACATTGATTTTATTTTTTTTATATATTGTCTTGCATATATTTCCGTACCCTCTTTTTTGTGGTGTTGCTACTTTACACTACATAGGATAGATATAAAATTATTTACTACAATTGATTCATGAATCTCGAAATCAATTTGACTTAATTCATTAATTAGTTGATTCATGAATCTCAAAATATGTATTAAATTTTTTATTTAATTCATACATTTTATTAGATTCATTCATCACTTAATTCATGAATTTCGAATATAAACTTTACTTTGTTTATTACTTAGTTCATGTATCTCAATATGATGTCATGTTTATATAAATGAGTATTGAGATATATTGAGAATACATGACATTTTTATTTTGGTAGACAACTCCATTTAGTAGAATAGTGGTCTTAACTTGACGGCCTAAATCGATTTAGAATATTCTAGAAAGTTGAAAATATTGTGTGTAAATAAGTATTGTAGGTCTTTATATAATATTTTATTTTATTTTTTTAATAAAAACTACAATAAAGCGTGATACACAATCTAATTTAGTCTAAAATGATATACTTTCTTTTTTGTAAATTTCGGGTGGAAAATTATTAAAATAAAACATATTACGATAATTTCAACTTTCACTTAATTTCGGGTTCCTGAATATCTTCTCGAAAATTAGGATGGGGCCAGGGTCCCTCCCACTCATAATGTGTGTCTGCCTCTAGTAGTGCAATCACCGACATATATGAGCGCAGATACGAACACAACTGAGAAAAACTATAAACTATATATATAAGAGAGAGGAAGAACAAGAGAGAGATCAACAAGCAACAACATTGGTTTATAAAGGAGAAATTTTCAAGACATGGGCAAGGAAGATCGATAAAACAATGTATCATAACTGAAACACATATCAATTGGCCATCTGCGAACCTTACAACAAACCTGGTCCTCGAGCTCTTGATGAGAGAGTACCAATAGGCAAAATAACCTCTTTGATAGATCGGCTCGTGTTGTGATTCACCGATCACTTTAGAGTGTGTTTGAGGAAAAATCGAATTGTAATTTTATTACTTCAAGAATAAAATTCAAGTTTACAACTAGAAACTTAACAAAAAACTTCACACTCTCTCAAGCTCTCTACTTGGAGCTTATACATACTTTGGGATGGTTACAATGGTTCTGAGGGCTCAAATTTATAGTGCCCAAACCGCGTGAACAGTGCCACGCGGTTTGGCACAGCTGCTGCCAGCTTCATCCTGCTAGCTTCTGGCTTCTTCTACTTTCGGTGGTAATGACAGCAAGCAGTGAGCTTGCTGTCTTCAACCTCAACAGCTCGTTTGTGAATTGAACCAATGTTTCTAATTTCTTTCCAAAGCCATGCACAATACAAATTGGAAAACAATTTCTTGCGTTAAAAATAATAATATGAAGTTCGAATCATGCTAATGCACACGGTTGCGGTTTCAAATCGTAATCGAACTGCAACTGAACCGTTGACCAACCGAACTTTTAACAAACTGGGCTGTAAACCGTAATCGAACCGGATGAGTCCGGTTCGGTTACGATTGGTGCATTTCGAACCAACGGTTGAACCGGATTTACTGTTCAACCGTAACAAATCCGGCTCAGTCGTAAAAAAAATTCCAGTTGAATCGAAATTTTTTACGATTGAATCAAATTATTTTAATAATTTTTTATAATATTTTTTTAAGAAAAAATTAAACAAAGATACGATTCAACCGTAACCGTACAGTTCGATTCGAATACGATTAAGATTTAGGGTTTCGGTTTTAGCCGAACCGTAAATGGTACGGTTCTGTTACTGTTTCCAATAGTAACCGAACCGTGTGCATGACTACTCACATAAATAGAAAGATGATTCCATCACTTAGTTACCCAATAAATTAAAAAAAATTGATAAAAACATTTTAATGCTAAAAATATTTTTTTACTAGAAAATCAGTATTTTCCGAACCATTATAGTTATCGAAAAGATTCAATGAGTTATTGATTCGATCGGTTGAACTGATAAAAAAATGGATGACATCATAAATAATTTAATTATTTAAAAATTATAAAAATGATTTTTGATTTTAAAAATAAATAAATAGAAATAAGTTGATATGCCAATTTTGATCAATTTTTTAGAGATTTGATTTTTAAGATTTTACCAAATCGAATATACAATCGATTTTCGATTTGACCCGTTCCCACCGCCGGTAGTATCTGATTTTCATGTAAAGTCACATCAAACGATCACCGGGAATCTTTTTGCCGATAATAATTGAATAATCGAACATGTACCGTAGCCTAGGGAAAGTTAAAAGTTGAATTTCATCTCAAGATTCAAGACTCCAGAGAAAGAACAGAAGAGGCGAGTGCTGCAAGCTCACGAATCATGTCCCGAACCAATTCCACAGTCTCATCGCTTCCTGTCCAGAGGTAGTAACTAATAACTTTTTTCTCTCTTCATGAATCATGCTTCGTTTCATTCAATACCCATTTACTTAGTTCCTTTTTACTGTTTTGTTTCCATATCTATGCATGTTTTATTTTTTGTTTTACGATCAAAATTCTTGTGTTTACTGGGTCTGCGATATATTCATGGTTCCAAGTTTCAACTGTCAGATCAAGTCTTCATTTGGGTTTCTCTAGTCATAACTTTTGATGCTTGATTCTTTTGACTAAAACTAGCTTTCAGCAAATGGGCCAGTTCATTATCAGTCAATGTACTGAGTTTTTTTTTTTTTTAGAATTACTAGCCGAATAGATAATGAAACTCGAGTCAAATTGGGAGTCCTTGCTGAACCTTTATTTGGAAACCAGCTACCAACCAATTGTTAAACTTATAAACCATGATTATGTTCAATGTTTTAATTTTATACTACCGCTTGTGGCAAGTCAACTTGTTGTTTAGAGTTTTAAGGATTTTGATCAGGTAGTCATTGGTGAAGACAATGTTTGTGAAAACACACTAAAGGAACAGGAGTGATTGAGATGGATAAAGATGAGACTGACTTCAATACTAAAACTGCTTTGATGCGAAAAGGCCTAAAGAAAGCTAGTAATTTTATGTTTGGTTAACTAGGTACCTAGACGTTAAAGTTCTGCGGAATGCCCTGTAGAATCAT